>CM060956.1:38355020-38755020 GCA_030765055.1 Mantis religiosa | reverse complement strand
TGATGATGTTATAATTTACGTTGTAATTTACGTCATCCAACGACGGTGAATGAAGTGGGTGAAATGGTGCTCAAATGAGTCCAGGGTCCATGGAGCTTAGAGTTACCTGACATTCTTCTTGAAGGATAAGGGAAAACTCCGGAAAAACCTCATCTAGGCAACCCACCCTGACCGAGACTCGAACTCAGGACCTCCCGAATGTGAGGCAGACACGCCACCATCCACGCTACCGAGGCTGGCGATGATGATGGAGCAATCGGTGGAATGCTGGCGGGAGAAACCGGAGGACACGGAGAAGACCTGCCTTAGCGCCATGTTCACATATCTCACTTTTCGGTCGTCTGGGATCGAAACCGGGCCCCTTGCTGAGAACCAAGTGGTCTAACCACTCAGCCATGGCGCGGCCCCATTTTGAAAATATTTATTTTCTGAAAATTACTAATAATTCTGATTAAAATACCACAAGCTTAAGATATTTTCATTACAAATTAAATGCACCTTTTGAGTTTTCTGGATGCACTTCAGAAAGCAACCATTGAAGCATTTAAAAGTTGGTACAAAGGATAATTTAAGATGTGACGTTGATCGGCAAAGAAGTAAAACAGTACAGTGCTAAAACTACTAAGGTAGAGGAAAAGAACTTGCAAGAGATTTTGTAACTAAGGCAAGTTGCAATATGGTGAATAGAATAATAATTCGGTGTTTAAGAAACTACCAAAGATAAAGGAAATTTTAAAACAATGAAAAGTAGCGAATGTGCAGTTCAGAGTGAAAACCCTGCTTGTAGTAGCAACCTGGTATGAAATATTTGACCTCTGACGTTCTTGATATATTTTATGCGCACGTACGTAGGAACAAAGCAACCCTAAACCGGCTAGCGAGCTCATCTAAAGCCTTCAATGCCTTTCTGTAATTTACAACACGAAACGAATCTACCCCAGATATCAACGGGCAGTTTATATTGCGAAACGCAGGATTTTTGTATGTTGTAGGGTGGTCAATTGTCCGTGAATTATTTTCATTCAAAAGCAAGTTATTAATACTGGCTGTACAAAGGCATAGCCTGATATCACTGGTGGTTCTTTTTTTTTTTTTTTTTTTTTCTGTACCTGACATGTCACTGTGCCGCACGGAAAGGTAACCTAGCGTCCTTTCATAAACACTCCGCTTGGTAGAGCACAAGGGAACGGGTTAAAACGGTGAAGGTAGGGAGGGGAGCATGCAAAAATGACTTCGCTCTTCCCGTTGGGAAATATAGCGAACAAGGTAAAAAAGGATAATAATAAAAAAGTGAAAATGTTTCGGAAATGAGGTGCAATTGTCGTCCCTTTCAGTGCACGGCTTCATAACGCTTTAAAACGCTAGTCTTTTGTTGGAGTAACGCAGAGAGCAGTTTTATTGACTATCCTAGTCTTATTGCATTGATGGAATTGTTCCGGATATTCTATTGTTGCAACAGATAATAACATAATTCTCTCTCAGCTTACGGGTAATTAAAAGACTTGAAACTAAGGTGAGCAAAAGAATAAAGAATGAAGAAACAATGTGATATGTTGTGCTCACGCGACTTTTTCTACCCCTTATTACTTTCTCTACTTCATACAAACGCTTATTCCTCTATCTGCTTCTTGTTACCCAACATTTGCGGAAATTATCTTATTGTTAATTTTCTTGTATATATGTGCAAGGGGAATATGGTATTACAAAAGACTTTAAGCAATGGTCAAATCCTTTAATTAATATTATTTGTCAACTAACATTGTACGAGATCGTACGAATCGAAACAACAATCCATGGAATGGCAACATTCATCATCACCCACAGAAGTGAAGTTTAAGCAAACAATTTCTGCCCGAACAGTTTTTGGGACAGAAAAGGTGTATTGCTAGTGGAGTTTCCTGCCTCGTAATGAGACAATCAATCCAGCGTCTTATTGTGAGACATTGAACAATCGCGCCTTGCAATCCAGAACAAAAGACGTGGCAAGTTGAGTAAGGGTATCGTTTTACTGCATGACAATGCCCGACCACATGTGGCTAATCGGACCAAAGATCTCCTCTAATCTTTTCAATGGGAAACTCTAGATCATCCTCCATACAGCACTGATCTGGCGCCCAGCGACTACCATTTGTTCCTGCACTTGAAGGAACATCTGGGCGGTCAGCGTCTTCAAGGCGGTAACGAAGTCAAAACAGTTGTGATACAGTGGTTAACACGTCAGGCGGCAGAATTTTATGAGGAGGGTATTCAAAAACTGGTGCCACGTTATGGCAATTGCCTCAATATTCACGGAAATTATGTAGAAAAGTAGACTAAGGTACAGGCTTTCATGTAAAAATAAAATTATTGCGATATCTATGCACGTCTTTTTTTTAATTCCAAAACGGTACTGACTTAAAAAACATGCCTCGCAGCTATATTTCCGTCCGCCATTCTTGTATAAAATGAACTATTAGATACTATTAGTTCAGGGTTTATTAACAATTATGTATTATTTAATAACAAACATCTATGGTTTTTATACTAGTATTTGTAAAAGTGTATCACGAAGAAACCCATGAAAATATGTATACAATGGTATAGACTGCGATACTTATGAATAAGCAATAAATATAGGCACACTTACTGAGGAAAATCTGGTAGTTTGCATCGCAAGTAACGGACAATTTCCTCAAATCTATTGCTACCCATAGTGGGGGCAATAAAGTTTATTCGCCTTCCGTTTGTGTAGCGAGAGAAAGAATTTACCATTTCTCTGGGTCAGAAGTGTTTATAGTAGCCGCGTTCATTCCATAACTACGGCACCCAAGCTTTCACTTCTGACCATAGATCCTCACATCGAAGCAATTATAAGGTTCTTCCACCCTCAACCATATGGGGTGATCCTTCTCATTAAATTCACCAAGTTAAAGCGCTGTTGCGATGTTTTTCTTGTGTCCTCAGAACTGCGGTACCTTCTATTACGTTAGACTTTGTAAACGTGCCTCTTATGTGCTTTAATTAAGCTTATATTTATAGAAGTTACATTGTGTTTTACTTAGTGTAGTTTTATAAATTCATTAGTGTTTAATAGTTATTAGCGTGTAATTTGATTAAGATGTGGGGACCGTGGGAATCGAACCTAACATGGATATGCTAATATGGATTTCCATTCATACTTGTAATATATACCTAACAGTATTTCTAACCTTTCTCGAGCTCTGAAGTTATGGCATTTAATAATTATGCAGAATGTACGTGATTATTTATTTAAATTGTGTTTAACAGAAGCCCCCTCCCCCCTAAAAAATACACTACCTAACTTTATTCAAACTTGCAAACTTAGTAGACATCCTTGTAAAAAGCTTCTAGCATTAGATAGTAATAGATAGAAATAAGCTTCGGTTGTTACTGGTGATGAGTCATGACTGCATCATTATGATCCTGAAGGAAAACAAGCAAGCAGAGTGTGGAAGTCGCCAGGTTCTCCAACACCAGAAAAGGGCAAAAGTTGTTCCATCTGTAGGATAAGTGATGGTGATCACATTTTTTTTATTCTAAAGGAATGATTTACCAGCATGCAGTTCCCCCTCACACTACTGTTACAGCAGCACACTACACGTCATTATTGGGTACACTGAGGAAGCACATTGCAAAGAAACGACTAGAGCTTTCTTGGACTGGGTGGCGACTTCATCATGACAAATCACGGTCGCACGTCGCAGATCAAGTCATGCAGTTTCTGGCTCGATTCAACATTACCTGTGTACCACATCCCCCGCGTAGCCCCTATCTTGCACCCTGTGACTTCTTTTTATTGCCATCACTAAAGACAAAGCTTAGGGGTATTTGATTTGAGAACTCTGAAGCAGTGCTCAAGAAAAGTGTAGCGATTCTCAAGGACCTGACGAAGGTCTGCAGCACGTGTTCATGGACTGACAGAGACGCTATAAAAAGTGCATTGAAGTAGTAGGGAACTAGTTTGAAAAAGATAATATAAACATTGAAATGCAGTAATAAATATTTCTGAAAATACATCAGTATCAATCTTTGTTGATAGCCCTAGTATATCACTGCCTGACATTCTACCATCACTATCACGAGAAATAGGCGCTCGTATAACATGTTTCTCCTCGCTTATAAATAAAAAATTATGCAAGACAAGGACATGCTAGTTCCGCTGTTTGCAATAAGTAATTGAGTCTCCTCACAGGGTAACTAATCACTAGTTTCCGGTACTTAATGTTTACAACTCTTGCCACGTGCCAAATCGAAAAACTATAACTAATATGCAAATGGGTTGAACTTGATCAAAACGAAATAACTTCAAATCTACAACCATTGACGTTTCAGGAAGTACATTAGTCGCAAAGAAGTTGCAGCTTCGTGGTCTCCATCGAGTTGACTACGTTTACTTGTGGTTAACATTAGGTGAGTATGAAAACAAATCAGCGTCCTACTTTCGTGGGTATGAAAATTACTGTACCGGAGTGTACGTCTTGCATAAATTTCAGGACCTTGGTATTAATGAGCGTAATAACTAATATCACTTCATGTGGGAGTATATATTTCTGTTGTGTAGATATTTGCATATGCATGGTATTCATACTTTATTAAAGGACAACCTTCTGGGGTTTACTGCCACAAACGTTAGATTGTTCAGCCCACGAGATGTGAACTGTCGAATTTCGGTCATAGGCTTTATCGTCTGAGCCTTGTGGAAGGGTATTTTATTTTATCGTTTTCTAATTTTTTTCCACAAAGGAGAAGTTGCTTTTGATTCGAACCGGTGAAAATAACATGCTTACGCGTGACCTGTGTTTTACCTCACCTGCGTGGTGTAAACTTCCTTGTCGTATTAATATCTAGTTTGGAATTACTACAGCAACCCCATCCCCGCAAGAGTGCGGTTTCCAGCAGAGCGTGTTCTAAAACAAGAGATGAAAAATACAGCTTGCATCTCTCCCCTCCTGCACTCTGCTGAAATCATGGAAATTTGAAAAAGAAAGAAACCCATGTAATATATCCTCTCCAGAGTGGAAGAGCAAGACATTTCTACCATCGATTTTCTCTTACGTCCGCTTCATTAACCGGTAAATGGAGCTAATATTTAAGTTGAGAGGGAGAAATTCTACCATTTTTATTATCTGCTTTTTCCTCTCAAGTCGACGACTCCCCCCACCCCATTCATTTCAGTAATAGGGTTTACGCTATGGTCTGCAAGCAGTGTATTAACCGCAGAGCCATCTAGCGAGTATACGTATAACTAATGGACTACCACCACACTTTTTTCAACACAAGGAAAAGTTTAGAAAGGGTTGAAAATCGTACTTTCTCCCACCCTTCCTTTACATGCTTTTGTCCGATAATAAGAAAAAGATGAGCGGAGTTTGTTGTGAAATGAAAAATAAAGGCACATGACTCATCAGAAACGAGGACTGGACTTTTGTCTAGATATCTTTTGCACATTTAGTTTACTGTAACAAAAGGTTTTATCAATTTAAGTAATTGATGCTAAAGCGTATGATGTGCTACCTCTAAGCCAGCACTCACATTTTACCACTTAAACTTAATTAATATATCAGGCTTCTCACTTGTAACAGAGCCCTTCTCCACAGTCTAGGACAGCGGAAGACAGGTAGTGGCGGTGTGACGTCAACTCCGTCAGCTCTAACCACCAAATATGCTCCCGAACGAAAGGCAGGTTAGCGTGTGACGTCACCACGCTGATTTCTGCTGCCCAAGAGGAAGGAAATAGTTTGATGTGTTGGGGTTCCGACAGCGTAGGAAAGACAGGAAACGTATCGAGTATTAATAATATGTACAACTTACATCTTGGGTGTTAAAATATTAATGCCGACTGCTTTAATTACACAATTGGTCACAGTTTATAAACAATTACATTTTGGCTCTGTGCTATGAGAAAATATATAAAACTTCAACTCGTATTTTATCTGAAGGACAGGCATGTTATAAAGAAAATAAATTAAAACATAAAGTAATTTCCCCTGCAAATTAGAGTCCCATTCAAAACAGAAGGACGTGGACGTTTTCCGACACTTTCTGTTTCGGTTTTCTTTAACTAGTTTAGCAATGTCAAGACGTAATGTCTGGGAACTCTGTAATCGAAGGATGCATGTTAGATTGTGATTCGACAAGGTACTTTGGGGTTTGGATTAGCTAATTTCATAACAGAAAAAAAATGTACGCACACATATGTCGAGCCAAACATACACAATGTCCGTGCGGCAAGTGAATACTACCTCGGACATTCTTGTAAAAATCAGCCAAGTCTGTCTTGTGAGTATATATTTGTCCTTTAATAAATCGTCACATTGTAAATGTAACAGTTCCATTTGGTACGTGGCAGCTACATTGTCATCGCGTGAGCTACACCTGTCTGAACCCTCCTCCTCAGGTTCTGTATTGACAGCACCATTTATATAGGCAACTTGGTACTACACGGCTCTTGCCTAACGTCATACGCACTACAGGCCTCGCTCCCGGCTGAAATAGTCACAAGTCTCGAAGCTGTCTTCCTCTGGTCTAGGAGTTACATGCTAGCCTCTAGTTCACGAGATCGTGGCTTCAAACCCGGCCTAAGAATCCGTAGCATGGCTTCTTACGGAAGGTAAATAAAGCTGGTGGTCCCAGGTCGTGGTTTTATCTAAAACAACCTGAAATCTGATAAAGAGACCTGTGAATAAAATTAAGCGGCAATAAGGAATGAAACGCTTAGAGCGACAGCAGTTAAAATAGCGTCCATAAAAATTATAAAATAGCTGATAAAGCACATCTCTGCTCTAACTAGGGCCTTTGTGCCAAAATTTGGGTACGGAGTATAGCTGGAAGTACCAAAAAATGAGTACAGAATACGTAGTAACATATAGGCACAATAGCTCAGCATTGACTGTTCTCCTGACGGGTAGCGGTCCACACATGACATACGTAAGGCGCGCCGTCACACACTCCCGAAATAGCTGACGAGGGATGTCTAGCAGTTACCTGCGGCACCTTTCAAGCTTCAGTTTTGGTCGTTACGGTTCTACTCCGTAGCAGATTTTTGGTGCACATTATTTATATGCGGCAGACATACCATCAAATTTTCAGGTGTGTAGCGGTGTGAGTACAGAGATAGTTTCCTATGCCTCGGGATTGGGATTTCATTACGGAGGGGATTCGGTACGTAGGCCACCATGTTGGGCCCATTATGCCTATGGCCGGGAGGACGGATGAGGCGAAGGAGACAGAGAGCGGCCGACCCAAGGAGCCAGGACAGTACAGAGGATAGGGTCGCTACAGTTTACTGGGATAGAGACTTCGTCCGACAGGCCAGGACAGTGAACTCGCTCCCCTGCAGCGGGACGGCAACGAGCCCAGCAGCCGAGCCCTAATGGTCCCAAGGCAAGCGATCCGAGCCGCAAAGGTCCCTGGCTGGCGGTACCAAAATGGTCCCCACACAGGAACTGAGGCCGGCAACCTTCCTACCAGAGGAGGAAGTAGTTTTCCTCAGAGCATATCATCCCGCCATGCACCGCCGAGGCACCCGCCGACACTTCTACCCTGAAAGAGACCACCAGATGAGAGATGATATGAAATGCTAATGGAGATGAAATTGAAGCCATATGTAATTAACCTACCCAGCACTCGCCTAGCGACCTGGGTAAATCCCCGAAAATACCCACGGGAATTGAACCTGGGCCTCCCGAATGCTGGTCACAGGCGAAACTGCCTGAGCCATTCTAAAACATTCTGACGGCTTCTACTTCTGTGAATGAATCTTCTCGGCTTTAATGTACAGAGTGAATAGGGCGCATGTCTTTTTAACGGTCTGCTCCTTGTATAGCAAGCGTTCTCTGCCACACACATTCGCTGTCCTTGTCCCACAGCAAATTCCTTACAGGGATTTTCTTTGCGTTGCTATACTATAGGGAGGTAGGGGCTGAAGTAAAAAGAATAAACGCGTTTTATGGTTGCACTCGCAAAGTTTTCTCTATTCACTCTTCTACAAGATATTCTTAAAATTGCTTGTTTTATCTACGTAATGTTATTCGATATAAATATTTCCAGAAATTGCATTATGGCATATTTTTTGTACCTAGAACGGGACTGGGGAAATAAGGAATTGTTAAAAGCTGGTAGCTATATAACACCTTTGAGATTTCGTGCTCATTTGGACATTTTTTGGGATAAACCTTGTAGGGTTTTCACTACAAATGCGAAGTTTTACTCACATTACCTTAAAAAAAGTTTAAAAATTCCGTGAGAGTGCCATCACAAAGCACCATCCCTAACAATAATTTTGGGTAAAAAATGTTATGGAGTTTCAACAGTAACCTTGTGTAATAAAAATGTAAATTATGTCCTGTTCATTCGTTTAGGACTGGCAAACAAAAAACCACCCCAACGGAAGAGGGGATGAAAAATGTTCGGAGAGAGAAATTTTGATGATATAAAAAATTCAAACTCAAATATTTCGAATATTTAAACTCAACTGGATAAATGCTAACTTCTTAATTCCTTTAGAGCTGGTGTAAAAACCCACCCCTAATGGTAGTTGGGGTTGAAAAATATTGATGGGAGGTCGTTTGGAGCATTGTAAATACGAATGGGAAATATGACATAATGAAGGAAATGACGTTTAAATAATTGAACACCAGTAGTACCGTAACTGTTTCAATTCATCCATGTTACATAAACAAATATTTGGACAGTTAATATTTTACTTAAGCAGTTTCTGCTAATATTTAAATATTGGTTCTTAATCTTGCTAATTGCATATTTAAATTAATCTATTTGCTTTATGTTGTAGTTCTCGAACTTATTAAATCAGAACTTGATATTTTTGTTCAATTTTCACTTTTACCTCACCTTTTTCACAATGCAATAAAAGCAGTCATTCACTCTACTTCACTCGCTGAAGAATCGAACACAGTACGTCTCTAATCTCGCGCGGTATCAGCATCCATTGTAGTTGTATTGTCATAAACTGGTTTAAAGAATAACACTCTTACAAGTCGCATAAAAAATTCAGAAACTTACTTGCTAATGACTGATCCCTACAGTCCAGAAAACGCTGGCTTACTTAGTCGCTGAAAGTTTCCACAGAACATCTAGAATGCTCCGGAAGTGTGAAAGGGAAACTACCAAAGGCTTTTGATTACGAGAACTATGCGGTTCTATAAATATCTGTGTTTTAACGTTGTAACCGTTGCTTTTGTTTTACCTTGAAAATAAGTTTTGTTTATTTGCTATGTGATGATATTTGGAATTTGGGAAAAAATGTTTACTATAATGTTTGTGATGAGTGTGTTGAAGTGAGATTCTAGAAGGAAATTTAGGGGGCCATGTAATGACGTTAATATAAAGAAATGAACGGTTGCTATGAGGAGAAAAAATCAATAATCTTGCTTCTTGGTGGAAAAATGATGCGGAGAAGATAAAAGTTTTGGATAGTAACGTAAAATCAACAATCTTCATCGTGGAAAATTACGCGGAGAAGATAAAAGCTCTGGATAGTGAAGAATGAACGTGCAGGAGTGGGCAATTTTATGTAATTAACGGAAACTTTTTATTAAGGAAGTAAGGATTTATCGATAAGCTAGGGTAAACTGCATTGATTGACTAAGAAAGAAAGTTCTAGTAAAATGTAATCCAGACTCTGCAATTAAATTATATATTACGAAATTGGACTTAAACAAATTCTATTTAGTTCACTCGTAACCACCCCTGAAATCGAGAGTTCTCTTGACTCTTATTTAAGCACACACAATTATCAAGAATCAATCCAAACTAAAACGAAGTAACCGTGTTACATCTGGCTTCCCGACCTGGAGCTTCGAAACAGTCAACAGTCAACTATCTTCACCGTAGAAATCCTGTCCCACATGTCGCCACAACGTGGGGATCGTAGCAGAAAAAAAATCTGGTTACTACGTAGATGGTGTTGCTATGACAAGTTGCAGCGAAAGCTTGCCAGTCGGTGCTGCGCGAAACTTCGTTACTACTCAGGTTGCCTCGCTGTCGATAGAGGGCCACATGATTTAGCACTCCCCAGTCTTGATTTTATCAGAGGTATGACAGCTAAGTAGATAAAACGCCACCTATCAAACTACAAAACAGTAGATCCGTTAAATGGATCTGCACACTAAATTTTAAGCACACCTTGAGGATTGTTGGATACTGAGGCCCATAAAACGAACATGTTGCCCTTCAACAGGCAAAACGGCACGAGTACATACGATACAAAAATAGACCTCTGCGCATCGAGCACATTGGCAAGGTTTCGATGCGCCAGCTCTACCTGTCTACTGACATTTGTTAGACAACGCCAAGTTAAACTTGGTGCTAATTTACAGGTTAGTTTTGATTTGGTAGATACTTCAATTAGTCTTTCGCTAGCATGGGAAAAGTGCATATCATTCAATGCTTTTACTTTCGGATCGGAAAGTAAATTGTGTCTATTGTCAAAAATATTGTGTATTGCTATTTATGGGGAGTTTTCACCGCCTATATCTGACAACAATAGCATGCCTTGGTCCCTGGCCACAAAAAGCGGCCTGGGTTTGATTCCACCCATGTGGTGCGGATTTCAAGTCCCGGGTATAGAACCGGTACCCATTCAGCATCGTGAGGAAAGTGAGGAGCTTACGCTAGGTAAGTGGCCCTGGTCAGAAAACCAACATTCCGGCTGGGGGATGCCGAGATGCTGACCACATCTCCTCCCCGTATCGGTTGAATGATCACCCACCTGTGCCGTGCACAAAGGAGCATGATGCCGGCAGTCGGGTTGGTAGGCCTTGGCCCTCTAAGGGCTGTCGCGCCAGTAGTTAACTTTTATATCTGACAACAATAGATATTCGCTCAACAACTTTAAATGTGGTTGAAGCCGTTTTTGATGAGGAGCGCCCGGCAGACGCGATGCCACTGGAAAGAACCAAGATATGATTCACACTGAGCAGCGAACGTTCGCGAATTAGCAGTGGCTACTTTGACACACGTCGACAGGAACGGCAATTAATATTTTACATGATGGTTATTTTAAGTGATGAAAGATTGTTGGATAGGTACCGCGTTTGCTCACACTGGAAGCAACTTGGAAGCTGTGTTTGGAGTTATTTGAAGGACTTTCTACTTTCAATTGTCACAATCGAATGAGACTTGGAGCAATCACTATAACCAGGAAAGCAAGCAACAATCAAAACAATAGATTGCTTCCCGTAAATCTGCTCCAAAGAAGGCAAAGAGCATTTAAAAGGCGAGAAAATAGATGGTAGCGATATTTTGGAGTGCGAAGGGTTGCGTACTCATTGGCTTCATGAAAAAAGGAGAAATGATTTGCTGTACAATACTACAAGGGATTATTGTTCGGATTCCATAAGCAGCTGAAGGAGGCAAGGCTCCATTTAGCGAACCAGAAAGTTCTGTTTGACCACGATAAGACACCAGTGTATTCACCCGCTGTAGTCGCCGCCAAACTGAATGAGTTGCGTTTTAAACTGCTTTGAACAACCACCCAGATCCTCCCTGAAACTTTTTCTTCCCAAACGTGAAGAAATAGCTCGTGGGAACAAACTTTGTATAAAAAAGATGTCATCTTCGGACAAAATTGTGTTCTACATCGCGCGGAAGCTCCAATTTCTTTTAAGTGGCAGGAACATTGGAAAAGTGTATATTACTGCAAGGGGATTACATTGAGGAATACATAATTTTATCTGAAAAATTGGCACCCTGTTTCCTAAGGAGGCTACTCATTGAACCGTTCTCCTATGCTGTCGAGAGCGCTACCGGATTTATTTATCTGTTCATGTGTACCGCGCCAAGCTCCCGTTTATCTACTTTGGGCCACAATTTTTAACAATATGCATTTTTGCAGTACTTATTTTGAGCTAATACTTCATTAAACGTCTTAAATGTTTGTATCTGGATGTTATAAAGACATGTGCTTACTTAATTGTTGGATTAATGCATAAAATACAATTATTTATTTAATTTTATACATTCACTAAAAAACTAAGCGCGTATGTTTGAGTATAGCTCCTTTGGAACATGAATAATTTCTCTAAAAGTACAGGATTTTCTACAAATTTGCAAACTAGAACAAAATTACCCATAAACTTCTATAGCGCTCCCACCAAAATCTTACTCTAGTTTAAAGGTTGACCTCTAAGTACTTCACATAAAATTATTAATTAACAATCCAATAAAATTGATTCACATACATAAGTTCGAAATCATTATTATCATCATCATCATCATCATCATCATTATTATTATTATTATTATTATTATTATTATTATTATTATTATTATTATTATTATTATTATTATTATTATTATTATTATTATTATTATTATTATTATTATTATTATTATTATTATTATTATTATTATTATTATTATTATTATTATTATTATTATTATTATTATTATTATTATTATTATTATTATTATTATTATTATTATTATTATTATTATTATTATTATTATTATTATTATTATTATTATTATTATTATTATTATTATTATAGTTTATGTGTAATTCGCTACAATGAATTTATTAAATGTTGCGGTCCTGTTGGCCCTTTTTGATATTAAGAAAGGTCGAAACATTAATTTTTGCTGAAATAGTGGTGGCAAAGTTTTGGGGTGAAATATCTTTCCTAGTCTATGTTTAGAGGTACAAATAATAAAGCTTATAGAACAGATGTTATGTTTCACACAATGGTTTACATTGTTATCATACCCAACTGCATTTTTATACATTTTAAAAGGATATCATGCTACTTGGAAATGCCCTGTTTGTGTTTAGGTACGCCGCAGGTATAGCCGATGTTTTTCGACTGTTAGGTCGTGTTAAACACGTACAGGCTGTTGATATGTCAAACCTTTTCCTTGCACAGCCTCCCCTGCTTAGAATGCATAGCCTGCTGTAGCATTCCTACCACAGTGCCATCTATTAGCTGTACCATTGTTGCCGTTTGCATGCAAAGCACAAACGCCACGGAGGGTATCCTATGTTGCTTTGTTTCTCCGCGGTAGTATTGCGTTTAATGGTAATAGCGTTCTGTAGAACGATGCAGTTCTCGGGAATCTATGCTTTCATTGTGGTCTGCCGCCATCTTAGAATTGCAGTCAACTGTCATATTAGATTTCTGGTTTCTTCCTGCTAAGATGAACTCGCATCCGTTATGTTCTGTGACTGTCTTTCAGAGAGTACAGGCAATACATATTCATCAAACGTCAAATGATGAGTTATAGTGCCCTGTTAGGTTTTGTGACAATTCATCCTTCAGTTGGCATCAATACCAACAAGTGTTTCTAAAATTCTCCTCGTGATAAAGCTATAGGATAGACACGCCCAGTACCGCGCACCTAAAGTTTTTTCAAAATTCAAAGAAAATGCAATGAAGATCAAGTAGCGTGTTACTATTATCGTGAAGCTAACAACATACGGAAACTGCATTAGTAATGAACATTCATTAACGCGAGTCATGTTGACTTTTAATAACTAAAGTAAATAATAGTGATAACTGCGCATCTCAAAAAGTGTTTCCCAGTACCGGACAGACGTAAATAAATATTGTCACACGAGCGTTGGAACACCCTGTGAAGCAGCTGAGAGCGGAAGACAGGGGAGGTTCGGTTAGCCACACCTCCCCCTCGTTTGTCTTATAGTGGTGACAAGGCGGCGGTCGGGAGGAAAAACATGACTGTGCCGTATGTTTCCTTACACCTGGTTCTCGATCTTTCTGTTACTAGAACAATCCTGTAAACACCAGAAGTCGGCGATGTCCCTATATAAAGAGGGTTACAGACAGACAGAGTTGAGTTGGTCAGTTAGTGAGTGAGGAGACAGTCGCAGTTCTTGGTGTAAGAGTTAGTCAGTGACGTGTTAATGTACGAGAAGATTGTGCAACGGAAGACTGTACGTAACTGTGAATGTGTACCGGAGCTTACGTAACCGCGAGGCCAAGTGAAATTGTAACGGACGAACTGGTGAATTGTAATTGTGTGCAGCACGAAATTCTGTGTAATTGGCAAGAGTTTAACTGTAAGTCGGTGGAAATAAAGAACATTGTTGAGTGGTGTAATTGGACTTTTCATTTCACGAACCCACAAAGTCACAATATATATTTCTAAATAAAGGAAGAGGAACTGCATAATAAATCACAAGATAATTATTCTTATCATAATTATTATATTTTGAGATAAAAACAGAACACGGTAACATGATAATATATTTTTCAAAACCTTCTCTAAAAATTATCACAACAAAATAAAAATGTCTTAGAACTAATGTAACATTTTTAATACCGTGATCACATCTATAAAAATCAATGTTCTCTGGCCCTGTACATTCAATATGTGGCCAACCCTTGGATGACACACACTGAACCCAAGTCTAGTCTGAGATTTCTAAACAAATGATACACTCTGTTAGAACACTTCAGTCGACACTGGTTTTGGTTCCAAAATTTAATTTTCTTTTAGTCTAAGGCTCTTCCCTATTTCCAATTTCTGTTGGCACAGAGTTAGAGCTAGGTTCTCTATTTTTAGTTTTATTAATGTTAGTCTTACGTCCCTTTGCAATTGGTTTGTTATTCTGTGTTTGTGCCTTTTCCTGTAACATCAACTTATACAGAGTCGATGTTAATGTTTTAGGAATATATATTGCTACTCCCAGACCCACTGATCCTTCTATCACATTCCTTAATGCTTGTTTCACATTTTATTGTAAAAATTTTCCTTTCTTTTTGGTCTCCATGTTGACAGGAATGCTTATAAACCATACCTTCGCGTACGGTACTGGGAAAATTGCTATCGTACGTTACTGGGCAACTCACACGTACGTATATATAACGTCATAGCACGGCCATATTCTTTTAAACCGACACTGTATTTTGTGTTTGTGTAGTCTACTCAATACCAAATAATATGAGTACAAATACTTAGTTCTTCACCGGACAAGGCAGTAGCAATGTCAGCAAGTTATTAACTACACAGCTCCAGTTCACTATACGACTTCTCTGAACAATAACTTCTGATTCAACGGTCAAAGACGAGGGAAAACATTCCGTTGGTAACAAAGCTAGTTGATTGTCTAAATACACACCACGAGCTTCTATCTATCGGCAACTACGAGGTACTGACACCGTGCGGTACTGGGCATTCTGCGGTACTGGACGCATCTCCCCTAATCATAGTTGGTGTTTATTATGGCCTTTTGGCAACATAGGAAAGTAGTAAACCGTTGAATTTAAGACAAATTACCCTGTGTTGTGTAGAAAGGCACTGTGTTCCACATGACGTTTATTTGGGACTGTATTACTAATTACATAAATGTTATACACATTGTACATTTGTTTATACAAAACAATTTCCCAGTACTCCGTGCGGTTGCTGTAAACCACTGAACTACTATGGCCAACATGCCGACATGACATTAAATTCTCCAAAGGACTCGTGTGTTGTATGTGAGAACCCCCAGTGGTCTACCGGGAAACATACCAGGCAGTTGGAGAATTTAACGTCATGTCGGCAAGTTGGCCATAGTAGCTTAGTGGTTTAGAGTAACCGAACGGAGAAAAATAAAAAATAAATTAAAAGAAAATAAAAATCTGCTTACTATACCCCCGGCACCAAATTTCGTAATCCGGGGTAAATACTCAGACATTTATTCATTTATTAAAACATCAAAGATATATACAAAACACACAATTTACAGATTATAAATAAAAAAACTAATAATAAATAAAAAATTACACACATTTTAAAATATACTCTCATCAAACATAAAAATCCACACCACATTTCTAAAAATAAATATACATAAAATAAATTAAATTTCAAAAATATATAATTAAAAATATAATTTTTCTACTCCAAACCTTTCAAAATTTTATAAATTTAATTTAAAATTGTTTGCAAAAATTTCAAACATACTTTAAAATTTTTTAAACAAAAATATAATATTACTGGTTTCCAGTAACACATAACTGGTATTCCAGTGTTTAACTAAACTGTTTTAAAATTCCCCATAGTAAAATGCCGGCGGCCACCATTTGTACTGGTATCCAGCAGTACTATTTAACCAAACAAAAATATCAATTACAGTTTGATCCGCACGGAGATCGGGAGATCCGTGTTTCGAATCCCGGCTATGGCATTGCATTTTTCAGTCTGGCTCTATTCATTCAAACCTCAGTCTACACACGGCTAGTGTGAAAAATGATTATTTCCATCAATTTACCTACAAAACATAGTGGTTTAAGTGTGAAGCCCTACAGCATAGTAAGTTGTACAAAAGGTGCGTGTCTCATTGTATATGAGAACCCCAAGTGGTCTACAGGGAAGCATACCAGTCAGTTGGAAAATTTAATGTCATGTCGGCATGTTGGTCATAGTAGCACAGTGGTTTAGAGCAACCGCACTGAGAGCGTGAGATCCGTGGTTCAAATCCCGGCTATGACATTGAATTTTTCAGTTTGGCTCTACTTATTCATTTTCCCAGCAAACACGCAACTATAAATACTGTCTCATAGGTAATAACTTTTTCAATAAAAACAATTATTTGAAATGTGTTCTGATAAGCAATTAACTAATTTTCAAAGTGTAGACCATTAGATTCTTTGGTCTTGAGCCATAGTTCAGTGAGGCTCTTCATCCCACGATGGTAGCAGTCTCTGCATTTTTGATGTGAAGAATTCGGTGACACCCCCTTGCACTGCTTCAAAGTTGTCAAAATTTCTTCCACGTAGAAAATGGGTCATGGATCGATAAAGATGATAATCTGATGGTGCGAGATAAGGGCTGTATGCTGGGTGTGGTAACAGTTTGATTCCTCCCAATTCCTGAACTTTTTCCATGGTTGTTCGTGTAGTCTGGAGTGTTGCATTGCCCTGTTGCAATAGATATTTATTTCGGTTAACTGATGTTGGGTATCTCCGTGTCATGATTTCATGAACTCGTTCCAGTTGAGAATAAAGATCAGCATCAGTCGCCCGCCCGTTTGGAACAAACTCTCAGTGAATCACTCCTTCAAAATTCCACCAGACCATATTACTTTGGGACCGAACTGATTCTTTTCAACGAAAACTTTGCCAGGTTGGCGGGGATCAAGCCACTGTTTCCAGACATCAGGGTTTCGGTAATGTACCCATTTTTCATCACAAGTGACAGTACTCCTGGCAAATCTATCATCCATGGGATTACGGATAAGCTGACAACAGATATCCACCCTATGTTCAGCATGTTGTGGTATCAGTTCATGAGGTTCAGATCTACAGCTTCTGTATGATTTTCCAAATGTCTTAATGTGGCGATGTATGATATCTTTTGATGCACCAAGTTCTTCTGAAAGCCTAGACGTAACTTTTTACGGATTTTCTTGGCGTGTATCCTCAATATTTCATACCCTAGGTCTTCCAGAACGTGGTAAATATTTAGTGTTTTCGTCTCCATTGTTGAAACGATGGAACCATCTCTGTGCCACACGCTCACTAAAAAGTTAGATCCAGCCAATTTTAAAAACCGGACAACATGGAGGTAAGAAAGTTCCCAGAATTACCCACACCCACCACACCACTGGATCAAGCTTTAGTCGCATAAGAGCAGCAGATGCAAACGATGATTTGCGAAACATGTCCTCAAAATAGGTACAAAAGTGAAGCAGATGTGTAATAAATACGACTCATCTAAAAATTAATAAATACTCATCTCTGGTAAACTGACCCAGAAGAAATTTATCAAAGCAAACTATTTTGCAAACCTAGTTTTCTCTCTTATATGTAAATTTTATCACACCTTTGAAACATACGTGTATATTTGCACAAAAAATGTGGAGGTGATACCCACAGCTGGAGATTCCTGTAGTTATACATAACTTTGAATGGTTAAGCTGACATAAACTTCTTTAATTGTGGCCAAATCGGCTTTTTAAAACTATTTTCATAATTATCAACTATTTTTATATACACATCTGTTTGTGTTACGGTTATAGCTCACAATGAAATAGAAACGAAGTTTCAGATGCTAGTACATGTGCCTTAATCGGATCACGGTATCATCATTTCCACTGTGTTGCAATTCTAGTCCTTCATCTGTAAAACAATTACAGTAAAATATGTGATTCATAAAATAAATGACTCTTATTTTCAAGGACTGGAAGGTCAAATAATAAGTGCGGTGTTCTCTGCCACCAAAACATTGCTAAGTACAAGGGCCGTTCAATAAAGAATGATCACGATTTTTTTTTCTTTTTTTTTTTTTTTTTTGACAACGTACCTTTACTCATCCTCATAATTGTGATTGTCCTTCTCAAAATAGTCTCTCCTGAACGCGATGCACTTGTCCCAGCGTTTCTGCCAGTCTTCAAAGACATGCTGAAAAACAATTTTTGAGAGATCCTTCAAAATCGCCTCCACAGCCTTCACCACTGCTTCTGATGATGAATAATGCCTCCCACGAAGGCGTTTCTGCAAGTTAGGGAATAGAAAAAAGTCACATGGGGCTAAATCCGGACTATAGGGAGGGTGAGGGATGCACTTCACGTTGATTTTTGCAAGATATTCAGCAACAACATTGGTAATATGCGGCCGCGCATTATCGTGATACAGCATCCAGCCTGCTTCACGGAAATGTGGTCTTTTGCGCCTGATATGGACTTGCAATGTTTTCAGGACATCCCTGTAGTATTGTCCAGTTGCTGATGTGTGTGCAGGTACAACATGCTGATAAACCATTCCAGGAATATCAAAGAATGAGATGACCATAACCTTCCCAGCAGAAGAAACCACTTTTGCTTTTCTGGGGGTTGGTGATGAACTAGATTTCCACACTGAGTTTTGTTGTTTGCTCTCAGAATCAAAATGATGTAGCCAAGTTTCATCAGCAGTGATTACGTTTGAAAGAAACTCCGGATCTTCCTCTAACATCAACTTTAACTGCATGCTACCTCCATTGTAGCGGTAGGCGATACTGAACATGTCTGAGCTTGCCTGGTTCTCACAGGGGGGACCAGGAGTACCAACAATGAAACAACTACGGCATGTTTGTTTCACATTAACCTAACAGAATATAATAAGATTGAATTTTAGTGCGAAAAATTATGATCGTAAAAAAATTATGATCATTCTTTATTGAACAGCCCTCGTACTTCCAATATTGACTGGAACCCTTTGAAATCCTTTTGAAATATTCCGTGAGCCATTCTGAATCTTTGCATACAAGTATTGGAAGTTTTTGCATTTAAAGCGACATCTTAAGTCCGGGAAAAGATAGTCTTTTGATATATTCTTTGGTACTATTTATCCAGTGTCTGTTACTAGGGGTTGTCCAATAAAATCCGTGTTCACCCATGATTTTCTGGACATACGGTTGTTCGCAGCTGCCTTTGGTAGTTCATATTGTTACACTACTTGTGATAGCTGTGGCTATAGGATGGAAATTGAATTTATGTTTTATAACATGAATAGTAGTTTGAGAGTCACTTGTCATATACTATACATGCAACATAGTTGTTTGATTCAGTTACCGCCTGTCGTATAGCAAATAATTCAACTTGGAATATGGAGCATAAAGCAGCCAACTTTACGTATGTATGTGCAGCTGAATGGGTTTCATTGTTAATGGAGCAGCTAGCCTCAATGATTAGCTGAAAATTCACACGCACATTAAACTATAATAAAGACCAATTGTTAACGAAAATAAAAGAGAAATGATACAAATTCAATCTGAATTACTGAAAATGGCTATCTTGTAAAAGCTCTGCTTCATGATAAATGACATTTCATTAAGTGAACTGGACAGCAAACCAAAATGTATTATTATCCTTATTTAAGAATATCCTATAGCATATACACTTTAACATAATTGTATTTCTTTTGTTTTGCATATATCTTTGGGGAAATTGAGATAATTTTTAACTCTGACATAAGATAAGCTGTAATCTAAGTTCCACAACAATCGGTTTAGATATTCTTGCAGAATATAAAACTTACACACCTATAATATGTCTGTTCTGTATATAGCATTTTAGAACATTGAAAAATACTATTTTAGCCTCAATGTGGCTCATTAAACGTGCTAAGATCAATTATTCATCCAAATTTGAAAATTGCCACGAAGTTTTCATTTAAAACTTTTATATATGCGGAGATTTTTTATGAGTTTCAGCTCTACAAATTCTGAAGTAACACTAACCATTTTGCATTATAAGAAAGGATTGAAATACCTACATGGCCTAACTTTCTAGCAAGCCTCAAGGCACACTGTTAAATGGAGGTATTGAATTAATTCAGGATATTGTGCTCTAACTTAGAAAACAGTCCTTTCAGCTACCTTAATTTCATTAGTCCATATTCAACTTGTATCACACCGACCAGAAACAAAGGAAAAGATATAGGATAATTAATCGGCACAAAGGACGTTGTAGAATCAGATAATGGTTCAACAAAGTAAGTTTAACATTCAAATACAATGTAAAACACTGTTAAGTTTATCGACAGGTTTCCATTGTACCAACCTTCCTCCAAAGATTCACATACCTTGTGGAACTATGGCTTTTCTCTGCATCCGAGCTGTGTTGCTCATCTCCAGCACGTTAGATTATCGGCCGTGCTGCCTAGTTACGAGTTTTCTACGAGTACTGCCGATGAGCGCTAGGTAGCGCTAGTGTCGCTTCTAGAGGGAGCAAGAAGTTCCACAATAGAATAACGCAGCGCCGGGAGGGACCGGCTCCGACGTTTCGTCTGAGAGTATCGTGCACAAGAAGGGGACTTCCGACTGGGATCTCGGAGGCACAACATTACAACGTTCTCTTCGACCCTTCGTAGGCAGGAACATTGGGACAACACTGTTTGGCTTCGCTTCACCATGTAACTTTTGGACACGCCTTCTAAATTTTTATTCCAAATTTTCCCTCTGTTCTCTCGAGTCATTTAAGGCAAATTTCGATGAGTTAGGGCACTTAGAACAACAAAAGTAGAATGGATCTTCGAGCTTGGAACAACCAGACTTCTACGAGCCTCTGTGGCATGGCACCCGCGGTGTGACATTCACTTCACTAAGTTACATGTATGAGATATCTCCCTCCTTGGTATAACTTATTCAATAGGTCGGAATTTTATTGAAAAAATTACCTGGAATCGTCACCAATGCAACATCTTGGCTATAAAGCTTCTATTTTATTTATTTGCTTTTGAATTACAGACCTTAAAAAGGTATTATTCTTATGACATTTCGTTTTGTTTGAATGCAGTGCGATTTTTTTGAGAAAATCAAACTTGGAGCTAGAGTTGTGTGTCAGAATCGCCTCTTCGCTCATACTTAACAAAACTTCTGGGAGACAAAATAAAGAAAGAAAATTAAGAAAAAGGAGAGACTTCATATTATTTTTCCTCTTTTTAAATTAATACATTTCTTATCTCGTCTTGTCTTTTGTTTCCTTAACACTGATTCTGTCTTGTATTCAAGTCTATTGATTTCAGCATAAGACAGGAAATGAAGAGATTAATCGCGCTAGCTATGGCTGCCTCTGGGTGGATATTTGAACCATTTAGCTAATCTTGTAGCGAAGCACTTGAATGTTCCATTACAGAATGAGGTTTGTGGTAGTTAGGCGATATCTTCACCGGAGATTAAGCCCATATTCCAGATTAAAGGCTTCGCATTTCTCAGCTCAGGATATGGGATTTCCTGAAACTGTCTGTCGCTCTGCCAGCTCACAGTGGAACACGTAGCTTGTTAACGTAAACGTAATCTACGAGTTTAAGCCTTGTGGAGGATGTAAAGTAGAAACGTTTATTGCCTAACATAGTGCTGGAATATCTCTTCATTCACTTGGATCAGTATACTCGTCAATTTTATGGTTATGCATCCTTTAATGTCATCAGAAATGAAATGCATAAGAGCAATAGCTGGATATACCAAAATTGATAAAAAATCCTAGTCAGGACATAAGGACAGAATTAAAAGTAGAAGAAATAAACCATACTATTGAAAGAAATAGAAATCAATGGAAAGAACATGTTCAGAGGATGAATAATAACAGAATACCAAAAATAGCCTTAAACTATAAACCTATAGGAAGAAGAAACCAGGGAAGACCGCAGAAAAGATGGCAGACCAATTTGGAGCCGGAATGGGTTAAACAATCCAAAGCCGTGAGGTAGAAGAAGAAGAAGAAGAAGAAGAAGAAGAAGAAGAAGAAGAAGAAGAAGAAGAAGAAGAAGAAGAAGAAGAAGAAGAAGAAGAAGAAGAAGCATCCTTTAAATTGGTGAAACATGTAGATATTTTTACTGCTTTCTTTTTAAAACTTTTATTATAACTTATATTATGCTTCGCAATTGCTTTGTTAATATAAGTAATTGGAAAGCCATAAATGGCTCTTTAGTTTATCCTGTACTACTTGGATAACTCCAATTTTCTTAACTTTTTCCCCAGCATGTTTAGCTATGCAAGATACTCTTTGGACTGCAGTTTATAATTTATTAGATTAGCATTTTCAGAAAACAAAAAACTTATGAAATTACTTTTTAAGATTAATTAGGCATTGGATAAAAAATTTTAAATATTCAGCTAGAAAATTATTTCCTGTAAAAATTAACAATGAAAGTGTTGCAAAATAAAATGGCATATGTACAAAGATTTGCTATGGCTTTAACTTTCATGTAGAACTTACCTATAACATATCAACCTCTGTAAAAAGAATTCGCGTTAACTGATCAGCCGGCACACGGAGAGGAGAAAGAGTGAAGGAGAACAGAGGTGGTAAAAAGGCACAGTGCACAGCAATAATAACGGCCACACGTCGAAACAAAGGATCTGTAAAATTGCTGTCTCTAAAGAGAACTGTCTGCCCATATGTCGCTCATTCGCTACTTTACCGAAATACAATTTAGCAATTAAAAAGATCTAAGTCGGCCTAAAAGGCCTGTCCTAAGTTACAGCGGCAGGGTACATTTATAACGAGATCATAATTCTTAATCTTTGGGCGAATTTAGTGTACTCTCTGCCTTAGAAAAGAAGCAGAGAAAGTAAACCCCCAAATAGAAATACATGATCCTTGTTGGGAGCAGAGAAGAAATGGTACAGCGGATGTTGGAACATCCCCACCGCGGTTTGTGATAACCATCAGCAGCGGTAGCCCAGACCTTGTCTAATGCCCTTGAGAGCTAGCTGTAGCAGGGGCTAGTTCCCCAAGTGGCATTTTCCAACGCGAGAATAAAAAATACTGGGGTTGGAAAAGCCTCCATCCCTCGTCATGTCGGATTTCCACCACATTAAACAAAAAATTTCAGAATTACACAATGGTCGGTCTGTCAGTCAGATTGCTGTAAAATAAAACATTTTTATCCTGGTGATTACCCGCTTACTTAAAGCGTTTATTCAACTGTGAAACACAAACACGCAGGCTATGCCTTTGTCTCTTTAATGATGGAACACTGTTGCCTTCAAATTCCCATTTAAAAATGCAAAAGAGGAGTTTTAGAGTGTCTGTTATTCAGGTACGGGATTGGTTGTATTTGTGTAATGTACAGCAAAAGTAATACAAGGCATTAATTTTATAAGGTTGTGTAGAAGATAAATTGCAGTGAAAAAAAATGGAATAAATGGTTGTCGCTGATTCAAAGTTTAAATAAGAACAGAAAATGTTAAATATTCCAGTAAAATTTAAGATAAAATAAGCATATTGATACTGTTAAGTTTTCGAATAGAGTATTAATAAGAATATTTAATGAACAACGTGACATTGTGTTTTTCATTGCGTCTCCGCCGTTGAAATGTTAGTATGTTTTCCGTTTTGTGGTTACCATGCATGGGATTTCTTCAAGATTTAGCTTCCAGTTATCTGCAAAGCAATAGAGGCCAAGGGTCAGCAAGTCTCTCTACAAAAGCCAAAATACTGTAAAGTCTGTCTAGTCAACCTAAGTGCAGTTGGTCTCAAAGGAAACGGACCCTACCGCCCACTAATGACCGTCATAAATCTATCTCCACACTTCAGAAATGGAACATTGTCTTTGAGGACCAATAGCAAACCTGATTTTCTGGAAGTGACAGTCGCATGTTTACTCCACGTGGAGTCTTCAGTTGCCAATGTTCCGACTTCCAGTTGATCCGTTACATTACGTGCAGAAATTCGTTGTCACGATGTGGAGAGCGTGGGAGGGGAATGAAGTGGTAAATGCAAATGAAGTAGTATATAACTTTCAGTCAAGTGAAAATAATCAAATTGAAGACAATAGTGTGAATGAATTGGAAAGTGTTGCCGTGCCGAGTTATGTTACTGGAGAAGCCTACAAAAAAATTATAACGGGAACTGTTTCTAAGCAAATACAAGCACTTGTTTTGAACGTATATAAATATGTGCTGAAAAATAATCTTGATAAGGGCTCATGCAATGAACCTGATGATAAATTCTGGGTATTCATAGAAATACAGTAAGAAATATTATTACGAAAGGAATACCAAAGACGCCAATCAAGTTTGAAAACAAAAGGAAACGTTTCTCTAAAGTGGATTATTTCACATGCGATTTAATTCGCCGAGAAATGTATAGATTCTGTGCAAAAGGGAGAGCGCCCACCTTAGATGAATTGGTTGCACATTTGGAAAAAATTTGTGATTTTACTTATGGGCACTGCACTTTGCGCGGTTTCCTGAAGAAGCTGGATTTCAAATACCGCACTTTGAATAAGATAAGAGTTATTATGGAATCCAGTAGAACTGAAGCTTTTCTTTTTCCTCGTAATTTACGTCCTGCAATGTTAAGTCATATCGGACGATGAATGGAATGGGTGAAATGATGTTCAAATGAGCCCAGGATCCATAGAGTTTAGAGTTATCCGACATTCGTCTTTCAGGATTAGGGAAACCCCCCGGAAAAAACCTTACCCAGGTAATTTACCCTGACCAAGATTCGAACTCGGGACCTCTTGAACGTGAGGCAGACACGCTACCACCACGCTACCAAGGCGGGCGAACTGTAGTTTGGCTATATATATGTCAAAACTAAGGAAGTTTCGCAGTAATAGACATAAGATAATTTATTTAGATGAAACCTCGTACGAAACCCATGACGTATCGAGAAAGACGGCAACCTTGCAGAAAGGACTGCCAGAAGGAGGGTCTATGCTGTAAAACGATTGTAAGGGCTCGTCAATGGAGGTGGCCGACCTGCACTCGCGTTGACTAGACAGACTGTATGAGGGTAGAGAATGGTTATATGTGTCCTCCCTGTCAATAGTCCAGTGACAGTTCAACTTTATTTTCAAAACATGTTTCATGGCGGGGACGTTACGTTCTTATCATGAATTCTGGACATAAGTGTCAAGTTTAGTATTTATGTTCGATTTTGGATTATTCTGTTCACACACAAACACACACACACACACACACACACACACACACACACACACACACACACACACACTCACACACACACACACACACACACACACACACACACACACACACATACACACACACTGTGTCTCACACTCGCTAAGGGTGCAGATGGATATTTTTTCTACAAATATTTCTGTTGAGGAGACTTCAAAGCATATACTACCGATAAATCCCGTTAGATAACCTTTTGTTTGGAATTACAATATATATTCTACCAATATCTACCAATGATATTTCAAAGAATATCATTGGCCAGTTATGCATCTAATATACTTGAACAATGAATATCTAACGACATGTAACTCAAAATATTGTATACAAAAGTTAATATATCGTTCTGACGTTCTATTCCCTAACAGATGTAGGATTTGTATCAAAATTTGATAGAAAATCGGAATGTATTTCTTTTGAAAGTAAACTTTCTTCAATATTTCCACATTTGCACATCGTTGCCGTGGTTGGAATCATGCTGAATATCCTCTTCTGGAATTAAGACTGTGATGATCAAGGAACTCGTTAAAATGTACGCAATAAATAAGATTAGAAAGCAGCGGAGTTCTCCCAGCAGATGTAATTAAAGAAGCTGCGTTAATGAACAGCATCGTACGTCGGGTATCCAGTACTCGACTACATTGCGCATGCATCTATAATAATAATTAACTGTCGTTGACACCGTAGTTTAATTAGATTTGCTTCTCAAGCATTGATTCTTGTAGTAAAGCAAATATTAAATGTAATGAGATTGTACGAAATGTTATACGGTTCAAAATAGTGTACGAAGCGAGATGATTCCGTTTTAAACATGTGATGCTGAGATCTTGGGTTCGATTGCCGTCCATCGTCCATTCTTACAATTTCTTTTACATAATTTCCCCTTCATTCTGTTCCTTTCTAATACTCAAGGTATACTTGTAGTTTTCGTGGCGTATGGCGAATGATAGATTATGGGGATGCTTCCTGCAAGAAAAGAGTAGGTATTTCTCATGGACACGAGAGAGCTGCTTGGTTGATAGCTGGTTCAACGCCTTCTCTGGGCGCCTCCAGAAGTGGGATGTATTCTCCTATCTATAATGCACGAGATTTAACTTGGCACTTTTTGCACTATCCTTGTCTAGTACGGGCGCTGGGTTTCTTTCCTTGAAATTGTCAGTCCCTTTTAAAGCGCTAGTGTATTTCCTAATTATTTGCTGTGATATGAGGGTAAGCACAAGCAGACATGAGTGCTGTTGCAAGTAAAATATCGGTTAACTTGCTGGAAACGTGAAAATTTTTTTAGAAGTTGAAAATTTTGTAATTATTTTAAACAAACTGCTGCGAATAGTGCTAGTATATGCATTAGTTATAGGAGGCGTGGGAAGAAAGGGAAAAGCTATAAGATCAGATAGTAGGGAAATTGTGATTAAGGTTCATACATTTTTTTACAGACGAATGCGAGGACCCAAAATGCGAAAATCCAAATACATCTGTGTCGAGCACAATTCAAAAAAATTGCTGCAGCTACAGGTATTTAATCTCTTACTGTGAAAAGAATATTAAACAAAATGAAGTGCAAGTAGGTGGTAATTTTATAGACTCCTGGTAAAAAACGTCCGAATGCAAAGCCCACAAAAACAGCAATAGACTTTTTCTGTGCCGCTGCAATTAGTCAATCTATTTATTCACTCTATCGGATTGATTAATCAAATGAAATTTAGATTTGTAAAGAACTCACGCGGAGGAACGTTTCTGATGGAACGGCCAGACGTCGTTGCAAAAAGATTCCCGTTTCTAAGAAAAATGAAAGACTTCCGGTACTTCTAGATATCATTTACTTAGATGAATCCTGGATCAATATAAATCATACAAAAAAACAAAGCATGGTAAAGTGAAGAGGTCGATTTTGAATTTCCACTACTCATCCCAATAGGCAAATGACAGTGTTTTCTTACACGCGGGGAGTTCGACAGGTTTCATTCCCAACGCTCTTCTGAGTTTTAAATCAAAATCAAGCAAAGGCTATCATGAAGAAATGGATAGTGAGACACTTAAAAATTGGTTTATTAATCAGTTGTTATCCAACATTCCCCCAATAGTGCTATAGTAATAGACAACGCTTCTTATAAGTCTACTCAAATCAACAAGGCTCCGATATCATCACTTAAATAAGTAACGCAATCATGGCTCCGTGACAATAATACTGAGTTTGATCCGCGTTCCATCAAAGCTGTACTTTACGAATTAATAAAGCTAAAAAAAAGACGGTCTCAATAGATCGCATAGCGCAAATGCACGGCCACGCTGTAATACGGCTACCTCTGTATCATTGTGATTTAAATGTTATAGAATTTATACGGGCACAGATAAAACAAAATATTGCAAAACACAACCTATCATTTAAGCATAGTGAGGTAAAAGTGTTGTTTGATAGTGCAGGAGGTAAAGTGTCCGAACAAAATTTGCGGGGACCTTGTCAACACGTTGAAAAGTTAGAACAGTTTTATTGGGAGAAAGATGGAGTAATAGATGAAATTAGTGATAGGTTTATAATTAATTCAGAAGATGATTCAGATAGTGAACACTTTGAAATTTATGACAATGAAGAAGGGGAACGGGAACCAAATTTGGAGGACGAAGAACAAACAGGCGAGGAAGCATCAACCGCCTCTGATGTGTCTGCCTGCGTGGCTGGCC
This sequence comes from Mantis religiosa, assembly GCA_030765055.1. Taxonomy (NCBI): domain Eukaryota; kingdom Metazoa; phylum Arthropoda; class Insecta; order Mantodea; family Mantidae; genus Mantis; species Mantis religiosa. The sequence continues at coordinate 38,726,964 of CM060956.1, read as the reverse complement.
ATAAAAGAGGGGCGGGTTAGAAAGAGATGGTGAGTACGTATTTCTTTCTCTTTCTACAAACCAGGGGCCAAGTTAAATCTCGTGCATTAGAGAACCGTTTGGGTTCCCTCTAGCGGAGTCTGGGAGAATTCGTCCCACTGTGAGCGGTTCAAAGAAGGCTACCGTTACGGACATTGTTGCGGCTGGCGCGCACAAAGAGAATGATAGTGCAGCGCGGAGATAAAAAAGGTTGCCGAAACAGATAAAGATAGATAACTGGAAGGTTATAGTGCCGTCTTATTTTTGTTACAGAAAATACCGGTAATTTCTCGAACAGTGAGCGGAGCTATAAAAGAAGCCGCGGATTGCCAGTGAGTTAGAGTGGTAATCGGAATTTGAAATAGTCCGCGTGCAGCTGTGTTTTGAAAGTGAACTCTTTGTTTGTGGTCAACGACCTTGACGATTGTATTTGTGTATGTTACGTAATTCTTCTACTGCAAGGGCTGACCAAGGTGTGTTTCTACGGAAATAAAGAGCATTTTGGAATTTCTACAAACTGGACTTTTACTTCTACGAACCCACAAAGTCACAACCTTATGGCAGGACTCATAAGAACTAAGCACCCACACCAACTGACACTCAACAGCCTTGAATTCTACTTGAAAGATGAAAGGAGAAACGAAATAAGAGGCAATGAGAAGCCGAAATTCTATTCACCCGGATGGTTAGAATGCTTGACCCGACGAGAGTTACTGTCGAGACATCTCTTTCATTTTCGGAATCAATCTAACTCAGCTGTATATTATACTCGTATTTGATTTTTCATTATAGCAAGTACGCATTGCTGTTCGTACTTTTCAACCAGTAAGCGAATCTCTTTTAAACTGCCATAACTTCCGCGCTCATGTATCTCGATGTTCATGTGTCTGCTTACAGCGCCGACCTGGCGGGCGCTAAAACAATTAGCGCCAGAGCAGCGCGTGCAATTTGCTGTGGAAACGCGAGATCTTAATGGTAGAAATTTCCACAACGGGTAACTTAATTTCCTGAAGTTAAGCTTCATCCAAGTGCCTAGACTCTCTCCATGTCGATATATCATCCCCATGAGCTAAGTGATAACGCAGGATAATATGATTGAACTCACATTCTACACATTCTAATGAAATACTAACCCGCTCATATCTTAACTTTTAAGTAATCTTAAGGCAGCATCCATGGAAATCCGTATATCCACAGTTTTCTTCTGTTTTGTCAAACAGTTGTTAAGCTATTGATCTTTGATTCAGAAGTAATCGCTTTTTGATGTGGTAATATAAAATATAAGTTGGACTGTACAGATTTTGGTATCACAACAAAATGTTCCTATTTTGTGTTTAATACATAAAGATAAGAAACTATTGTGCAGGCATTTGTTAATTTTATTACTTTGAGATAAAAAAATATTGTCGATAAACTTTATTGTATCCAAATACATTATGGTACGTATAGTTGTATCATACAAGTGTTACATCACTTGAAGCATGTGTTTGGATGCTGTTCAATAATAGTCCTACATCAGTTACATTTAAATATGAAAAAACATATTAAAATCACAAAACAAAACAAAAACACTTTATCATACATACAAAACACATGAAATTAAATGAGCAGGTCGTGGATATAAAAAGTGAGTATATATTTATTATTAAATTGTTAAAACTTTTCAATATGAGTTATGGAGATAATTTCTATTTCTTATCTACTGCACAGTGAGTTTTCTTTTAAGCTCTTCTAAAATTTATAGGCTACAAACAGGGAAAAATAATTAGCAAAATTGATGTGTTGCACTCTCATGAATAGCGTGTACAAGCTATTCCTATGTTTGTCGACATAAATATGTTCGTAAATGTACTATTACATATTTCTTTGTAGATACAGGATGGATAAGAGAATACAGTAAATTTTAAGAACTTTTCTGACACAACGTGCCTCTGACACAGACTCATTCACAGGAATATTACTCTATTTTATAATTAGACTGCCATCCACATAAGGTATTAATGCAGTAAAGCAGAACGAACTCTTAACAGGTGATTTAGTGCAGTGTTTCTCAAAGTGTTATCCGCGGAACCCCGGGGATCCGCGAGTGCATGTCATGGGGTTCGCGAGGTGGTTCCGTAAGTCAAGTTCTAATGTTGAATTAAAACGTAGAATTATATTAACTGAGACACTTATCTGCTCGGTGTCGAATTATATTTGTTTTAGTTAACATTTCTTATACAGCGATGTCCTAATGATGTTACACAGCTGAGAGGTGCAATCAACGTAACAGTTGGGAGCGGCTGGCCCCGTAGCTCAGTCGGTAGAGCACCTGCCTGCGTCCCGGGTTCGATTCCCGGCGGTGGGGTGGGGATTTTTCTCTGACCAAGATAATTCCCCATCTTCCCCAGGGTCTGGAAGTATGAATGAGAGTGTGAATGTGCGCGTGATCTAATGATTAAAAACTAAAGATAACGAGTTAACACCTTCAGTATGTTCCAAAGGAGAACAGCCGCCGATATGACCATAGCAGTTAAAGGCGGGGTATAAATGGGAAAAAAAAAAAAAAAAGCAGTTGGGAGCGTGTAGTACAGCGACGGAAGGTTGTTGAACTTGCTACCAAAGGACGTATATTGTGCCCTTTCCAACCACCTATATGTGCAAGCAAACATTTTCATTGTTGTGCAACAGCAAGCCATTGGAGAGAAACAACTTGCCAACGGACTTAAGAGTAAAAATCACCAACATCAAGCTCAGCTTAACTGAGCTTATTCAATAAAACAAAACAGTTGCATTGTTCACATTAATACATTCCAAAGAACAAAGTTTCAAGCTTTCGCCACGTAAAGTGATCTTTTGGTAACCCAATACTAACTTTGTTGAAATAGTGAAATGGTGGATTCAGAACATTATGAATAACTTTTTATATGTATAAAAATAGTGTCTTTACAAGGAAAATAAATTCCTTTGTATAACATGTGCGTGATGCTGTTAATCCTTGGGCAATCCAAAGAGTGTGATATTTCAAGCTTTTACTAATGTAAGGCTAAAGTTAAATAAAATTCTAGTTGGGCAAACTTGTATACAATTTATTTCAAAGTGAAAAGAAAATCAATTTTAATAAAGACAATTTAAACATATATTTTTTATTTAAAATACATTTTATACACAAGTTTATTTTATTTAGTTTAACTTTAATTTTTTAATTTACTATTAATTAAATTTAAAACTAAATATACACAAAAATATCTTAAATTATACATACAGTTATTTAAATTCCAATCATAACATTCAAGCAAAAGTCGACTCGTTTATATAAATTGAGTTGCCAAACCATGGGGGTCCGCGAACAAGTTGTTAGATGATAAGGGGGTCCTTGAGGCAGAAGAGTTTGAGAAACACTGATTTTGTGCATGTGGGGAACATATTCTGATGTTCCTGATTGGCTGAAGTTACATTGGAATCGGTTCCTATTATATGGAAGCTGGTTAGCCAACAAAATGTACTGCAGCCAATGAAGGATGCCAATGCATACTCTTACTGGAATAAAATTGAGCGGGTGTTACTTTTGGTGATATGGTGTATTTTCAGCACATTATGGCAACTGATATCTTCAGTTATTCTGAATGTCACAAGATGGTTAGATATTTTCTCTAAAGGTCTTAGGTTTTGGAAAATATTTATACTAGCCACTGAAATTGAAAATATAGAATTTATGGTATTAACACGCGTACCATATCGAAGCTATTATGCACAGTATTTAATGCAATAATAGGCTGTTTATAATAGCATAGCATAAAAATCAATAACAGTTTAGATTAATAAAACAATGACAGTAAAGCCACCAATATTCTAGCAAAGTAAGCAAACTATCTGGACAAAGTAACAAGGAATGGTGGGGTCCAATGTGTAATGCTCCAAATTAAAAATTTATTGCCTTATTATATATTAATTATTACTTCTCTATTTTTTGTGCATATGTAAACCATAAGCACTGGTATAAATACAATATTTATTTGAGCTTATTAGATTATAATAGTTGCTCTGGCGAAATATTTTCACTGTTGGGCAATCGCAACAAAACCCCAGTAAAAATATGAGTATACAGGAGTATATAAGACACATACATTCTGTGAGTGTAAACAGGTCGGGACTTGCTTTACTTCTCTGGAATTGGTTAACCACTTACTGTTTAGCAGTAGTGTGTAGCTACCCCTCCACCCCCTTTCCCAAGTTCCATGCTGCTACTTCTAAGTCTCTCAGCGCAGTATTAAGGTCAGAAATAATCCTCTTCTCTAGCTCCAGAAAATAAAACCCTTATAAAGCAAAATTAAAAAGAGCATTTAATACGGTAATTATACATTAATTTCCCAAGAGAGACATCATATCTTCTCTCCTCATCCATTCTTCTCCGCGTCTCCCTTCTTTGTCTTTCTCACGAGAGGTCACATCGAGGAGAATTCAATTCCATTGCCATCTGGGAATGTTCGCTATTGCCATTGTGTAAAAGTAAAGGTTTCCTGTGGGCGGGCTGATCACAAATTTCTAACTGTAAACTCCAAAAATGTTATTTAAAATCAATATTTAAATGGCAATATTGCAAATTTTGTACAAAATGTAGTATTGATTACTATATTAGAACCAATCCCTCTCGAAGAATTGAACGAATGAGTGCAAACTGCTATCCATCACTTTAAAATGTGCTCATTTTCTTTTGAAGCAAATATGAGTGAAAAGGGATGTGTCAGTGCAAACATTGTTGAACTGTATATCGTTTGTGAAACTGTTACCAAGAATGAGCCTAACATTTCCATTCATTTTCCAATTCCCTTAGCTAATTTAGCCCACAAATATCGAATACAAGTGGCAGCGACAGTGATAGTGCTGGTGGTATAAATTATATGCATAATTTATCGTTAATGTTGTGTAATGACTGATTTAATCCTGTCAGGCAACATTGGTCAGTATTTTATTGGAATTGCTAACTATTACAACTGTGTTCAGCATTATTATAGCAACATTCACCTTTGCTCTGTCGATATCTGCTCTTATTAATGTAAAATATTTAGAAACTTTTCGAATCTATGCAAAGATGTGATTTCTAATTTTATTTTTCTCCTTGTTGCAGGTAAGTTGGAAAGCAGAGAATGCTGATTTCGCGTTCATTTGGTACGTTAAATATAATATATTTACATTTTATATCATATACACTAATATATATATATATATATATATATATATATATATATATATAGCTTCCTCTGTTCTTATACACACCATTTTATCACTCTTCTCAGTGTGCACTCTGTCCACGAGCTAATGGTCCGAAGTGAATAACTGAGTAACACAAATTCCGCTCTAGGTTTGTCACATTGCGCCTACTGCTTAGGCAACTTCTTCGGCAGGGAAGCTCCGCGGGTATAATCTGTACGCAAAGCAGAAACCAATAAATCGAATTTTATTATTATTATTATTATTATTATTATTATTATTATTATTATTATTATTATTATTATTATTATTATTATTATTATTATTATTATTATTATTATTATTATTATTATTATTATTATTATTATTATTATTATTATTATTATTATTATTATTATTATTATTATTATTATTATTATTATTATTATTATTATTATTATTATTATTATTATTATTATTATTATTATTATTATTATTATTATTATTATTATTATTATTATTATTATTATTATTATTATTATTATTATTATTATTATTATTATTATTATTATTATTATTATTATTATTATTATTATTATTATTATTATTATTATTATTATTATTATTATTATTATTATTATTATTATTATTATTATTATTATTATTATTATTATTATTATTATTATTATTATTATTATTATTATTATTATTATTATTATCATTATTATCATCATTATCATCATTATCATCATTATCATCATTATCATCATTATCATCATTATCATCATTATCATCATTATCATCATTATCATCATTATCATCATTATCATCATCATTATTATTTAAGTTGTTCGTACAAAACAAACTTACATTACGTACAGAAATTCAATATAGAAGTCTTGCAGAATTGGTGAAATAATTAGCAACTGCACATCTGCAGATAGTATTAACACTGTACAAATATTACAAAAGAGATTCAAATATAGAAAGCATCACAGTAAGGTTTGTTTCAAATAACCTTGCTCTGCTGACGTGTATCGTTCCGCGTGCTCCTGCCTTCCCCTTTACCCTAATTGGTTAATGCTTACAGTGCCGTAGGCGGTGTAATGTAAGACAAATCCAATGTAAAGCAAGGTCAGCGGTAAGTCATATAAACAAATGAGTCACCACTTCCAATAAGCTCACGTGCTATCGTCAGTAATCCCGAGAGAGGTAGGTTTGAAGCAAAGGATCCTCCTCTTTATTTCGTTTAAGAGTTATCATCCAGTCTAGATAAATTAACTTTGTCACGTAATGTATTTAATTCATATGGTTTTGGAAAATATAAATCTGACAATTCTCTTCGATCATATTAAGATATACGTATCATCACAAACTCATTTTTACCACAGGTCTATATCACGACAGCAGCCAATGAGAGGTGATTAGGTTACACGAGCGTTAAGAGATACGAGCAAGCTGATTTGAAACAAGGTTTAACAATCTTAATGTATACAAAGTTATCTCAGTTCTGAAATTCAGCAGTAGTTATTAAAAGCTTACGCCCTAACAAGGCCTATTTTATTTTCTTGCAGCATAATTACTGGGCTATATTTGATTTCACGACCGATTAATTTTATCTGTTTCAAAATTCTTACTCTTTTGTACAAAATAAAAACTGCAGAAAATCGTGAATACCGCCGCCCTCTCGCTTTCATCCTCCGGCATGCCCCTTCTTCTTAAATCCGGGTTTAATTCATTTCCAGCAAACCATCTTCCTCCAGCCGCTTTCCTCCTGGCAATTTAATTAATAAAACTAACCGCTAATTAAGGGGTGGTAGGAAGGAACGCCTCGACGCTTACCGCACTTGCTTCTTCCCCTCTTGAAGTTTAGTCTTGGGATATTCTGGGAAACACAACGTGTGCTGCAAGGTAGCATCTAGCAGCAGTGAAGAATTTAAATGCCAAGCTGTTGACAGGTATTTGGGTGTTTTATGATTTATCAAAACGAAACTTAAGACTCATTTCAACTTACGGCATAGAAGTCTGTTTCATGTTATCATAATGCAGGTGGTCACATACGCTATCATAGAAGTAAATATGGTCATATAATTTAGACAAGAATTTTGGCAACCAGAGAGCGGATCTCCATTCACCTCATCAAGTGATAATTCTTCCAGCTAACCACATTTTTGTTCAAGAGTTTGACGCGCTTTGACCTGATAGCTAATTCTTCTTAATTTTGATACATGTCCATTACCTCTTTTGTGCTGTGCAGTGCCGTGGTCACTTTCCAGGCTGCCATATTTAACTCAACCGTACCTCATCTACTAACCGTACACTGAGAGCAGTTTTGAGATTGTCAAAAGCATTCCTTTCTTCCACCACCTGTTTTGGAGTACCTCTTTACGCATACTCCAAAACTGACACCGTGAATAATGAACTATATTGACTCGTCGATTTTACCTCAATTGGAAACTGAAGAACGCTCTTGTACTTCTTGTTAAATAAATGGCACGGACTAGATATACGAGGGCTGTTCAATAAAGAATGATCTTAATTTTTTTACGGTCATAATTTTTCACACTAAAATACAAACTTATTATCTTCTGTTAGCTTAATGTGAAACAAACACGCCGCAGTAGTTTCATTGTTGGTACTCCTGGTTCCCGCCTGTGAGAACCATGTAAGTTCAGACATATTCAGTATCGCCTACCGCTGCAATAGAGGTAACATGCAGTTAAAGTTGATGTTAGAGGAAGATTCGGCGTTTCTTTCAAACGTAGTCGCTGCTGATGAAACTTGGCTACATCATTTTGATCCTGAGAGCAAACAGCAAAGCCCAGTGTGGAAATCTCCTTCATCACCAACCCCCAAAAAAGCAAAAGTGGTTGCTTCTGCTGGGAAAGTTATGGTCATCTCATTCTTTGATATTCATGGAATGGTTTATCAGCATGTTGTACCTGCACACACATCAGTAACTGGACAATACTACAGGGATGTCCTGAAAACATTGCAAGTCCATATCAGGCGCAAAAGAGCACATTTCCATGAGGCATGCTGAATGCTGCACCACGATAATACGCGGCTGCATTTTGCCAATGTTGTTGCTGAATATCTTGCAAAAATCAAAGTGAAGTGCATTCCTAACCCTCCCTATAGTACGGATTGAGCACCGTGTGCTTTTTTCTATTCCCTAACTTGAAGAAACACCTTCGTGGGAGACATTATCCATCATCAGAAGCAGTGGTGAAGGCTGCGGAGGCGATTTTGAAGGATCTCTCAAAAATGGTTTCCAGCATGTCTTTGAAGACTGACAGAAATGCTGGGAACAGTACATCGCATTCAGGGGACACTATTTTGAGAAGGACCATCACAATTATGAGGATAAGTAAAGGTACGTTGTCAAAAAAAAATGTGTTTATTCTTTATTGAACAGCCCTCGTATCTATATCTTCTTAGTAGGATTTTCTAACTTATAAACGAAGAATACTGTCCTAAAGATTTACATTTGCAGTATTTAAGAGCATAAATCCTCATTATTATTTTCATCATTTGCCTTTTTGCACCCGTTTGGTTTGACTGTTTTTTGTGGTTGTTTTATTCCATTTATAAAACATTTATATTCATATTATGTTCCTTGAAACAGTATATAGATAATATTTCTTGTGTATGGGTAAATAAGATTTAAAATGTCGATATTAGAGAGCTTTCGAGCCCAACTGGCAAGTCTGCGTTAAACGTTATCGTTACGTTATTAATGTCACAACCAATCAAATGTAAATAAGTTTCAGAGCCTGGATGACGAATCGCTTATACGAGCAATCAGGTGCCGTTATCTGTGTGCAAATCACGTGGTAAATAACGCGAGGCTGTTATTCCTAAAATTTGTAACCAATGGCTTCAACATTAAGATTTTCAATTACTAACGATGTATGTCTTCTTCGTGAAGTATTGTCAAAATGGCAGCGGATGGTGTGAAATTCAAAAGAAAATTTGCATTGGAACAGGAAAGAATTTCTGTCTTTGCACTGTAAAAGACCACATGCAACATACCTTACAACATTAAAGAAGATAAAACTAATCTACAGAAGGAGGTTTATATTTTATTTACAAGTTAATAAAATGTGAATAGAAAAAGTTGTGACACAAGATTATTGAAATGTTACTTGAGATAATTTATGGTAACAAGTTAATTCAGAACAGGAAATACTTCAGTTCGTGTATAAGAATCTTTATTTAATATAAACTACATTTTGAATGATGTCCAATGTCTTTAATTTGCTCCATACATTTGTGCGATATACCGGCTAAAAGTTATGCATTGTTCTCCGCTGACACGGCCATATAGCAGGGGCAAATATTTTAGGCCTACATTACCATTTTCGGTAATCTAAATAAAATCATAGTGTGTTCTGTGATTTAAAAATAATTGTATGAGTGTATATATATATACTTATATAGGTAATTGAAGTTTTGAAATACCTTTAAAATTGTCATAAGAATACGTAATATAGTATTTGTGGTTGCTGCAATGCATTTTGTTGTTGTTGTAATTTACGTAATCCAACGTTAAGTCATATCGGACGATGAATGAAATGGGTGAAATGCTCAAATGAGTCCGGGGTCCTTGAAGCTCAGAGTTAACTGACATTCGTATTTAAGGATAAGGAAAAACCCCGGAAAAGACTTATCCAGGTAACTCACCCAGACCGAGATTGGAACTCGGGACCTCTTGAATGTCAGGCAGACACGCTACCATCTACGTTACTGAGGCGGTCTGCAATGCAATGCTGGAATGCTGCAATCTGCAAGTCTTAAAGTAGCTGGTACGTTTAAAAGAATTGCTAGTTGGTGCAAGTCTTTCTTATGAAATCGGAAATTTTGCAGGAAATCTTCATTCCAGAAACTATCTAGATTAAGACGTGGAAACTGCACTGATCCTAATTAACATTTCAAAATGCAATTTCGCAACAAAATTCAGCAGATCAGTATACTCAACTACAGGTTTGAAGGCTATAATTAATCAAGATCCAAGAACTGAAAGTTCTTTTATGATTAATCGATCAGATATTACCAACTGAAAATCTGAGAAAATTATGCGAATTGAATTTCTGAAAGATCATAAACTCATCTATCATTATGGATAGAGTCAACATGAAAAATTCAATGCCATGGCCGGGATTTGAACCCTGGATCTCCTGGTTACCGACCAGTCGCTCTAACCCATTGAGCTACCATGGCCAACGTCCGTGGTTCAAATCCCAGCCATGACATTGAATTTTTCATGTTGACTCTATATATCAAAGACCTTAGGCTATATACGGCTAGTGTGAAGAAATGATTAATTTCCATCAATTAACTAAATTAATAAGAGTTAAATGATGAAGCCTGGGACTCAAGTACTTATGATAGTAAGTCGCCTCAAACGGTGTATCTCGGATGCGAGAGCCCCTAGTGGTCTACCGGGGAAATATACGAGCCAACTGGAGAATTTAATGTCAGGACGGCATGTTGGCCATGGTAGCTCAAAGGAGATCCGTGGCTTAATTCCGGCCATGGCATTGAAATTTTCATGTTGCTCTATCCATCAAAAACCTTAGCATATATACGGCTAGTGTGAAGAAATGATTGATTTCCATCAATTAATTAAAATCATCTATCATTAGTTTTTTAAGAATGAAATGTAGATCAATTGCATTTTTGTAGTCAAAGAAATATAATTATGTTTTATACTGGTTAAATGTGGGGAAAGAAATACCAAATTCAAAGCTGTAAGCTCCAAGTAGAATTATAGTAATCAGTTATGGACCAGCTCTTCGAATGAGGACTTTTGTCATCTCTATACTTTATAGTTTAATTAGTATTCTAAGATCAGAGTTTGTTAAGAGTGAGGTTAACTGATCTCTATAGCATTGTAGTAAACTCGAGGCAGTGTACCGGCGGAAGGTTGCATGTCTTCACATTCCTGTCTTCGTATACAGCTAAGCTTATTTTTATACGAAAAATCAATAAATAATTCGCATTTTTGTATTTGTAAAATTAATCTTCTGACCACTTCTATATGCAGTATAGTTCCTATAATCTTCTGACCTATATACTCCACATTTATTGTTTCCAAGGCCTTAGCACAATATAGAACTCTTACTACTGCCACCACATTATAGTTTACATATCGTCTACCCAACTTCACGTAATCCCGAGCATCGATATCTATAATTGGAGGCCGTTAACGAACGCACCTAAACGCGACGTGCTGCGCTGTGGTCCAATTAGCAGCGTCTGTACACAGACAATGGGACAGGCGAGTATTAATGAGGATTAAGCGGGCTGCTATTGGCATTGTTACTATCAGATTTGTGTCTGTGCGTGACGTTTGAACCACTGCAAACATCTTTGGCGCGCGTTAACGCTAACGATATTCTAATTGGATTGGCTGTACCCTGTTAGTAGCAAAATGATCCAAGTAACGCTTTTCTGTGTAGTCTTATCTCACGAGTTTAGCAGTTCTTAGTTGTGTTTGAATTTGAGCTTGTATTCTTTAAGATGCGTTTTTGTTTAGAAGACAATTATCAAAACTACACACGGTTACACATTGTCTACTTAGCACAAGTAGCCCAACACCACAAAACCTAGATGCATACTTAAAAGATGAGGCGACAGAATGAATGGGAAACGAGTAAGAAAATTAGTGGTACATGAGAAACCACGAAAACGTTCACCTACCAACCAGAGAAAACCAGAAAAAATCAAGGCCAGAGTAGGCGCTCTACGGGGATCGAATCCGCAACGTTCTAAATGGCGGTCTCTCACTTACCGCAAAGCTATTTCCTTTCCTAAACTAAGGCCGCGCCGTGGCTCAGTGCTTAGACCGCTTGGCTCTCACCAAGGCGGCCCGGGTTCGATCCCAGGTGATAGCAAAGTGAGATTCGTGGTGGACAACACGGCGCTGGGGCGGGTTTTGTCCGTGATCTCCGGTTTCCCCCGCCATCTCATTCTACCGGTGCTCCATCTTCATCTCATGTATCGTCAGTGTCATCGCCTGCGGTGCCGTATGTAATAAAAGCGGGCGTTAAATAGCCGGCCCTCGTAGCCATGGTCACTAAAGCGTATGTCTCTAGTGTTCCACCGCGTAGAGGGTCACGGGTTCGAGTCCCGCCTTGGGAATGGATGTTTATGTGTATAGTGAATATTTGTGAAATTAGGAAAATAGATAAGAAAATAAACGGAAATAATGAAAAATCGGTTAAATAAGTAAAAGAGAAAAATATATATCTATATATATATATATATTTTATTTCAATTATTAAAAAAAAAGCCCTACATATTTCATTTCACATTCCCAAACTAATTTACTCCGTATAGTCGTCGCCAAACAAGTTGGCACGTGAAAAGTTATTTGGAACTATTTGACGAGCCTATACCAGTAAGGGTTGTAAACATTGTCTTGGACCTCAAGCCTCTTACCCTCCATTAAGCACCGGGAACAAGTCTAGCGCCAGAGTGTAAGGTGGATTGGAAGTATCATAAAAGAAGTGACCCGCTCCTTAGTTCAGTATATGAAATTTCCATAGGCCAATTCGTTTGGCAATGCCTGTACATAGTTTGAAGTTTATTTAATGGGGTGCTAGAAAGTAATCAGATCAAACTAAAATTTAGGTTTTCATTTATATTGATATTATTTATCCTGCAATTCAAGTAATCTGAAATTTATAAAATTGCTTTATGTATATCTTAACAAAAAGAATTTAAGTTAAATAAATCTTCGTTATTGTAAAATTTATGGATATGATATTTATTTATACAGTTTCGCTTACAATTTAATTACAATGACTTTAACATCTAACAAGCACAATTGTACAAATACATGAAATTGCTGATCCAAGATTTACTCGCTGACTCAAGTGCCCTGGCTATAAGCCTTTGGTTTTCTCATTTCTTCTTGACCTTCTCTTCTTTTACCCTAATTCACTTTTCTCTTAACCTATATAAGAATTCTCCTATACATCTATTTTTCTTTTCTCTCATCCCCGTTAACATACGTAACGCCACTACCTCTTTGCTCACACTCCCACTTCTTATCCCATATTTTTCTCCTACAATTTGTTAACTCCTTACATTCTATCAGGTAATGAACAGTGCTCTCTTCATCTCCACAAAATTCACATATATCTGCCTCATTAATTCTCAACACTTTTAGATATATTATTGCTACTCTCATCCATGCTATGCCTTCTCTTCCAGTTTTGCCACATTGATCTATATATTTTCTCCTACCCCATTCTGTCTTTAATTGCTTTTATAAAATTTCAAAGATTTCTTTTCTTCTATACTTTCCCAAATCTCCTGCCTATCTGTGTCTTGTACTCTGGTTCTCACTTCCTTCCAAAAACCGCTATGATTTGACTCGTCTGCTCTCCATAAGTCTCCCATGCCTATTTTTGATACCATTCTTTCCAATTCCCACCACCAACTGTTTTTATTCTTAATGCTTTTGTGTTGCTTCATGCACAGATTCAATAATTCCCCTTTCTGCCCTATAATACACTTATACCAGAATTAAAATGTTATAGAAATAAAATTTATAAATAGATTAAAACGCCCACAAGTCCTCGAGTTTTTTTTAGTAAAAGCTTTGTAGACACAATAAAATAATTTGGAAATACGCTTTATGTTATTCCACAGAGAAGTATGTTCTCTATCAGTAAAATTAACCCTTTAATGGATGGCGTTGCCGTACGGCAACACCAGGCTGTATTCAGCTTAAAAATGTTTTAGTTCTTTTTTTTTTTCCTTGTTATAATATTGTATTGGTATTTGTCAGTTACACACAAAATTTTGAATTTTTGAATTGTAAACACTATAGTATTTTTACAATTACACTGTACTGTTATTATTATAAAAAGGCAAAATCCAAGCAACTGCAGTCAAATGATACACATCCACACTTGCCATCACAGCGATTATTTTACCTGGGTCCTCCCCGTCCTTTATCATAGGTACATTTGTTTGCAGTTTTCGAGATTCCAACTCACGACGTTTGGCTTCGAATGGATGGTCAGTCCATTAGCTAAAGCTTTAAAGGCCATGACTGTTCAAATCGATTGCGTTGAGGCACCGCAGAAAGTGGTATGAAAACCGCTTTAGAAATTACAGCAAGAGCGGTATAAATAGAAAAATAGTTAATGCATTAAAGGGTTAAATGTTAAGTCGACAACAGAAGGAAGGTGTTGAAGGTCTACTTGACTCTATTTTGTTGACCTGAAAAGAACAGATATACGAAAACTAACCATACTATTTTGTAGAAGACAGATTTCTCTGTCAAATAACATAAAACGCATTACCAAAATATTTCATTTTATACGCAAAAGTTGCATTTAGAAAAAAAAAGCATCAGTTTTTAAGAGCCAAGATATTTACCTATAAGATGTGTTTTCAAGAAAGCTCTTTTCAGAAGGCAGTAATTTTAGGATGTCCTTGTACATAACCAGTGTAGCGAAATGTTTCTACTGTAATCCAGAAGTGCTCCAACTTGCCTCACATCACCGACATTGGCAAATACAGAGAAGGGCTTCTGAATCGTCAAAAGCAGCGGCAGCATGAAATACAAATGCCATACGTAATGGTACATGTAGGGTATATCCATTTCCTCGCACTGAGAGCTGCAATGTGGTGTAAGGCGTCTCTAAGGCTAAGCCGATTACGAGGAAGGGCTGCCGTCGCGACATGGCGCCGGTTTCACATCTGAGAGACCTTACGATCACATTAATCATCACGAAACCCCCTTTATTCGCTACTCAAAGCCTTGGGGTCCGATTATTATCGAGGTAGACCCTCATAAGTGGGTTTCTCCAATACCATTTACACCTTTAACCTTATGAGAACAATTGCTGTCCCAGTTCGACTGTCACTTTTATTTTCGGAAGAGGAAGCATTCTACTTCACAGAAAAGTTCGTTGCGGATAACACCGTAAATACATGTTTTGAGCTCCCACAGATTTATAAACAGCGTGTTAGAAAATGTTCCCGTACTGCGTCTATTTTAAAAAGCTAAAACTTAATGTTCAATAATTACTCACTTCGTATTTAAGTTTAGTATCTTTCCAAGGAGCATCGCAGAGTTTAAAAGACTCTTCGCATGGAAAAATTAAACATGGAAAAGTGCTCGATATTTTTTATTTTCCCAAAAATAGCCTTAACAATTTGTATTAAAATGCCAATTACTTAAGACATTTACAGGACTTTCTGTGAATAGTCTGAACTCCTCTTCCTTCACAAAGAAGTTTGCATAATAGATAAACCATAAAAAAGGCATGCTACACAAAAAATGCAGATCTCTTAAAATACGCAATCTGTTTCAAAGAACGTTTTTGTCTTACCGGATATTTCCAACTTATGCGTTGAACTGTGTAATATTTGTATTAGTTTTTGAACTGCTCTCGCTATTCAATTGTTTCTCGTGATGTCATGTAGAATTTTAAGCCATTAGACATCTGACTGTTTACTCAGCTTCCTCTAACTTCCTTGTACTTACTGAAACTATGCAAAGGTATACCTGGATTAACATGAAGCAATTCAAAATGAGATTTTCTAAGAATAGTTTGTAGAATCTAAGAAAGTCGTTCGAATGTTAGACATCGATTATTTGTAAGAGGTAGTTTCAACAATGAACTTGAGAAATGCATTTTGCGTACTATAATTACTCTAGCAAAATATCCTAATGAATATTTAATCTGATTGATATATTAATTTCTCTGCAGTTAAACTCAAAGGCAATGTCGAAACGCAGATCCCAATAAATGTACCGTTTACCTATTTATTATCCAATTTTGTAATTCCTATTTTACCCAAAGGTATATTTAACAGGTATAGTTCACAAATTATAACATAAATATAGTGCGATCCATATAAGCCTGAACCATTTCAATAGGCCATAATTTCCTTTTGAAAGCTCTTAGAATGTAGAAATTTGTTTTAATGAACTCAGTGGCCCTCGGAGAATTGACAACATTGACAACTGTTGACAGTTGGCAGTCTTAAATGTGCCATTTTCTTTGATGCGACTATAGACACTGAAGTTTATATGGGTATATTCAATACATTTGTGGAGCAGCTGGATGATATCGAATTGAGGGAAGGTTATTTCCAGTAAGATGGAGCAATGTGCCATACATCTAATGACACCATGGAACATGTAAGCAGTTTCTTTGATGATGATGATGATGATGATACGTCCTCCAACGTTAAGTCATATCGGACGATTAAATGAGCCCAGGGTCCATAGAGCTTAGAGTTAACCGATATTCGTCTTTCAGGATAAGGGAGAAACCCGGAAAAACCTTATCCAGGTAACACACCCTGACCGAGATTCGAACTCGAGACCTCTTGAACGTGAGGCAGACACGCTACCATCTATCTTACAGAGGCGGGCTTATATGGATCGCACTATATAATAACATTACAAATCAAAATTAATCATTTAGTTTAAGACATATTTTGTTCAAGAAAGCTATGACATATTGATAAATTTAGTAATTCGTCAAAATGTGTGTATGTGGTTTTGAAAACGTTACGGAATACTAAAACGGCCTCAATTCGACCTTTAACCTCCGAACTGAAACTGAAGTGAATACAAGGTGTACCTACTTGTATATTCAGTGGCAGTGAAAGACATTTATAAGTTGGATTTAATTCTGTTATCCGCGAAAGAGCTGCGCAATATGCCATTAGCAAAAATAAATCTCTATTTAACAACAGCAGAGTAATAAACAGCTGAATGCTGATTAACATGTTACTGTTTATAGTGTGGAGTTGCTTCTGATATTTAACACTCTATTTCCTGTACATCTCGCGTACTTCTTAAACCCAGGAACTCTTATGTATATGCAATTTAAAATCAGTAAGCTTTTCATTATGGAGCAGGCCGGTGCTTCAGCCGAAATAAAACACAATCGAGGCAAACGTTTAGAAAGTGGCGAGAGGCGAATGATCGCGCATTGTTTTGCGGTGCTTAAAGAAAGAAACCCGGAATCGTCTATAAAAAAGAACGTTGAGGAAGAAACTCATGATCTCCTTGGTGTTTCTGCAAGTTAGAATAGAACAGCAGCATCCGAAACTCTTAAGAACACCGGGAAAATCGCATAAATGCATACAACGCGTGGTGCAAATACGACGATTTTACCAAAAGTGCTATACGCAGTAAAGTTCATGATTATTTTTTTTTTTCAGAAATGAACCGCCGACTCTAAATAAGGTTTCGAATGCGGTAAATTCTGACACCTGTCAAATTTTTCAGGAAGTACTCTCCATCGGTTGTTGATAGATATTAGATTGAAATTTCAAAAACGAGGGCGAAAATCAGTTATACTGGACAGAGAAGATATTGTGATGTGGAGACGTAAATATCTGCGCCAAATCAAAAGTTTACGTAGGAATCCGATTAAAGATAACCATTATGTTACTGATTGATTCTATTAATATTCTAACTCATCGATTTAATAAATTAATGTGTAGCCCAATTCTATTTATTGTCTAGAAGTTAGCGCTGTTATATATACTGCTAGTGTTGCAAAACTTATGTGTGTGCATGTAGCGTCTAACACGTGGCGAGTTGAGCCAGCTTCACCTTGTTTACAGGAGGAGTAAACTAGCGTAAGACACAGTATAATTTGATATTTATTACTTAAGTCCATGTGCATTTAGATACTAAACTGAAATACAAAGGTATTTCCAATAGCATCACCCAGTGGGGCAGCACAATTAGTACTAGGCAGGTATTCTACTAAAATTAAAATCTTGTCAAGGGCAATGAAATATTTATACAGAATCACTAACTAGGAAGATGGCAATATAATTAAAGAATGTTTTCATATTCAAAAGAGAAATAACTGGGGTGGGTCTTGGGCACATAAAATGAATGAGGTGTTGAAGTAGATAGGTATGGGTCATTCTTGGATAAATGCAGAGTATGGGTATAGAGGCCTCTGGAAAAAAGTTAAGCTAAGATTAGAAGATATTAACAGACAAGACATTTTCGCCAATACAAGTGACAAAAGCTCACTGAGATTATATAGAGAAATAAAAACATCCTGGGGGAGGGAAGGATATATAGATATATGTAGTAAGTTAGGGCGAGAAGGTTATGCTTGGGCGAGAACAGGAGTGAGAAACTTGAAAGGTATAGGTCAAGAGAGGGAGCTAGATAAATGTCCATTGTGTGGAGAAAAGAATGCAGATTTCCATTGTATATTAAATTGTAGTCAAACAAAGATATGGAGAGAGTAGGCTTGGCTACGTAAATGGGACAATTTGGGGGATGAAGTAGTAATTAGAAAAATATTGTCAGTAAAAGGGGAAAAGAACAGGAGAAATATAGGGAATTATGTAGGGAAAGTTAAAGTGAGATGGCTAAGAACAATTAAGAGAAAATGTAGAGTGGGATAGGTAATATGGCAAAAAGTGTAAAAAGGAGTAGAGGGCCTCCAATACACAAAAACCTAGGGTTAGGTGTATGGGGACTGAATTACTATTCAATAGTGGGCAACATGATAGGATTTTCAGGATTTAGGAATATATGGCATTTTTCAGTATGGATTTTATAATTGTAATCTTGATTTTGTATTTCCATTTGTTGATGTAAAAGGAAAGTGAGAAATAAATTACTAAATTACAAAGGTATTTATTATTTATTTATTTATTTATTTATTTATTTATTTATTTATTATTATTATTATTATTATTATTATTATTATTATTATTATTATTATTATTATTATTATTATTATTATTATTATTATTATTATTATTATTATTATTATTATTATTATTATTATTATTATTATTATTATTATTATTATTATTATTATTATTATTATTATTATTATTATTATTATTATTATTATTATTATTATTATTATTATTATTATTATTATTACTATTATTATTATTATTATCATCATCATCATCAAGAAATGTCTCAAAGGATCACTATTGACAGTTACCCTACGCCCATATTTTCTGATGATGTAAGCAGCTTATGAATTGAGCCTCTAGAATTATGTACCCAAGTGTGCGTGCTGCGTTATACACGCTGCCTGTTCATGGTACTTGGGTAAGGAGGGCATTTCATCCACTCCAGTTGCATTTAAATATTATATGTGTACATGTGTGTAGGTGTGCTATGAGAGAGGCAGAGACAAGCCCATAAAATTAATATTGGCGTTCTCCGTAAATTCCATTACCCATGTTCACTGGGATGATATCCGACTGAGTAAGAGACGTTAAACTTCAATTTTTGTCACACGGGTGCTCCGGTTTATTACGCCTGGCCTTGCATACTTCCGTAATATCATAATTAACAGATATCCAGCCCGGAGTTTCCACCTTACAGCCCAGAGCTGTGAATGAGGTGATATGGGGATCCCAGCCAGCCCTTGTGTTTTTGCTCCACTGCTGTACCTTCCGTTTAATGAACTTCCCTCTACGTTCTTGTGCCACATTCCTGGCATTCCTTTACTGCTAACGCCATTTCCACCCTGTCCGAACCTTAGCGGAGCTCCAGCGTGATTCATCGGATTCTTCTGCACAATAAAATGCTGTAACTGTCGTATATTGGCTGAGAGACGAGAGTTAGTTTCTCTATTAAAACTGCCTCTGTATCACTGTACGTTTGTGAAGCCGAGTTTTTTAAACCGAGATTATTCTTTTGTTTTAACTTCCTTTCAACAAAACTAAACTATGTTACAAAATTAGTTTGTAAATTATTTCACTCCAGATACCCCAATCGGTCTGTGAACTTCAACGATACAAGTGAAATGTAATATAAAGATAAAATTTCCAACTTGAATCAGATTCTGTTGAAGTACGTCATGTGAAGATTTATAAACCGCTAACTACACTTAGAAAAAAAAAAGATTTAAACGATTTTGTTTTGTTTTTATCTAATATATTTGGGATATTGAACTGACATATATGTGCTCAATTTTGTATTAATAAGGTGTGAAATTCTTTTCGTAATAGTTTGATTTTTGCACAACTTTCATTGGAAAATCACAGGGGACAAACAAACATACGCATTTTGATCCTATAATTTTGTCGTAACGTTTATCTATGTTAAACGCCTGATATGCATGTGAATAGATCATTACAATAAAAACATTGTAACAATCAGCCCAAATTAGACAATTATGGAGTGAATCAGTAAGCCTTACATAGTCTTGGGTTGAGTATACGTTCCTGAAACAACTAAGGTTTACCTAATGTCAAATTGTATTCTGTTCCAGCAGTTATTACATGTAAGTTTTAAAATTACATTTCTTAATATCTCTATAGTATGGAAAATTTCCAGTTTTATTCTTTAGAGTGAAAAAGATCAGCAAAAATGTTTTCCATTTCATGCCTTTTGAATGAAACTGTGGAACATCCCCTTATCTTTATCTCTGTTTTACATATTTTGAATAAAGAAAAGTAGCAGTAAAATTACACCTGATAGAAGGAACTCTGAGACTGATAAATTACAATTTTTTGTGTTCCAGTCGTGCTCCTTGTTAATTATTAGACATTTACATATTTCGTTGTAGATTTATACATTAGACTAAAGCAATAGTTGAGAAATTTTAAAGGAGAACCACTAGGTATTGGCAGTGAAATTCTGTGATGCATGCATGAACACAATAAAAAATAATAATGCGTTTCAACTTGAATAAACACAGGTAATTGAAGCTTCAAACGAAAAACAAAGAAAGTCTCTAAATGAAGTTTACATCATGAAATATATACTTTTAAGAAGATATACATTTTTTGTGCACTTATGCAGTTTACATCTTACACTTTACTAGCTAGGTAAAGGTCATTCAGGATGAAGAGCGCTTAACTGGCTATTCACAGAAAATTCAAAATATCCAGTTTATTTGTTGTGAAAATGTTAAACACGTACTACATGGCAAAGCGAGAAGGTGTATCGAAAAAATTCCGCAATACCGAGATGTTTACCTCAGCTTATCGCACATACATGGGTCCAGTGTATTTTTTTTTTTTTTTTTTTTTTTTTTTTTTTTTGTAAAATACGTCCTCCAACGTGAAGTCGTATCGGACGGTCAATAAAATGGGTGAAATGGTGCTCAAATGTTGTCGAGGTCCTTGGACCCTAGAGTTACCCGACATTCGTCTGTCAGGATAAGGGAAAACCCTGGAAAAAACCTTATCCAGGTAACTCACCTTACCCGAGATTCGAACTCGGGACCTCTTGAACGTGAGGCAGACACACTACCATCTACGCTACCGAGGCCGGCAGTCCAGTGTATGTATACTCTGTTCAGATATAATGTATTCTGGACAGCAACGGGTTATACATCGGCAGGTGCGAGAAAACATATCATATAGACACACGCAGCTTCCAATCACTCTATTTGTGTTTCGTAACTTACTGTACATCAACTTACTAATATTCCACTCTTCTAATCGACCAGATAAGACCCGATAAGGGACGATCACAGCGCTGGTCACCTGAATGTCAATACGCCTCAACACTCTGTCGAGTAGTATTTTAATCGAAATAAAAAGTACAGAAAATAAAATATCAAAAACGTTTTAATGTAAATGGTAGTTTCAGATGGTATTCTTAGAAGTTGCTGAAATTGACATCGAGTTTGGTAGTTTACCAACTTTTGAGAGATGCTGTTCACACACACACACACACACACACACACACACACACACACACACACACACACACACACACACACACACGCACACACAGTCCATTTGTTAAATATGTTCTCTTATTTCAGGGAATCCCAAAATGTATTTCCCTCGACATCTTTGTATCTGGATATTTAAGTGTAATTCGATACTTTCTGAACCTGCTAGGTACGTGTTAGTGAGTGTAAAAATGTCTTATTGATATTCAGAATGCTTGGAAAATACATATTTCTGGTGAATTCAGTAATCAGTTTTTGGTTTTACGTAAACTTCGTTCCTCTTTGGATAATGACTTACACGTTCTGGAGGGACAACAGAACTCTACCAGTACAAGTGCAAACAGACTAACATGCATCTTAAATGAACTCACAAAACAATACAGACTAACTGCTTAAATGTTCATTCGAATGCAACATTCAGTTTTTATTACGATTTGGATGGCGACTGAAAAGGCATTGATTGGTCGGAGGAAGGTACTACGTATAATAAAAGTGGATTGCGAACGCACCTAAAAGGAAATCCAATCGCTCCCCTACAAGAGTATAAGAAAGGGCGGAGGTAGGATGAATTTAATATTCTCCAGTTGTACGTAATCTACGAAACGTCATCCTAAGAAAAAGGATCGAATGTGCGACATCTCATTTCGCCCTCTTCTGCCACGATTTGAATGCGCCACCTCGTAAGAGTAATACTTCAAGCCATTCCTATTAACGGATTTACGGGACACACCATCTGCACGGAGCTTCATTTCGCTATTTCTTTTCTTAATATCTCCCTTCTTGTACGCACAAGGGGCTAATATCAGAGGGGGTTACGATCTGCCGCGCCGCGAGAAATGAGATTCTTTTTCTATCCGGCGAAATGTTTAGATTTGGCAAGTGGTTTTATTCGTGCAATACCAAAATGAGATTTCCAGTTTTCTTTTATTCCTCATTTGCCTCACTAAGTATGGCAGAATGCACAACTTTGTTTGTACCCAGACGGATGGCTCAGGCGATAACATCTGAAGCAGTCCCTATGAGATATGAACAAATAATAGTAGTAATAATAATAATAATAATAATAATAATAATAATAATAATAATAATAATAATAATAATAATAATAATAATAATAATAATAAAACCACAGGGACAGTCAGGCAATAAGTATCATATTTATATATAAATAATACACGTATGTTTGTCTAACACAAATGTATTTTCAATCCATTGTTTCTTAACATTCTTGGATACTTGGGTTGACACACTTTAACTCGACCGGAAACTTTACCCATTGTTTGATTTAGCCTGAGGCAGTCTAAGGCTCCGACACGTCAGGATCGAATTCTTTCACAGAACTTGTGTACGTGATTGTAACAGACTGCAGGATTTAGCCAGGACTTTTGTAAACTTGAACGGGCATAATTTGACTTAACCATGGGAAAAGAAAAAGCGACTTTGAATTAGGTCCAAAACAGCAAAATTTGAAAATTTATTGTAAGTGGGGACAAGAACCAGCCAATGTTAAATTAATATTTGTTCACGTGATTTTTCAAACTCTAAAAAAATACCTAGAGTGGGAGGAATTCAAAGCAATGGCTGAATGTAAGTTTTTTCTTGTAAGAACACTCCGGCCCTGTGAACTATACGAGATGGACGCATATTCGGCGTAGAACCAAGAGACTTAACAGTGAGAATTTATATATATTCGAAGTTATCTTTATACAGCATTATATATTACATGATTTTGTGATTAGGCAGAGCAGGAACCTCAAAAGTTATTGGGACGCACAGGCCACGAAACAAAAATATTATTCTTTGCTCTTCGTCAGTGACCCTAGCCTACCTTTCAGGTAAGGGGGCAACGGGCAGTTACTTGTGCAAAAGTCGACTAATAACTCGGACATTTGCATGGTTACTCTTCGATGTAAAACTACACACTCCGTCCTAACAGGAAGGACGTTGCGCGTACTTAGCAAATCCAAGCATTATGGAGCGCCGTACGAACGTCGAAATGACGGATATGGTTTTGATGGATTAAAGAGCTGAAGGGAGTTCAACGAACGCACGATTAATTTAGTTTCATTAAAAATATGAATTGTAAAAATAGTTACATCAATGATAATATTTATTTGTTTACATTCAGAGCATTTTGTTATGATCTTAATTGTACAATACTTTCAACCACTTACTGTAAATATCAACAGCTTACTTTTCAGGTACCAATGCTTTATTTAGTATTATCAAACACGTGAACTAAATGCTCGTCTCACTGTATAAGCCATTTAGTTTTGGTTAATTTATCTACAATTCTTTGATGTCTTATTTTCTGTTCTGTTTATCATTTAATGCCTCCATCCTCAACCTCACTAACATTAGTTTCCCTCTAAAAGGCATAAGTTGCATATGTCCATCAGGTTATTTGCCATCATGTACTGCTATAACGGAATTTTGAAACACGTTAAACACCCATAAGCAATAATTAAGGAAGAACTTCTTTATTGCGGTTTCATAAGCCAAAGAAATTCTTAATAGTAGCGAGCTAATGCGGGGTATGTCGGTATGTTTACAAACAACTACAGTACGCGGCACAGCGTGTGACCTATACTGGCGAACTCCGACAGCGTGAGGCACGTATCGTTGTTCCTGTCACTGCCTAACCCACACTCATTCTGGAGCATTTTTATGCGGCTCTATTGGCGGTCTATATGTGTCACATAGAAGCTGAGCAACTATTTCTATATGTTCATTCGGTGTCGTTTTGAAACACCCTGTATAAGTATGATTGGCCCAACGAAGCCACAAAACGTACAGATTACAGTTATTTTTTTTTTTTTTTTAATGTTGGCACAGTCTTCTAACAAAAAGTAGATATATAGTTAAATTATGATTGGAGGTTTACACATCCCCTGTACGCCAAATTTCAATAGCACGAGACTATTGAGAAGTTCTTAGGTTAAGGTTCCATATTTGAATTTTCATGGCCTCCCTAGATAACTAGTCGAGAAGCCTGTGTTCATGGCTTAGTCCCCGAAGGAGGGTCCCAGGTATTATGTTGTGAAACTAGACTGGACTTCATTACCATCTCGTATACAATGGAATTCGCACAACTCCGCTAAACGCTTACATTTGCATTCAGATAATCAATTCTACGGAACTCCCCCTTAGCACAGGGCTTCTGTATAAGCCCACACCGGAAATGTTTTCTGGTCTGTCCTAATCCGCTTAAAATTTGTTCACAGATGTCACAGTACAATACGAAAAATTAGCATCCAGCTGTGTAACCTAAAATATTTTGCATTAAATTTTACGTTTTCGTAAACTTTCTACTTGTTAGTTTTTGGGCAATACGTTGATATCAGAAGAGCTAATGTTTCAGAATGATTACCTAAGAAGGCTACTGGTTTATTATATAAAATCTTGTTTTATTATGCACTTTAATCTATTTCTATAATAAAAATGTGTATAATATCATTTACTAATTTTCATTTTGCCTGAAGCATATACATTTAAGCGTAAGCCAAGTCGTCGTTATTATTATTATTATTATTATTATTATTATTATTATTATTATTATTATTATTATTATTATTATTATTATTATTATTATTATTATTATTATTATTATTATTATTATTATTATTATTATTATTATTATTATTATTATTATTATTATTATTATTATTATTATTATTATTATTATTATTATTATTATTATTATTATTATTATTATTATTATTATTATTATTATTATTATTATTATTATTATTATTATTAAAGATTAACTGAGATTACCAACAACGAAAGATCATATATAGCTTACTTTAGGTGTAACACGAGAGTAGGCTATTTGGTTAAACAGTCAAGAAATAACTATCACAGTCCAAAACTGTAAATATGGGTTAATTTGTTCTTAAGGATATAAAATGTATTTTTAGATGATTCAATCGATAATGGCCTTCTATAATATAGAGATAAAATAAAGTAATAAAAACATCTTCTTCTTAAAGGTTATTAAATGATTTCGATAGCCACGTACTTGATTATATGCATTGTGGCATTAGTCTAAGGCTTTTAGTATACTTTATTGTCATAAAAAGAATCCCATGTTTCTATAATTTTACTACTTTCACCTTCAGTTAAGGTAGATTAACCATTCCGCAGATAACTATGGAGCAATTATAGGTAAAATGGGTTAAAAACAATCGCCTCTAACTATCGTTTCCTGGAAAGCGCTGCTGTAAGAAAATGTTCACGTCCTTTCTGTTGCTCTATTCGGAATTGGAGTATATTTTTTGTAGCACACCAGATTGGGTGATGTTATATATAATACATAGTGTCGCAAGGCATTATTTTGCTACTGGGTAGACGAGCACCGAGAGAGATAGAAGCGGGGAGTGAAACAGCCAGATAGCGCCCAAGCTATGCCCGCGGACCGACTAGCGCTGAACACAGGCCAAGAGAGAGGGAGGAAGAGACGAAGATAGTCTGGACGTTCTCGCTCCATCACGAAAGTCCGTGAAGCTTCGGGAGCTTTCGAGAAACTTCGACAACTTTCGGAAAACGATGGTTCGGTTATAAAAGCGACTGGACTGGACTGGACCGTCGTCGGCTTCCCGTGAGATACCTTCATGAAGCCTCATCTCTCCACTATGTGGAAGATGTCATTAGGCGCCGGGCCACAAAATTCTACGCGAGTTTGCCTCAACATCAGAGCGCCCTGGTTAGGTCTCTAGGGAACTATAGAATCTCCGAAAGACGCTACAAGCTCTACCGGCTTCCCCGCATGGCATGCGGGCACACCCGGTAACAATAAAGTTCTTATTACAACCTCAAAATTATTACTGTTTGAAATTAATAGACTTTCTAAATGAAACTCTTCTTAAAATTATCACATCAGCAGTGCTCACATAGCGTTGCACCCGAGTTGACTACCATGAGGAGCTACGGCTATAGTGGCCGCGTTTAAACCATCCCCAACCGGCTCTCTTTGAAGGGGAAAACTATTCCTCTCCCTAACCACAATGTCATAAACATCTTAGGAAACACCAACCGGGGTCAGAGGTGAAGAATGCTAGGCACGTGTTTACAGCTGAGAATATCCAAGGTTGCCGTTGTTTAACATAACGTTTAGAGGCAAAATATAAATAAAGCAATGATTAATGTTTCCTATAAGTAATAGATAATGTTACAACGCTTTGTAACATGACTGAAAAGAGATATGTCACCTATGTTGTTATGCTATTAGTACTTATATTACGTACAAGAACTAAGTGCGTATTATTAGCATATCTAAGGAAAGTTTAGTAAAATATCATTACAATTTTCAAAGGGTTAAATTGCATCAATGTTTATGAATTTGCGAGGGATATTTACATGCGAATTAAAGAAGCACTTTGGATATTCTGGTAGTTAATAATAATTTATAAGCAAAGACTGCACGTTAGAGCTTTGTTTATTGCAATCGTGAGCCGATTTATTCTAAAACATTTTCCTTTATTCTATTTGTTGATTTAACAAAGCAATAAACACTTCAAAAGTAAAAAAAAAAAAAAAAAAAGTAAAAAAGACGAACCAATGTATTAAAGAAAAACTAGTAAGGAAACTCTATTAACTCTTTTTAAATTTTCGAAGCTTTTAACAAGGATGTCTGCCAATTTTACAAGTTTGAATAACGTTAAGCAGTATATTTTTTGGGGGAGGGGGGCTCTTCTACTAAACACAATTTAAATAAGTAATCACGTACACTCCGCATAATAATTAAATATGCCATAAACGCTTTACAACTCGAGAAAGTTTACAAATACTGTTAGATATTGGAATGGAAATCCATGTTAGGTTCGATACCCACGGTCTCCACATCTTAATTAAATTACGCAAGTGCTAAACGCCAATAACTATTAAACACTAATAAATGTATAAAACTACACTAAGTAAAACACTATGTAACTTCTATACATATAAACTTAATTAACATACATAGGAAGCATGTTTGCACAGTTTAAGCTAATTTCTGAGGACACAAGAGAAATATTGCAACAGTGCTTTAACTTGCTGAACGTATTAAGAAGGACGACCCATATGTTTAAGGGTGGAAGACCCTTATAATTGCTTACATGTGAGGAGGAGTGGTCAGAAGGGAAAGCTTTGATGCCGCCTGGGATGCAATGAACGAGGCTACAATACCTCCCTTCTTTTCATCTACCTAAACTTAAACCACCACCCTGCAAAACCCCACATATCCTGTCATTAAGTGGTTAAGTCCGTGTAGGACAGGTACACGAATGACACACATCGTGCTGACCCTCAGTCAGCCACCAGCTGCTTGAATGAATGAATGAATGAATGAATGAATGGACCGTCGGCAGGGAGCTGCTAGAGAGTGGTCAATGGTCAGTTTTCGTGTAGTGTGTGAGTGGACATTTAAACCATATCGAGTTGCGAGTTGACAACTGATAAACGTGTAGTGATTTGAAAATGAGTTCTTTTATTTATTTACGTGTGCAGAAGCCACGAGGTGTATGCTACGTTATTCTGCTGCAAAAGGGTGTACAAAAGTGTCTTTCTACGGAAATAAAAAGCATTTTGAATTTCTGCGAACTTGAATTTTAATTTTACTAACCCACGAAGTCACAAAAGTTATAAAATATTCTAATTTGTAATACTTGTCTCCTTGGAGAATTTTCTTCTTGAAATACAACAAAAATGTATTGCTCATGAAATTTTAGCACAACTAGTGTTTCAGTAAGTATTATAGATGCCTACACCCTCCCTCGGTAGCCTATGTCACCCTATGTCAGTTCAGTTACAACCCATCCAACAACATTCTGATGACTTTGATTTTGTGAGTGAATCTTCTCGGTTTTAGTGTACAGAATGAATAGGGCGCATGTTTTTTAACGCTTCTGCTCCTTGCGTAGTATGCGTTCCCTGTCCACATTTGCTGTCCTTGTCCCACTGTGGAAGGTGACGCATTCCTTTCAGGGCGCTACTTTGCGTTGCTAGACAGTAAAATAGATCAAGACTGGTCG
Source organism: Mantis religiosa (assembly GCA_030765055.1). Lineage (NCBI taxonomy): Eukaryota > Metazoa > Arthropoda > Insecta > Mantodea > Mantidae > Mantis > Mantis religiosa. The sequence goes on along the minus strand of CM060956.1, from coordinate 38,698,088 downwards.
CAGTGCCAATCCTAGTAGTAATCCTAATCCTAATTTATCTGTAAACTCGCTAAAGAATTGTCGGTTAAAACCAAAACTTCTGGTTCAGCACAGAAGAATATATATTTATGTGAACATGTACTAGATTGTGTAGAAGTGAGTCATTTGATTGCAACAAATTATCATCATGTATTTGTTTTATCATTAATATTTTAAGAGAGTATTTTATGATTATGTATGCTTTTCGTCTTACTGTCCATAACATAGTCAAAATAAATTCATTTAGGCCTCCGATCCTCTTAATATAAATTATGGAACTTTTGTCATATTTTTCCAGTCAATTATCCTGGTTCTTTCAGCTGTTGTGGTTATCCTGTGAAAAATTATTTCGAACGAATAAATAGCTCTTGACATTTAAGCATTTGCTTTCACTTAATGTATGCAAGTCATTACACTGCGTAAAGAACAGCCTGCAGACAAATTCGCACTGTGAACAGTTTGCCTGAAGGATGAAGGAACAAAAGACAAGAGATTATTCCTCTTCACAGTTGAGTGAACGACCGAGCCTAGAGATGAATTCTGCTCGTTCTAATTCCGGTACCTTTTACGTCTGTATTACACAGTTTAAGTAGACAGATTTGCTCCTGCCCACTGAATGAGAAGCTTAAGGTGCTACGACGACAGGTGGCCTGCCTTCAACATTTGCCTAATGACAGGCTTCTGTCATATTTTGTATTGGAAGTCGAGTTTAATATATCCTCAAATATTTGATATTTATTTTGTAGAGCTTCCATTACAATCTCACTACAATCACTTCGAACATGCACTATTATACATCATGTACACATACATGAAATTGTTGACCCAAGATTTGCTCGCTGACTCAGGTCCCATGGCCATAAGCCTTTGGTTTTCTCATTTCTTCTTGACCTTAGCTTCTTTTATCCTAATCCACTTTTCTCTTAACGTATATAAGAATTATCCTATACATCTATTTTTCTTTTCACCCATCCCCGTTCTCACGTTCAAGAGGTCCCGAGTTCAAATCTCGATTAGGGTGAGTTACCTGGATAAGGTATTTTCCGGGATTTTCCCTTATCCTGAAAGACGAATGTCGGGTAACTCTAAGCTCCATGGACCGCGGATGCATTGAGCATCATTTCACCCATTTCATTCATCGTCCGATATGACTAAATGTTGGAGGACGCAAAAAAAATCCCGTTAACTCTCGTAACGCACTACCTCTTTGCTCACACTATCCCACTTCTTATCCCATATTTTTCTCCCGTAATTTGTTAACTCCTTACATTCTATCAGGTAATGAACAGTGCTCTCTTCATCTCCACAAAATTCACATATCTCTGCCTCATTACTTCTCAACCCTTTTAGATATATTATTTCTACTCTCATCCATGTTATGCCTTCTCTTCCAGTTTTGTCACATTGATCTATATATTTTTCCCTACCCCAATCTGTCTTCAATTGCTTATAAAATCTCAAAGATTTCTTTGCTTTTATACTTTCCCAAATCTTCTGCCTATCTATGTCTTGTACTCTTCTAAAAGCCGCTATGATTTGACTCCTTTGCTCTCCATAAATCTCCCATGCCTATCTTCGATACCATTCTTTACAATTCCGACCAACTATTTGTGTTCTTGATCCTTTTCTGTTGCATCATGCACAGATTCAATAATTCTCCTTTCTGCCCTTTAATACACTTATACCAGAAGTTCATTATTCTCTCTGTTACTATTCCCCTCCATGTTGTATTTTCCAACTCCAGTAATGCCACTTCTCTTGGTGTCGATTTTGGCAACCCTAGTAGTTGTTTGCAAAACAATCCATACATCCGGTCTAATTGTGTACCTATCTCTGATGTGCCCGATGATCGTGAAGGAAAATAAGCCAACACAGTGTGGAAATCGCCAGGTTCTCCAACACCAAAAAAGGCAAAAGTTATCCCATCTGCACGGAATGGGATGGTAATCACATCTTTTGACTGTAATGGAATGATTTACCAGCATGCAGTTACCCTCACACTACTGTTACAGCTGCATACTACACGTCAGTATTGGCTACACTCAGGAAGCAGATTAGAAAGAAACGAACAGAGCTTTCTCGGACTGGGTGGCCACTTCATCATGACAATGCACGGCCTCACGTCGCAAATCAAGTCATGCAGTTTCTGGCTCGATTCAACATTACCTGTGTACCACATCCACCTTATAGCCACAATCTTGCACCCTGTGACTTCTTTTTTCCCATCGCTAAAGGCAAAGTTTAAGGGTATTCGATTTGAGAACTCTGTAGTAGTGTTCAAGAAAAGTGAGGCGATTCTCAAGGACCTGACAAAGAGTGGTCTGCAGCACGTGTTCAAGGACTGGCAGAGACGCTATACAAAGTGCACTGAAGTTTGAGGGGAGTAATTTGAAAAAGATCATGCAAACATTGAATTGTAGTAATAAACATCCGTGAAGAAAAAATCAGTCTCGGTCTTTGTTGGTCAGCGCTCGTATTGGAATGTGATAAAGGACGAATTCCTTAAACGAATTCCACTTCTGAACCTTCCTTTGATAATTCCTGCAACACAATAATATATCTTAACACTCAACAACGATACTTTTCCTGTTTCTGTTCACAAATTCAAAACCTATGTCGCGAAGAATGGTGTGGAAACTCCTTTTTCAAAGCTCGCTAATAAGGATTATTGTTTACTGCTTAAAGCACTTTTTTAACTGTGGTGGCTCGTTTCTTTCAAAGAAGCTATGAACCTTGCGACAAATAGTACTGTTAGCAAATTCATCACATTCACTTTCCACAACGGCTTCATTCCTTTTCGATGTTTTCCTGGAGTGGAAATCCCGCTCGTTTTTACAACCTCACTTCGAGCGACATTGATACTTGGCGCTGAAACTTCGGTAATTCTGCTGACAAATTAACATCATCCTCAATTGCTAAGTTTGGGTATTTTTCACACAAGTTGCAAAACACGTTCAATATAATTTGTCTTTGCCCATTTTTCAACGTTTCCTTCTGTGATGTTTTAATATTTTAAACCGATTCTCTTCCCACTTCTTTTTAAACCGTGCAAGCTCAGCGTGCACTGTGATTAGTATTATGACTTTGTGGGTTCGTAAAATTAAAGGTCCAATTTGCAGAAATTCAAAATGTTCTTTATTTCCATAGAAATACACTTTGGTCAACCCTTACAGTAATAGAATTACGTAACATACACAATTACAATCTGCAAGTTCGTCTGCCACACCCACAAACAAGGAGTTCACATTCAAAACACTGCTGCAGGCTCAAGATAACAGTTCGGATTACAACTCTCTCATTACGACTGTCCACTCAACTCCCCGTAGGGGAAGGGATGCGTCCCTTTCAGCTGCCAAAGTGCGGGCGCTGCGGACCCCTAGCACTCGTGGTACCTCTGACGTTACTAGAGGAACCTCGGGCCGAACATTCCGAGCCCCTCCCGAAAGGGAGCTGTTCGGATTGGGTTGGACTCGAGGGGGCAGTGTGTTCCCGTCACCCACGGGCAATTGGGTACCTCTGGCCAGGCCATCGGCCGCCCGGAGGGGTTAGAGGGTTGCCTCATAAGTCTCGGGAACTAGCCTGCAGAGCTAGTAGCTGGTGAGCTAGACACTGGCGGCCCTACCAAGGTTTATTGGTAGCTGGTTCATTAAGGACCGGCGCGTAAGTGGCGTATCCACTTCCGTCCTGTCTGCCGTGTGCAGGCGGGGGGGGGGCAGTTTATAAAATAGGTACTGTCCTATGGTAAATAGACCCGAGAGGCCCGGGTTCAGGTCCTACGGGGCCTGGACTAATTGGAGTAGATCCACACATTAACTTTAATGTCCACTCAACTAACCGCGGATTCCTTTTATACGTCCATTCATATTTCTAGACGTGTTTGGAATGTTCTGTAACAAACAAGAGATCGAACTTTCTAGTCAGCTGTCTCTTTATCTGTTTCGGCAAGCTTTTATTTCCGCGTCGCCCTATCTGTCTCTTTGTGCGCTTCGGCCGCGCCTCCTCGCAACAATACATACGAATTACACTTACATTTACCAAATAAAATACTGATTAATTACTGTTTGACTGTTGCATTTGTAATAGTGTGATGTTATTTATATATTTTGCATTAGATGTAGTCCTTAAAATGATATGCGAACTATATTTTCCATCCGCAGGGAGTTACAAGGCTGAACAGCCAATGATGTCACACACGTACACGTGCTTCCATTTACACTGTCATATAAACTTAGGACGGCTCTGGTATAGAAAGCTAACTGTCCAGCACAAAGGATCTTCTAACACATCCGTCACTATGTAACCACATACATAAAGCGATAAAATAAATGAATGGACAAATATATCAGAATAATATTTATTTCAATGGATTCTTTTCAGTGCTTGCGTTTTATGCCGTAAAAGGTTGCAAAGAATTTAATGAGAATCAAAAGGATTTCATATTCTATTCACAAACATTTCAACATATTCATTTTATTCACTATTTCGACCTATTTTCCGCCCACTATTCCACTTTAATCAAAATCATTAGTCATATATCAGAAAATAAAAGAATACGTATATACAGGGTGTTTCAAAACGACACCGAAGGAATATATAGAAGTAGTTGCTCAGCTTCCGTATGACACATATAGATAGCTTTTACCGTCAATAGAGCCGCATGAAAACGCTCCAGAATGAGTGTGGATTAGGCAGTGACAGGAACAACGACGCGTGCCTCACGCTATCGAAGTTCGCAGTTAGGTGACAGAGCGTGCCGCGTGCTGTAGCTGTTTGTAAACATACCGACATACTCCACGGTAGCTTGCTACTATTAAGAATTTCTTTGGTTTATGAAACCGCAATAAAGAAGCTATTCTTTAGTTATTTTTATGGGTGATTAACGTGTTCCAGCATTCCGTTATAACAGTCGATGGCGGCAAATAAGCTGGTGGACATATGCAACTTAAACCTTTTAGAATGACTCACATGGAAACCACACATAAGTAACAAACTCAAACTAGCTCGAGCAAGACTGGCTAAGCTCTACCCTCTTCTCAACAAAAGATCTTCACTCAAATTAAAAAACTGCACACTACTCTACACGACTTTATTTAAGACCACTCCTGCTATACGAGGGGGGACCCAAAAGAAAGGGGATTGTTGTCATAAAAACTTTATTGATGAACCTTTTTACAAAATTACTTCAGTCACCTTCAAAATACTCTCTATTGCATGCGATGCACTTGTCAAGTCTCTTTTCCCACTGTTGGGAGCAGTTTGGAACTCATTGTCCAGTGCCCTTTGCGAAGCTGTTTTTACCGCCCCCACATCGTCATAACGCTCCCCTTTTAGCGTTCTTTTTTTTCATTCGTGGAAATAGGAAAAAGTCGCACGGAGCTAGGTCCGGCGAATACGGAGCGTGGGGAACGACAGACCACCTCTGAGATGCCAAATAGTGGGTCACTCGTAAGGCCATGTGTGCTGGAGCGTTGTCGTGATGCAGAAACCAGTCACCTGATCACCAAAGTTCCGGGCGTTTCCTCCTCACATCCTCTCGCAGACGCCTTAAAGCATCCAAGTAAAAGTGCAGGTTAACAGTCTGGCCAGGGGGTACGAATTCCCGATGCACATTTTCACGAACATGAAAAAAGACAATGATCATCGTCTTTACATTTGACCTCACTTGCCTTGCTTTTTTGGTCTGGGAGAGTTGGGAGTCCTCCACTGGCTTGACGCTTGCTTGGTTTCTGAGTCATACTCGTAACACCAACCCTCATCCCCTGTAATGTCTTTGTTCAAGAAGTTTGGATCACGTGCAATCTCTGTTTTCAAGTCCTGACACACATTCATGCGGATGGTTTTGTGCTCCTGTGTGATAAGGCGCTGAACAAATTTAGCAGCAAAACGTCTCATGTGCAAATCCTCGCTCAAAATCCGCTGGCACGAGCTCCAACTGATTCCTGTCGCTGCTGAAATTTGGTCGATCGTTTGGCGACGATCCTCGTTGATATTTTGACGGACCTTTTCAATGTGTGCGGCTCATAGCACCCTCCTGGAAAGCTTTCTGAAGCCTTTGGTGTGTCTCCGTTGCAGTTTTTTTTTTTAAGCAGGAAACAAAATTTCACACACAATCTTTGTTCTTTTAAAGTTGCCATAACGACTTCGCAGAGGTAACCCACCAACAGTCAGAGAAACACAATACCACACTTGCACGTTCAGCTCTACACTGACGCTGTCTGCGCAGCTATTTCACGAAGGACTCTACTAACACCATCTAGCGTGAGAATCCTGCACTACGAGTGGCAGCGCCCTCGGAGTCCGGTTTCTTTTGGGTGGGACCAGTCCTTCCGAAATCAAACGTATCCAGACATTTCAAAACAAAGTATTACGAACCTCAACAAATGCACCATGGTTTGTCAGAAATAGTCAACTATATAGAGAAACTGGAATCAGCACCATGCAACAGTCAATTTCTTCACAAACCGAAAAATTCTACAGAAACCTAAAACACGTCTCAGGAGTCATTCACTATTCCCTTGGCAGAACACCCAGCTTCCCAACCCGCATCAGGAGTCGTCTACCACTAGATCAGCTCTCACAACAAGATCTTCTGTAATACTTAAAACAATAATGTACCTACCTATGGGGGGCCCAATGGGGCTTTCCTCATTTCATTGTTATTCATTGTATCATGTATGTAAATAGTGTCTATGATCAAAGATCTGTAGAGCGCACATGCGCTGATCGATCAATAAATAAGTTTAAAACAAACTTTTAGAGGGAAGTTAATGTTAGTGACATTGAGGATGGAAGCATCAAATGATGAAAAAGAAAACAATATCAAAGAAATATAGATATAGTTAACCAAAACTAAATGTCTTATGCAATGAGACAAGCATTTTATTTCACTGTGTTAAATAAAATCAAATAAAGCACTTGTAACTGAAAAGGAAGCTGTTGATTTTACTGTAACTGGTTGAAAGCACTGTACAATTAAGATCATAGCAAATAAGCAGCTTTGGAACCGGCAGTCATTAGTCGACTTTTTCATAAGTAACTGACAGCCCTTTGCCTCATTACCTGAAAGGTAGGCTAGAGTCACTGATAACGAGCAAGGAGTAATGCTTTTGTTTTCGTGACCGGTGCGTCCTAATAACAACTTTTGAGGTTCACACATTAGTGGTTCCTGCGCTGCCTAATCACAAAATAGTGTAATATTTAATGCTGCATAAAATTATACCTAAGAGAATTTCGAAGCTGAGATACCGATATTCGGATTAGTTAAGTTATAAACTACGAAACGGCTATAATTGTTCGGTGTCGTTTCTGAACAATCTGTATATTAACGGAATTGTTTGAGCAACAAATCTTAAAATCTTCACCTTTCATTTTAATTGCTGCCGGGCTAAAGTGTGACAGGAATATTTTCAGTCCACTTTAATTCATTTTAGTTCTGGGTGGCTAGTTCGGGATTCAATTATTTTACAATTAAATTAACTTGTGTAATTATCTGGTTCAGTATTAATCTCTTCGTAATCAGTATTATGCAGTCATAGTTACTGCTGCGTTGAGCCCGTAATATAGCTTTAATTACCAACGAGCTAGGTTTTTATACTTTTTGCAGCGAGATTTTTGTATCTCCGTTTAGTCTGCAGACAGTGAACATTTGCCCGTTTTTATTTATTCATATTTCCTCTTAGCCGAGCCAGTAGGTTGGGGAGAGGTAAACACAGCAGTTAGAGCTTCCGGGTGAATAATTACTGGGACTTTGTGTTTCCGGGAGAGGCCGCTAGAGGCTCCCACCACTCGGATCCCGGAACAACATTTTAACGGAAAACCGCAATTTGTACATACTGGGACAGAGGTGGCAAACCCTGCACGGTTTCCTAACTTGGTGATGTGCGTTGCTGGTCTGGAAAAGTGTTGAAACCCTTCCCGTTTATCCGCATACTCCTGTGAAGTAAATAATCTTTGAGGTTATGTTTACTATGTTACGTTTACTGATTTGGTATAAATAGGTTGTCATATTGCGGTGTATAAACCGGCACCGTCCTTATTTATATGGCGATGCAAACAAAGGCACGTGTACGTGTGCGACATTTTTTACTGTTTAGCCTTGTTATTTTCTGCGGATGTAAAATTTAGTTCGAATATCATTTATAAAGACTTTACATCTAATGTAAAATATATAACCAACTTCACTTATCACAAATGTTACAGTAATTAATTACTATAGGTATTTTATTTGGTATATGTAAGCATAATTTCTATGCAATTATTATTATTATTATTATTATTATTATTATTATTATTATTATTATTATTATTATTATTATTATTATTATTATTATTATTATTATTATTATTATTATTATTATTATTATTATTATTATTATTATTATTATTATTATTATTATTATTATTATTATTATTATTATTATTATTATTATTATTATTATTATTATTATTATTATTATTATTATTATTATTATTATTATTATTATTATTATTATTATTATTATTATTATTATTATTATTATTATTATTATTATTATTATTATTATTATTATTATTATTATTATTATTGATACCGAAATTAAAGGATTGCAATAAGTAAAGAATCGTGATAGATTTCAAAGGAATGTTGGATCTTTGTTACAACACGTGCAGGGGTAGTTGGTTGAGTTGTGTAACAAAAGACACGGGAGAAAAGGGGTTTTCTTAGTAAGAATCCTGAATGAATAGCATTTGACTTTGTTTGAAAGTGATATTCTTCGGACCATTAATAATGGCATGAGCGAGACTAATAATTACAATGGACAAAATAGTCACAAAAGGAATCTTGGTGTGAAAAGAGGGCTTCCTGAAGTGAACTTACACACCCACGCACCGCTGTGCATAGTGTGAAGAAAGACAGTTCGTGGCTGGCAAGCCATTAAGAAGGTCATCACTTCTGTTTTGGTCAAAGGAGACTAGACACGATGGTCGAAGATATTTGTTGGTTCATATGTACGTGAAGAACGAATTAAGTTTTATCGGGTAATAAGCATTCCACCTTCAGTCACTCTGAACAGTGATATATTGGTAACCCTTGATAAAAAGAAGCAGTCATTAAATCAGTTTGAAACGGGCATTCCAGTGTCATTAGAACTATCCTTACTCCCATACATACCCACGCATACCCTGAGAGAAATCTCATTGCTCAACCCTGAGCCACCCATAATATTCGTTACAAACAGTAGCGTCAACGTGGAACTATGTGCCACACATTTTATTATTACTTCATTGTTTAGTTCTATACGGCACAGTATTAATAAGACTGTCCTAGTGTATATTATATATTTGTGTTAGCCTAGTAATTTCCGAAGAGAAACGGCTGAATAACCGGTATTCTAATTACATAAAATATAATTACTAATTTAAATACATGTGAACATTGTATTCTTCGATTGTCTCTGAACGTGACTAAAGAGTTAAATGACACTGTGGAAAAGCCGTCACTACACCACTGCTTACCCGTCAACAGTTCCGAGTACACGAGCGTGCATGCGGGTAAGAGACAGCAGCACGAGGATGCACGCTGCTGCTGATCACTGCTTTAAAAGATTTTATGTTTTATAAAACCTGATTTAATCTACCCCCATATCACTCATTTTATATACAATGTGCAAAATGTCCTTAAAGAGCTTATATTCTCGGTCTAATTCATGTTAATCGAGGTAAACTCTGTAGAAGTGTTTACTGCAAATTTTGTTGTAACTACAAGGGGAAGGCTAAGTTAAGATGTCGCTTGGTAGCTTTGTATAATAAAAAAATAGTGGAATCTTAGTACCCCAAAAAGCTAAGTTTTGAAAATTCATACCAATATAAACCTACATCTAGGCGCCACACTTTGACGATATCTACTTTACATAAAATGCTTTAATATATCGATTATAGTTTACCAATTGTACAAAATTAGACAGAAGTTGGACGAATTTTGTCTAATACGTGAAAACTTTAAACTATATATGTATAGCTATATATGTATATTAGGAGGCCCAACTTTCACGTCCTTCAGGTAAGCACATATCCTTTCATGCGTCAGAACAGTTGCAGAACGCAAGGGGAAAACCCAGTTAAACGAAGGGCCGTGGTGTGGCCGAATCTTGTTATGCTCCAAGAGACAAGAAGTGGTTCCAACCTTGAACCAGCGCGTTTAGTACGTGATAATAGATAAAAACAGCGTAAACTACCGAAGATGTCTTAGAATATATTTCAACTTATGTTACAGATTCTATATTATCGAGAGGATAAACTCACCTTTTAGATTGGAAAATAGTTGAGGAATTTGTATTTGATTAGTCTATGGATAATCATAGTTACTTTTACTTTCTCTACTACTTAATTACAGTAAGTAGGAAAGCTATGGCTTTACTTTCGTAAAATTTAGTTTCTAAAATCTCAGAGACTGAAATACTTGTGGCTTTTACCCCAAATCCAATTCATTTAGGTCATCTATTTTAATCTCTAGCTGTGAATGATAGTAGGAATTAGGGAAAACAAACAATAAACGCTAGATATATGTACTTAATTCCCCTGTTAATGAAAATCATGTGTGCACCCTTTCATTTATTATTATTATTATTATTATTATTATTATTATTATTATTATTATTATTATTATTATTATTATTATTATTATTATTATTATTATTATTATTATTATTATTATTATTATTATTATTATTATTATTATTATTATTATTATTATTATTATTATTATTATTATTATTATTATTATTATTATTATTATTATTATTATTATTATTATTATTATTATTATTATTATTATTATTATTATTATATTCAATAAACGTTTGTTAATTCTGAGACCCTAAGGTTCGTGATTTCGATTATGTATCATTCAAAGCATGTTGACTTAATATATTTATATTGACATATTGACCTCAATATAAAAACCTGGATTTTTTAAAATATTGTTTACTTTTTGAGGGCTGGAAATTTAACGTCCCTTAACTTGAGTGGGGCGGGGTATGATGTGATGGGCCCGAGGTTCCAGAAGTTAGATTTACTCGACATTCGTCCTCCAAGGATAAAGGAAAGCCTCGAAAAAAACATGATTCGGGTAACTCGACCTAACCGGGTTTCGCCCGCCTCGGTAGCGTGGTGGTAGCATGTCTGCCTCACGTTCAAGAGGTCCCGAGTTCAAATCTCGATCAGGTTGAGTTACTTGGATAAGGTTTTGTCCGGGGTTTTTCCTTATCCTGAAAGACGAATGTCGGGTAACTCTAAGCTCTATGGATCCCGGGCTCATTTGAGCATATTTCACCCATTCCATTCATCGTCCGATATGACTTAACGTTGGAGGACGTAAATTACAGCAAAAAAATAATAACCGAGTTCCGTACCCGGGACCTCTCGCGTGAAAGACGTACACGCTATCCCCACACCGTAGAAATGGGCTATCAGATTTGTTGTGGTGCTTTATTTTTTAACTTCACCTTTTTCTCCTTGAGCTGTGAAATATTACTTTATAAGTTCAATTGGGCAGCAAGTGTTTACGCAAAAAAGCCTCACACGTACATGTGCTCGGGTAGGTGGCCGTGGTTTTTTCCTCACATAATATCCGAAAGAATAATAGTCTAATAAATAAACATCCCATTACCAACTGCACGGAGATTTATTCCTGAAACATCTGTTGCATGCTGCCAGCTAGAATAACAAAAGAGCACCGTTGTTGGGAATTTACTCTCGCTTTTAAACCTCTGCAGAAATGAATTTACGCCTTGCCGCAGGAGTGTCACTTGCTAAGGGTATTAAAGGAACATTGTCATTGTTGTTATTTTTAATATTCTTGTTGGAATGCAACTTAAGTACCAATGTCATATTATAATTAGATAGAACAAATGTTATAGGTCAGTGACGATAAATAATAATCAGTGTTTAAAGGTTTTTGTTTGCCTGAACACGAATAACCTCCAAGAATTTAAAAACTTACAGAAAACATAGAGAGACTGCATTAAGTATGGTACGTTTAGGTAAATTAACATTTGTTACAGCAACATGCCACGATACGCCTGCAGTATAGCGTTACTAGTATTTTCTACGTAAATGGAATAGATTTTACAGCATTAGTCGCCCAAAGTTTCGCCTTCTTTATTACACGTCATTGCTTTCCCTTTTCTCATCTATTTTTGGGGAAATCGATGCTTCATTTTTAGTGGTATATACTTCCTCTACTTGATATACGTACATCTATAGAAAATAAAATTGAAGCCAAACTATTAATCTTTAAATTGTAGCTTAATATTCATACTTTCTGAGATATTGAGTGCTTCAGAAGGTTACTAAAAAGCTTAAGGAACAGAAAGGGTAGACAGAATAGAGTAGAAACCCATGCTTCCAATCAGGATCCCGAGTCAATACCAGTGATACTTTTCTAAGCTGTAATACACTTTATTATGCACAGGGTTCAGTGTAATACGTTACCAAAGATGTTCAAATACACCACCATATTGAATACAGACATTGCACCGTCGAGCAAAGCGTTGGCGCACTCGCCAGAACACCCCAGGCATACGCAGAAGTTTGCCAGAAGCCGTTAAGTGCGGGGAACGTGGTGGCCATAAAAGTGGTCTTCCTCTCCCAATCCAACTTTCAGGTTATTTGCTATCTTGGGAAACGTGACATGTTGACTTCAAAATGTGGTGGCGCTCCATCCATTTACTGGTTGGCTTAACGTGATTATTTCCCAAGGTCGCGTGTTCAAAATCCTACCCAGACTGATAGTTTTTAAGTGTGCTTAAAATCGAAAGCTCCTTATCAATAGATTTATTTTCACATGAAGGAACTGCGGGACGGACTTTCAGCACACCGGCGACGCTAATATGGTACTGAAAATTTACAGCTATCTTGAGAAATAAAATAATTTTTTAAGTTAACCCCAAATAATGGAAAAAATAAATCGTTAAGGCCTTTGGATAAAGTGCTATATATAAAACATTACCTTTGAAACAAATAAATGATTCTCAAACCATTTCGTGATTCGTGGACAGCGCTAAAAAAGAAGTGAATCATTTTGACGTCGCTTAAAGAGCAAATAATAATCTTAATAGCCGCTGGATATAATGGTCGAAGAGTCAAAGATATAAGTAAATATTTAAATCAGCAAGTTCTCTCAAAGCACAACATGTACCTTTATGAACTGGTTTCACCACTTGCTGAGACTGCACTGTGCTACAAAGGTTCAAACGCTGTCTATTATAACCTCTCGGGAGGAAGGGTGAGACGAGAGGAGACAGAAGCGGCCGTCCAAAGGAGTCACTACAGTGCAGAGCTCAGCCACTTTACCAGTTGGAAACAACCAGCATGCCACTTCTGTGGTCCGGAAACGGTTACACCAGTGGGCACCGATTCTATATCTTATATGCAGTTACCACTCGACAAATCACCAAAGTTTATGTCATAATAGGAGAGTTTACTACCATGGCATCTACGAGAAGTTTGAGGATCTAAACTTTGTCAGTGGTAAGCAAGACATCCGGTATTTTTAATCGGTTTTCTTGAAAGTACACCCGTCAGTTCTCAGTGGTGAAAATAGAAAGGTTTGTGAGTATAAATATTTGTTTATTATACTCACTTTGATGAACACATTAACGAGAAATGTTATGCAAAATCTTTGCAGAGGTCACTACAAAAAATGCTCAGGTTCGATATTAATTCAGTTAAAGAAGAAAATGAAAAATGAACCTAAAACTAATGTTTCGGCAAATAGTTCTTGAGAAACCATATGACTTTGTACATCCTAGTATGAAACTAGGGTCAACTTAAACTTAGTATAGATTGACTAATATCTTGCAAATGAAGGTATAAAAGAGTAGTACTTAAATTTAAATTAAGTGAATATATGTAAAATACTTTTCAAAATTATGTTCTAATACGGTCTTAAAATGAAACGATCTTTGGGTCTGCCAAGCAAAATATGGATTGAGAATGTACACTTTCTTCTCGGGCAGCAAGGCAGGTGAAAAGACGATTACATATCCACGTTTCGGAAAAGCTTCAGGTCTTTATGGATTGAGAATGTTTTGCTGCCGGTAACAGCACTTTACGCTTGGAGTGGATGGTAATGTTATAAATTTGCCATTTGTAAAATGAAATGCTTAGCCAATAATATTTTATATAGATTACTCCGGTGGAATGTTAAAATAATTTTTGCATCGAATTTAAATAACTAAACTTGCAAATCAATTGCAACTGAAGTTATAATATTGTATGTAATACAACTTAAATAAGTAAATCGAAAAGTTCTGGTACCTCCCCTTTAAAACCAGTCCTCGACGTCAACTCTCAAGCGCTAATTTGTCTACCCCTGAGGAGACATTCCTTTGATAGGAACGTAACTAAGCCCACTACATCAAGTTCCAACGAGTCATTGAAATCAAAGGGGACGCTGCTTTAGCGGACGATCGGAAAGTAACCGCGTGGAATTAAGTGATACTCCATTAGTAATTTGCCTTAGTGTACCTTTGATGTGATACGTGCAGCGTTGTAAATTACCGCTAAGTGCAGGTGACTAAAGGAAGAGACTTTCAACACCTAATAGGAAAATAAGCTCCATTTTGACACCTCTTTGATCATTCGTTATTTGAAGTACAGCCTACCAAATGTAATTAACCGTGACGAAATAACTGGCAGACGAATTTCATCGAACGATTAATCGAATGAAGCTCAACTATCACTGCCATGAATGAAATCAAATTATGGAAAGTAAACTCCATTATGAAAGATAACTCTTCAAATGCAAAATGGAGATGAACAGGTAATAAACGCAGAAAGAGAGAGAGAAAGAGAGAAAGAAAGAGAAAGAAGGAAAGAGAGAGAAAGAGATAAATAAAGAAAGAAAGAGAGAGAGAAAAAGAGAGAGTGAAAGGAAGAACGAGGGAAAGAAGGAAAGAAGGAACTTTCTTCATCGTACATCTAAGGTAGAGAAAGTATTGCAGTAGGACCAAAAACTCAATGTCAAGACCTAAACAGAAATACTCGTTTTGAGGCCAGCTGAAAGCACATATATCAGACATCAGACAGCAACGTAGAAGTATTGTATTCTATCCAAAAATTCAATACGATATTTAACCGAAAAACACATGTTTTGAAACTCCCTGAATAAAAAGAAGTATTGTTGGATCCGTGTAATTCATACTATTCAACTGTCTCTCGTGTTTGATTAAATGAACTGTAGTAATTCCATTAGTAACTTCACAACAAGAACGCCAGTTCGTATCATCCCATCCTATGCACCTACCCACCTACCTAAAATCCTTGAACCTGACACAGACACTTAAAAGCTCACACATGCACTAAATATATTATTATTTAAACTGAAATGCCAACATAATTGTAATATACAAGAATTGGGTACATAGTAGTGATAACACTGCTTAAACGCAAAACCGGTGGGTCGACGAGCTGTCATCTGTGTTGACAAATCAAAGGCCTGTTAGACGAGCTTGTGCAACGAGTTGGGACAGTACTTTGTCACTCTACTGCAGTGCGTAGACCGACGAATAGTTTAACCGTCCTAACGTCATGTTTACAAAGCTAGAGTAACGTTGTTGGCTCAACATTGAAGTGGCATGAGTTCGGAGTACGCAAGAGTGTTTTCAGCGACTGCGTGAGGCTTGTGGTGATGCAGTGTTATCATACAGCACAGTCGCACAATAGTTCAGAGAAGCAATGGATGATAACCCCCGTACATGACGACCTCACGTGGAGAACTATACAGTTCAACTCCTTGCTCCCTTGTTGGATGTTGAAGACGTGAATTGGCAGTAGAAGTTGCAGTATGCCACAAAACTGTGCTCCATGTTCTTCACGACATTCTGGGTTATCGCAAAATTGCAGCTCGTTGCTTACCTTATGAACTTTCCGAAGTGCAATGGCACTGCCTTGCAGTTGCACAAGATTTGTTGGGCCGGTTCCAAAAGGAAGGTTACGACTTTCTTCGACGAATCATCACAATGGATGAAACCAGGGCTCGCATGAACGAACCACAATTGAAACGCCAATCTAATGAATGGAGGCATCCCGATGCTCCTCATCCAAAGAAAGGTGCTCAAGCGAAAGTGACCGCATTTCATGGAACATCACCCCACCGTTCTTCATGACAACGTAGGATGCCACACCGCTGCTGCTGTCCAGGACTTCTTGCGATGCTGGCAATGGGAGATTTTAGAACATCCACTGCGCTCACCCGATGAGTCCCTGTGGTTATGTTCTCTTTGCCAAAATTGAAGAACCGCTACTAGGAATGCGTACAACACCAGAGATGAAATTATCCAGGGAACAGGGCGGTCACTACGAGACATCAACAGAAATAGATGCGCAAATGGTATACGGCGCCTTCCAAACATTTGACAAAAGGTCGTAAATAACGGGGGCGATTATATTTAAAGTGTGTAACTATGTTTCCCTGTCAATAAGGGTATTTCATAGGAAGAAAATAGTTCTATCAATTAAATATATATTTTTTCCTCCCATTCTCGTCAATGTTGACGTTAGGAGGCACTTGGGTTCCCTCAAAGCGAGGGAGCCGAAGCATCTGACCTGAGATGAAAGATGATACAGCAATAGGTGGGATGATGGTGGGGGAAACCGGAGAACCCGGAGGCAACCTACCCCAGCGCCATGGTGTCCACCACAAATCCCACTTTGCGGTCGCCTGGGATCGAACCCGGCCGGCTAGATGAGAGCCAAGCTGTCTAACCACTCACCACTCACGCCAACTGGCGTGGCTTAATTAAACATAAATAAAAGGAAAACACTTTTGCATTCAATTATTCAGATGCTAGATTGGATATCATTATTCCTTACTACTTTTTATACCTATCATATTATTCACTAATAATTTTATATGGTGATATAGAGATATAAAATTTAAAAGGTTTTTATTACAATATATGCGTTGTCTTATCGGTATTTTTTATGTATTTAGAGTGTCATTAAGTTAAGATTGGTTAGAGTTAGTTTCTGATTGTTTAGTTATTTATCGAAATATGAAAATTTATATTGCTAGAATATTAGCTGCTTTACAAAATCAGAAGGTTATGTTGCTTTTTTATATATTGCATGTTATATACATATTATGACTATAATTTAATATTTGATGCTAAGCTAAATATAATTTAAGGAATTACGGTAAATGAACTACATCTGGTGTGTGTGTGGTGTGTGTGTGTGTGTGTGTGTGAGAGAGAGAGAGAGAGAGAGAGAGAGAGAGAGAGAGAGAGAGAGAGAGAGAGAGAGAGAGAGAGAGAGAGAGAGAGAGAGAGAGAACGAGTGTATGTGTAGCTGGATGGATGATTCGGTGAAAATTCGTTGTTCATCACCAAGAGACACTTCTTTTGCAAAGGCCTCCTGCGCTGCAGCATTGTGTGCGGAAGTAAGGAAATAAAAGTGGTACTCTACATATATACCTTTTTACTGAATGTCTTATAAATATACAAAGTCCAAGCCAAATTGGATTGCAAAATATCGTTATATCTTGACATGAATGTTATTCAATACATTTCCTATAAGGGAGAGCGAGTTTATAAGTGCTCACAAACTTCTATACTTACCGGTTAGGATTTGTATGCGACACAAAGTTGCTTGAGTGCTTACAGAGATTGAAGTAAACAAGTTGAAGTAAAATATTATCTCGACCAACTTCGTAACAACTTGCATGCTTCTGCACTTTGAGAGCGATAAACTCACTTCCTACGGACAGTCATACAAGTTGAGGAGAGATTTATACATGGCAGATCGCTTAAGTAATGTCTTACTCGATAACTGGCGCTGTTTGCTTCCATGTTAACTACGCCCAAGTCATAACAGCAAACTTCTATCTGAAGGGAAACAGATGCATTCACCTGGGTTTCTCTACTCGTAACATACATTTACGGCCGCCTAAGTTGAATATGCATTAGCCGGGTAGTAAAGCACATGGGTTTCTGAACCACAATTACGTTTGTAATTATTCCTTGTTATATAATTTGTCGAAAATTTTACCACAAAGTATTTCCGATTACTGTGATTAATAATGTAAAAATATTTTCTCTTAAATATTTATCTTAAAATGTTTTAAACTGTAAAATGTCATAGACATTACTTTTTTACTTTCTACATATCTATATAAGGGTGCAAAATAATTTATATACCATACATAGGTTTAGTGTACATGGTAGAGTGTCTGCCTGACATTCAAGAGGTCCCGAGTTCGAATCTCGGTTAGGGTGAGTTACCTGGATAAGATTTTTCCGGGGTTTTCCCTTATCCTGAAAGACTAATGTCAGGTAACTCAGCTTCATGGACCCCGGACTCGTGTGAGCATCATTTCACCCATTTCATTCATCGTCCGATATGACTTAACGTTATATAGCTTATTTTATAATCGTAAGTAATGTGGCGTGTCTATATCATTCATAAGCGCCAGTCCCACGCACATACACAAGAGTGTATACACACGTATAAATAACAGCATTTCGATATCATATTTTTGCGTCATTGTAATCCATTATGTGTCATTGTTAAGTATCATTTATACAAATATAAAATGACTAGAAACGCTTCAGCGACCGTTTGTTTGGAATTGTAGATAAGATAGAACCTATAAATTAATTGTTTTATTACTTAACAAGTCATTTTGCGCATAGAAAGCAATTGCACTACTGAAGCAACACTTGAGATGCTAAACTATATAGCTCCGTAGTAACGTGTGAGGCTCGTATTTGATTTTCGCTGAACCCTTTCTCAGCAACCACGATTTTGTTTCCATCGTTTTGCTTACATTCCAATTACTTTTCATTTTTCAAGTGTTCTACTTTCATTGCGGGACAGGTAGCGCGGATGCTTTTTCAAACGAAAGAACAGTTCATATAGACATAGGAGGGCTACTTGGCAGTAAGACAGACCTTAGCAGCAGCATCACAAATCTGGCAGGCTGTTTGGAACAGCCCGAAGGGTGGTCAAATCGTGTACCTGCTCTGGGAAGAGCTTAACCACGTAGTGGCGGGATGTGGATGTTGCAGAATGACGGGTGTAATTTAAGTGGGGTTAGTGTAGGGAGGTAGCTTTTTGCTCCTCAGGGAATGATGAACCGGGTGCTACGGACAGCGAGCACCGCTGGTGGGTTAGTTAATAAACTAGGAAGAAGGTATGTATAATTTTAAATATTCCATAACAATTTTGGAGTAGCTGGAATTTAATTTAGGCTGGAATGGAGATCATGTGGTTACCGGTAGTGACCGCAAGACATGCGGGGTAACCGGTATCGCTTATAGCGACGCTCACGAGGAACATAATCCCCAAGGGATCTGACTAGGGCACTCTGATGTTGGGGCAAACCCTCGAAGAATTTTGTCGCCCGGCGTCTAATTTCATCCTCCACATATCGGAGGGATGAAGCCTCATGAAGTAATCTCACGGGGAACCTTGTACAAACAGAATAAATAATCCGAAGACATTTATTCTGTGTACGTTGGAGCAGAACTAGATGTGAGCCTGCGGCCATACCCCAGACTTCGCACGCATAGAGCATGATAGGGAGGACCAGAGCCATAAAGAGGCGCAACTTTAGGGGAGCAGACATCGCAGACCGAAGCACAGGGTATAGTGATGCCACGGCACCACACGACCGATGAGCTTGCTCCTGGATGTGCTCCCGAAAAGTTAGGCCCTTGTCCAGCTTGACTCCCAAGTACTTGATTGAATTCTCCCACCTGATCCCTTGCCCGAAGTAGGTAAATTGGGGGAAGTTGGCGGGAAAGCGGCGCTTGGTGAACAATATCGCTTGGCTTTTCTCCGTATTAATGGACAATCGCCAAAGCGTGCACCATTCCTGGAGGAGGATTAGATATCTTTGGATGGGGTTGAAGGTTCTGCGTGGGTGTCTGTTTGTTGAGAATAGCAGCACGTCGTCAGCATACTGTGCTATGTTGACGTGCTGTTCAGTGGGAAGGTCAGCCACATAGACGCTGTACAGCGTCGGGGATAACACAGAACCTTCGGGGACTCCGCCGCGGATAGACCTTCGTGTAGATGTTTTTCCCGCCACTGTGACAGTGAAGAATCTATGTTTTAGGAAAGAGTGAAGAAGGTGTATGACTTGAGTGGGTAGCTCCAGTTGGATGAGTTTGTACAGAAGACCCGCGTGCCAGGTCGTAGAGAAAGCCTTTTCCACGTCCAGAGAAACCGCCGAGGTGAATGCCTTGTCCTGGAAACCCAGGGCTGCAGCCTCCACCACGCGCAGCAACTGCTGTGACGTGGAATGCCCAGGACGAAAGCCAAACTGGTGAGGAGGGATAGCTTGTATGTCACCCAGAAGGGGGGGCATGCGGGCTAAGAAAAGTCTCTCGAAAACTTTCGAGAGAACAGAAAGGAGGCTGATGGAGCGGTAGTTGGCAGGATTAACCGGGTCTTTCCCTGGCTTCAAGATGCATATCACCCGAGCCTCTCTCCAACTACGTGGAAAGTGACTCAGAGAGAGACACATATTGAAGACTTTGGTTAGAAATAACACGGCCCTGAAGGGAAGGTGGCGGAGCATGAGTGGCGTTATGCCATCAGGTCCCGCTGCCTTTTTTGGTTTGAGGCGCCGGAGTACGCCCTGAAGCTCACTGGGCCTTATGACTGGGAGTCTGTCCGCCTCAGCCGGGGGTCGCCGAAAGTATCGACGTACCTCCTGCCTAACGCGGTCAGAGAAGGCAGGGTCCTGGGGGTCTTCTCTAGGCCTCATGGTCCTCTCAAGGTAGTCGGCGAACACCGTAGCCTTGGCCTGTGGTTCGTAGGACAGGCCTTGGATGCCCTGGAGTGGGGAGTTTGGTTTCCCTTGGCGGTTCCGAAGTCTTTTAATGACCCTCCACACGTCTCCATCCTCGAGGTTCATACGAGACATCGTGTCCTCCCACGCGTGCACTCTGTGCTCACGGAGGCGGGCACGAACCTCTCGGCACAGTCGCCGGTGAAGCCCTCGATTATGAGGCGTGCGGTGTCTTTGGTAGAGCCGCCTTGCTGCCCAAGAACGGCGAATGAGAAGTAGGATGTCTAGGGGAAGAACATCCGGATGAAGGGGGGCTGGGGTGATAACTGTAAGGTTGCGGACCGTTCGCTTCACGACTGAGGTGAAGGACGAGACCGCAGCCTCAAGGGAGGGAATGTCGGTTATGTTGGGGTTGGGAGGAATGGAGTCATTCAGGCAGACTTTGACGCAATCCCAGTCCACATCCCGGTTTTGAACCGAGACGTCATGGTTGGCAATCCGTGTATTAACCTCAGCAAGTACTGGGTTGTGATCTGAATGTAATGCGTTAAGTGAAGTGAGTGAGAGATGAAATGGAAAGCGTTTCATGATAGCGAAGTCGATATGAGATGGGCGACCCCGACCACGCGGGTAATGAGTGGGTTGCCATGGGCCCTCAACTCGAAGGTGAGGGTCCGCATCTACCATGCGGATAATGTCACTGCCTCTCCTATCCGCTCGGGGACCATGATGCCAACGCTGATGTTTGGCATTGAAGTCCCCGGCCATAATGACATTGGGATGTAAAGAAAGAATGGATTGGTAGTCATTGGCTATGAACTGTGAGCGGGGAGGATGGTAGGCTTATACTACCAGGACTTCAGAACCGCCAAGGTTCACGCAGGCTGCCGTGGCTACAGACCTTAGAGAACTGTTACGAACTTTTATGCGTCCCTGTGGCGTCTACCTGCACCTATAGCCTCCTGTGATTCTTTGAATTTATCCCTTCCTCCTAGGGTGTATTAGACACAATACATTCATATATCGTGTCCGCCTTTGTTGTACGAGGGCTGTTCAATAAAGAATGATCATAATTTTTTACGGTCATAATTTTTAATACTAAAATTCAACCTTACTATATTCTGTTAGCTTAATGTGAAACAAACACGCCGTAGTAGTTTCATTGTTGGTACTCCTAGTTCCCGCTTGTGAGAACCAGGCAAGTTCAGACAAATTCAGTATCGCTTACCGCTGCAATGGAGGTAACACGCGAGGAACAATATGCGACTTTGAAATTCTGCTTTCGTCTCAACAAATCTTCAGTTGAAGCCTATACAATGTTGCAGGACGCTTATGGAGAGTCTGTTCTTCCCTGGAAGGTGGTTTAAAATGTTTGAAGAGGGGAGACAATGAATTTCAAAGGAAGGTTTGCCCCAGTGCTCCAGTTACTGTTCTTACGGAAGAAAACATCAACACTGCTGCTGCCATTGTGAGAGACGATCGACGAATTACCTTAAGATCACTTTCTGAAATAATGAACATTTCATTGGGTGCCACCCACACGTTGGTGACAGAAGCATTACACATCAGATGTGTTTGTGCGCGATGGGTTCCAAGACTGTTAATTCCCGAACAAAAGGACATTCGCATGCAGGTCTGTATGCAGATAAAGTTGATGTTAGAGGAAGATAAGGAGTTTCTTTCAAAGATAATCAACTCTGATCAACTTGGCTACATCATTTTGATCCTGAGAGCAAACAGCAAAGCTCAGTGTGGAAATCTCCTTCATCACCAACCCCCAGAGAAAGCAAAATTGGCTATTTCTGCTGGGAAAGTTATGATCATCTCATTCTTTGATATTCATAGAATGGCTTATCGACATGTAGTACCTGCACACACATCAGTAACTGGGCAATACTACAGGGATGTCCTGAAAACATTGCAAGTCCACATCAAGAGCAAAAGACCACATTTTCGTGAAGCAGGCTGGATGCTGCACCACGATAATGCGCGGCCGCATATTGCCAATGTTGTTACTGAATATCTTGCAAAAATCAACGTGAAGTGCATTCCTCACCCTCCCTATAGTCCGGATTTAGCCCCATGTGACTTTTTTCTATTCGCTAACTTGAATAAACGCCTTCGTGGGAGGCATTATCCATCATGAGAAGCAGTGGTGAAGGCTACGGAGGCGATTTTGAAGGATCTCTCAAAAATGGTTTCCAGTATGTCTTTAAATACTGGCAGGAACGCTGGGAAAAGTGCATCACATTCAGGAGAGAGTATTTTGAGAAGGGCCATCAAAATTATGGGATGAGTAAGCGTACGTTTTCAAACAAGAGTTGTGATCATTCTTTATTGAACAGCCTTCGTATAACCTATAACAGTAGCTTTGGACAAAATACCAAAATCGGACAAAGTGTATACGCACCGGTTCGTTTTCCTCTCGTTTCAGGCGAGCAGAGCGTTCTCTGTACCGCGTTATTGACTACTAAAGCCTTACGTATTAATTTTGGAGGTCATAGCCAGCCAAGTTTCGCTAGCACGTAATTAACAAGTGCCGGGCTGACGGCCAGTTGGGCTGGCGCCTAGTGAGTTATGCAACTTCTCTAGCACCGCTGAGAGGCGGGTAATCGGGTGCTCATGTAAGTAAATAGCAACCGCAAAGTTACACCACTGTGTGCTATACAATTAACGTCACACTGGCAAAGTTTATGTAACCTAATCATTATCTATGCCATTCTTCAAAACGTCGGTTTTGTTTTTTCAACCTCTTACGAAAGGTTGAGGGAACATTCCATTCGGACTCAAAATTTGACATCATAGCTATACAGTAATGCATATTTTATGGTATCTGACTTTAAAAAGATTAAATTCTTAAATGAAACACATTATTTTCTCTAATCAATATAATTTGCTTTGATACTTTTAGTCTGTATTAGTAATATATATTTTGCCAACCTTGGTAGCGTGTCTACCTCACGTTCAAGAGGTCCCGAGTTCGAATCTCGGTCAGGACGAGTTATCTGGATAAGGCTTTTCCGGGGTTTTCCCTTGTCCTGAAAGACGAATGTCGGGTAACTCTAAGCTTCATGAACCCTGGACACATTTGAGCTCAATTTCACCCATTCCATTCATCGTCCGATATGACTTAACGTTGGATGACGTAAAATTACAATATATTGTTGGCTAGGACAACACTCAGAATTTTTAAAACCAGCCTAAAGTAATGTTATTCATAATATTGCGGATTCTTTGCATTGACTCATAAGAAGCAAATTTAACAGTCAATATTTTAGAAGTAGCCAATGCCGTAAAAGTCCTACTGCACCCAAACTGTATACTTCAAAGAGATGAAAGTATTACAAATAATTGAAAATGTGGACAGCTTTGTAGGAGTGTACAGAAAGCTATGAACATTTTCAGCAGCATCACTTCAGTATGTCAAATATGCAGTACTTTAATAAAAAATTATTTGTAAAATAAAAAATAAAAACTTTTCGGAGGTTATCTAAAGCAAGTGGTTTCTTTAGATGAGCACATTTTCTGAAAATCTTCTTTCTTGTTTAAAAGCAGCCTAATTTAAGAATAGTTTTGCGTCTGCCCTACGTAAACTTACGATGCTCAGAGAGAGAGAGAGAGAGAGAGAGAGAGAGAGAGAGAGAGAGAGAGAGAGAGAGAGAGAGAGAGAGAGAGAGAGAGAGAGAGATTACTTGCTTTTATAATCGGGGATCTTCAAAATCTAAATATACTCCTCCACAGGAGAGTAAGTCTCCGAGGGACGAGGCGCAGGAGGGTTGGCGAAGGTTCCCACACCCTTTATGGACCGGTTTATGACACCCCATGTCAGTACAGTTACAGATCATTCAAAAACATTCTGACGGCTTCTACTTTTGTGAATGAATCTTCTCGGTTTTAATGTACAGAGTGAATAGGGCGCATGTTTTTAACGGTTCTACTGCTTGTGTAGCAGGCGTTCTCTGCCACACACATTCGCTGTCCTTGTCCCACAGCACATTCCATACCGGGACCTTCTTTGTGATGCGGTACTATACCTGCTAATATCTCTTGTAGAGAAAGTAAAACAGGAAAATTCCTGTACCAGTGTACCTATTTAAAATACTAAACAGTAAAATAAATGTAAATATCTTACTAGAATTTCGTAAGACTTTAGTCCAATTAATTGTTCATTTCGGAAAGTTCTGCTGTCTGTAGTCCTCAGAAGGCTTCTTGGGAGCTTTAATTAAATATAATTATAATCTTAGCGTTATAATCTTAGCTTGTGATACCAGGTGTTTGAAAATGCATACATGAAGAATATTCATTATTTTTTTAAAAAAATGGTTATTACTATATATACAGGATGATAAAAAAAAACACCGACAACACTAAGTATGTTATGCACTAAGTATGTTATAATCATTTTTAAGAAGGACCCAATGTCCGGAAATGCACGGTTTGGATGCTGTAGAACGTCAGTGTTAAGAGAACAGGTCGGACAAAAATCCACGTGCGCAAGTCGCTAACACTCACCAACACGTGTTTAGTGTCAACGTATGGGCTGGAATAATTGCTGACCATATCATTGGTCCATATCTACTCCGACAAAGACGAACAGGACCGATGTACCTTGCATTTCTTAGAGATATTTTGCCTACCTTATTGGAGGACGCCCCACTAAACATTTGGCAGATAATGTGGCTGCAACACGGTAGAGCTCCAGCACACTTTGATAGAAATGGGCGGAATCACCTAGATGCTACACACCCAAATCAATGGATTGGTAGAGGGGGACCAGTTCCATGGCCAGCTAGATCACCAGATCTGACACCACTGGACTATTTTCTGTGGGGTAGTATGAAAACCATGGTGTATGCTACTCCTGTAACGTCAGAGGACCTCATTGCACGAGTACATGGAGCGATTGCCATTCTTTCAGGTCAACGACACATATTGGAGCATGTACGTGAAGCTCAGTGCCGCCGATGTAGGCTCTGCATTGACGTAGGAGGTATCCAGTTTGAACCCCGTTTGAAATTTTAAACTACTTTGTGCTGCATACAGTTTGTTCGTTGTATTGACGACATGGACACTTTTCTGGTCTACTGTGCCCAAACCGCGCTTTTCCGGACATGGTTTTCTGCTTAGAAAATGATCAGTTTGCTGTCTTGCGCAACATACTTAGTATTGGCGGTGTTTTTTTTTTTTTTGTTTTTTTTTTATCTGAAATCTTTTATATATATGACAAATAAATTATACAACTTGATGTGTCTGTAATTTAGTCCTCTCAGAATGTATTTAATGTTTTACGGCTCAAGATTGACGTAGATTGGTTTGCTTTTTAAATATCAGCACTGCATTTGACTTCTGAGTTTAAGAAGTGTTGTTCTTTATCTAACTGAAACAATTTTATATAGATATTTTGTCATCAATGCTTAAGGTATGCCAAAGAATTTGGTAAGGGTAGTTCATGACTAGTGCACTAATATATCATTACCGTAACTCAATTCAAGATTTCGGAGCATATCACAAACACAACTTTCTTGGCGAGGCACGTCCATCCCGCAGACGAATTTATAAGTGAACATTTTAATGTTGTACTCCGCAGTCTTGTGGAAATTGGAGTAAGTGTTGAAAAAGTTTTAAAGGCTGGCGTCTCCACTTGCACGATGATCCCTTAAGCACAAAAGAAGTGAGCTGGGGATGAGAACTGGAATTGCTTCATTAAAATGGAATTTGGCCCGAGTGCCTGGGAGTATCAGGAGGGAGAGGCAACTTGAGGTAGGGAACTGCAAAAGAATTTTAACATTTCTGCAGCAACAACTAGGTAATCGTTAGAGCGTGTAGTAGTTAAATAAAATACCTTCTTCATTACAGGATACTTTCACGAGGAGGCTATTAAAAGTAAATACTCTTGAATTGTTGTTCAAAAATACTTCATTCTAGCTCTTCCGTTATCTTAACTTACATCTCTTCTAATTTTAGTTTTAAGTTCCGTAATTACCCGAATAAACCTAAACAAAACAGAGACAGGACTGCCTCTGTGTTCTGATTGTTAGCATGCTAACCTTCAAATTCATAGATCCCGGGTTCGCTTCCTGACTGGAAGGTAGGAATTTTTCTTTAGTCAGGATGATTTCCTGTTCTTTCTGGAGTCTATAAGTATGAATTTGTGTGTATATGTGAATATAATAACTAGAGCTCGGATTTTTGCATATATTTCCCTTGATAGATAAACAAAGCACATTTATTGCGGAAGTTTTACAATGCATATACGAATAAATGCATATTTAAGGGATCAGTGCATATTTAACTAATTTGTGCATATTTATGCATATATTTTACTTCTTTATCAATGACTCCTAGAAATGTTTCAACCCGATACTTTAAAAAGAATAGAAAGATACGAGAAACTTTCTCTTTTATTGCTCTGTTTGTGTATGATTTACAATCATGTCCATCATCTCGAAATTCTTAGGTGTGGAGAATCATCTGTTTTGTGACAGCACGTTTGCGAAATCATTGAAACACTTCTCTCCACATCAACATATGTCATTGGTGGAAACCAGTAAAACCAGTGGAGAAAAATAACGGGAAATTTAGAGAGGGTTTACTAGGTTCTGTGCTGGTGTTAATGGCTTGGATGCAATAGAAAGGGTCTTCCCACCTGTTACCTGCTATAGCCAGTCTTGGGAGTGTGTATTAGTTAAAAGAAATTATAATTTACGCTAGACTCTGTTGTACAGGAAAAATATAGTCAAAAGAAATTCAAGTTGCAAATCAACTGTTAAACGAAACAAAAGTGCTGTAAAAAGGGTATTTAAACCAATAAATAGCTAAAAGGGGGAAAAGGACATTTAAAAATCCTATTTTCTGGTATACAGTGACTCATAATTAACATATAAGGGCGTCCAGAAAGTAAGTTCTGTTTCAATTTATCTCCGCTGCAGCGCTGCGATCGCAGTTCCGCACATGCGCGGTAGACGCTCTGTATCAAGGAAAAGAAACGTGCGCCATTATGAGATCGCTGTCAGCCACGTACGCTTTGTTGTGCTTGTTTACAATGTCGATGTTGATTGAAAATCCCGCCGCTTGTGAAATCAGATCTGTGATTCGTTTTCTGAATGCTAGGAAAGTGAAACCAATTGAAATTTATCGGCAAATTTGCGGTGTTGTGTTTCTTCACGACAATGCACGACCACACACTGCAAATGCGACGAAAAACATGCTACAGGGATTTGGCTGGGACGTGTTTGACCACCTCCCGTACAGCCCTGACCTCGCTCCTAGCGACTTTCATCTGTTTTTGCATCTCAAATCTTTCCTTGGCGGTAAACACTTCAACAATGACGAAGAGCGAATGAAAATGTTTCCAACTGGTTGAAGACGCAGGCGGCAAACTTCTATGAAGAAGGTATACAAAAACTTGTGCCTCGCTATGACAAATGCCTGCAAAATTTCGGCAGTTATGTGGAAAAGTAGTTTAAGAGTTGTAGAATTTTGTGCAATAAATAATTTTTCTGTATCTGTACACAATTTAATTTTATTAGCAAACAGAATTTACTTTCTGGACATACCTCGTATATTGGGAATCATCTTCAGACAGTAGGGGTCAAAAGGATTTTTCATAACTAATATAATAATTGTCAGTTGAGAAATAATCTGTCTGAAACACTTTCCAGCGTCCATAACTAATTGTGTATTCTAAATGCTAGCAGCACCCTTATGCTTTTTATAAGCCACTATTAACCGTGTGGTGTGTACAGCTGGCAATACCTGAAAAACATTTACAGGATGAATCTGTACAACTTTGGCTGCAGAAAGGAACGCGGTTCTATAGGAAGAAACAGTTTGGTGACCTTTATAAGCCAGGCGGCGGTTGGGGTAGAGTGTTCGCATCTGAAGAATGGATTCAGTTTTCAAACCGCGAGACAAACAACTCTCCCCAAACCACCCTCCTTTCTGTTCCTCGGACGCAAATGGGGGAGGGGGGTGGAGCGGGCAAAATATGGAGGCGGCTTTGGAAACTCTGCAAGGTTTATTTTCAGGAAACACGGCGTAAAATATAAATTTGGTGGCGTCCTTTCCCAAGACCAGGTGATATTTTAAGCTCTGTTCCATGTTGCCTTTTTCGCTGTTTTGCTAAAGAAAGGGAACATTCTTGTTATTTTGGCATTTATAACGCCCTTTTTTCTGTATTATGTACTCGTATATATGTTGAGTGGTAGTAATTCGGGCAAAATAGATTTCATAGATGTTCTAACGTTTATAATCGTAACTATAGTAGTAGATCCATTAAAGATTGGTATATTGAACATGACATCATAAAGCTGACGCACCCAAAAAACCTCGTTTTTGCTGTTTTGTTAAAATGATTTTTGTTTATAGTGTTATTTTTAAACCTAATGATATAAAGTGTTTGCTTGCATATTAAGAATACCTTGATTGCCCATGAAGAGGACTATGTATCATTGCAACATTACCTATGTATATAACCATTTCAATTAAAATACCATATATTAAACAGCACGATGCGCGCCTCTATAGCGTAGGTGGTGTCAGGGTGAGGTGTTTTTTTTTTTTTTCTACGGAGGAGATTCGGCACTGCGACTAGTCTTGGTCTAGGTAAGTGGGGAGCACACAGGAGAAAAATTGAAGCAAAAAGAAGGGTGGCAATGAATGGAATAAGAATATGCAAATATAAGCTAGAAATGACAACCAAGTGATTAGAAAGAATGTACAAAGCACTAGTTGAATCCAAAATGTTGTATGCAGTGGAGATCTGGGGGGGGGGGCACGGAGGTAAACAAAATGGTGGACCAAAACTACAGAAGGTTTTGTAACGAGCTACTAGGCTTACCAAGATCAGCACCTAGGGAAGTAGCTTTAGTAGAATTATGAAAGACAAGAAGAATTGAAATAATAATGGAAAGAATAATAACATTTTGGTATAGGTGTTTGGCCAAAGAAGAAGGGGAAATTATGAAATTGTGTATGAGGCAGCAAAAACGATTAGTGAACTCAAATAGTTGGTGGGCAGAGATAGGAGGAATTATGGAAAAAATAGGAATGGGAGATACATGGAGATTAGAGGAAAGGAATACAAGCGATGTGGGTAAATTGGTAAAATGCAGAATAGAAGATATAGAAAGACAGGAAATATGGGGAAGTCTATAAGTCATTACAATTTTACAAGCAAATAAAAAGAAATTGGGGACGAGAAACATATATAGATTACTGCAGTAGGCAAGAGAGAGAAAGGTTAGCAGGAACAATATTTCTAAGAGGGATAAGAGGTAGGGAAAAGGGTATTTGTGAATTGTGTAGTGGAAAACAAAGCATAGAACACTATGCAACAGAATGCGGGGATGTTGTGATGTGGAGGAAAAAGGTTTGGGAGGAAAAATGGGAGAAAATAGAGAAGAGGATATTAGCTATAAAAATGTTAACGGGCAGGGAGGAAAAGAAGGTAAGAAGTATTAGTGAGTTCTTGCAGAAAGTAAAAGAAAAATGGGCCAGAAAGGCAAAGAATATAAGAAAGGAAGATGAGGGGGAAGAATGGGACTAATTAAGTAATAAGGAGGTATGGAGGTTAAGAGTTACCTGGTAGAACAGAAGACCAGGGTGTCATGTAAGCCAAGGTTGCAACAAGGTAAAAACAAGTAAATATAGCCAAAAGTTATAAATTGTAAAATTTAGGAATATGCACAATAAAATCTAATCTAAGAAAAAGTAGTACCTATGCCCCTTCCTCCACCCTGGGACGAAGGATGAGGCGAGAGAAGACAGGGTCATCGTCCCAAGGAGCCACGACAGTACAGAGGGCAGGTTCCCTACATGTCAGGGTAAGTTACCTGGATTAGGTTTTTTACCAGATTTTTCTCTTATCCTGAAATATGAGTGTCTGGGCTCATGTAAGGATAATTTTATTCATCGTGAATATGAGGTAACGCTGGAGGAAGTATATTATTAAATCACATAAATTATCATTTATAACATGTAGCCGCGCCATGGCTCAGTGTTTAGAGCGCTTGGCTCTCACCTAGGCGGCCCAGGTTCTATCCTAGGCGACCGCAAAGTGGGATTTGTGGTGGACAACATGGCGCTGGGGTGGGTTTCCTCCGGTTTCCACCACTATCATTCCACCAATTGCTCCATGAATCGTTCATCTCAGGCGTTAGGCCGATCCGTCAACCCTGATTTCATCTCAGGTCAGATGCTTCGGCTCTCTCGCTCTGAGGGAACCCAAGCGCCTCCTAACGTCAGTATTGACGAGAAAGGGAGGGAAAAATCATTTATAACATACATATACAGGATGCACCAGAAAAAAAAATATATATATATATACTTTGAGCCGTTATAGAAACTGTATTTCCCGTGCTACAAGGTTCAATTTATGGCAGAAAGTAATATTGTCTTTCTTCAACACCTGGCTACAGAATTGTCGCCCTAGCTACTCAATCCAGTTAGTGGCAAGGAAGTTACTGCAAGATGGCGGACGGACGTTTTTATCTTCATTATCCTCCACGCTCTACAGACCTGGATTTCTTCTTATGGGGCACACACATTAAAAGATGAAGTGCACTAACGTAAACCGCATAACCTAGACACACTTTCGAATGAGTTTCAAGTGGTGTGCGCAGAAATCCCATTGGATACACAGGTACGATCAGCAATGTATTGATGTTGAAGGCCACCAGTTTGAACAGTGTTCACATTTGCATCAGAAACTGAATTTATGTTTCAAATTGGATTTTAAGCTTTCGATTTCCAGCAATTGAACGTAAATTTTGTATGGCGGTTCAAAATGTGTATAACTTTTTAGACGCACCTGTATATTTAATTTTTTGCGAATAGTCTGTGAAGTTCTTTTCTTATAAATTATTTTATATAACTTCGTGTAACTCGCAAACCATAAGGGACCAATAGAAACCTAGTACACTGAAAATTTAGACCTCGTGAAGACTCAGCATTTACGTTAACCTTTTAGTGTCATTGACGATTTCCAAGGTAATTGCAATTTATTTAATTTTTCAATACTTTTGAAGTGCTAAGCCATATTCTTTTTCTTCAGGTGGTGTATAGAGACGAGTACAGAGCAAACCACTTTTTAATCGAGTGATCACCTCTTGTATTTACAACGAAATGTGTAATGAAACCACTCTTATGAATCGAAATTTCGATTAACATGAAGTAGAAAATTTAGCTTTTGTAGTAGTTTATAGAATAAATATGAAATTAGAGGATACTGGGCATAGAAAGTTGTGTGAATGTACCACTTCCAACATTTCCTCTGAGATGTAAATAGTGTAATGTAATCTCAGAATTGTTTATTATATTCTTCCAAAGTTGCCCATGTGTCCTATTATTGGTTCAAAAGATATGGCCTATTGAATGGTTCAGGTTTATATGGATCGCACTGTATATCTTTATGGTAACATCGAAATGTGGGGGCGAAAAGGATTTTATAGATCAGTCGTAGTGTAAAGCAGACATAAAATAGCATTTATTAAAACATTTTGTAAAATAGATATAGATGTACATTCAGAACCGAAAGTATTCGTGCAGTACTAAAACTTTAAGGAAAATTAATATTATGGAGGGTATTTAAATGATAAATTTAAGTTTAGTGACTCAAAAGAAAGCATCCTCAAAATAATTTACATTTTATGCGAAAATAGCAACAATGTGCAAGCAAAATGTCACTTCTGTAAAAATAAAATTAACTTGCCAATTTTTCACCCACAAAAGGTAATCGTACTCTCAAAAAAGCAACATACAGTACAAAAAAATTGCTGCTATTCACTACTTCGTTGGGTACCTCTTAGCCTTAATTATAGCCTCTAGTCTTCTTGGTAAGGAATGGAAAAATCGTTTAACTTCCGCCTTTGGTATTCGGTTCCATTCTTCCAACAGAGCAGTTTTCAATGCTTCTTTGTTGGAAATTACCCTTTTTCTTACACGTTTCCCCGGGATACTCCACACTTGTTCAATAACATTAATATCTGGAGATTGGGAGAGAGATATGAAGCTGTTTTAGAACGTTGCAAAATATCCACAGTCGTGTATTAAGCGCAGTATGTTTTGGATCATTATCCAGCATAAACATCCAGTCTTCTTGCAGGACCATTTTCTCCACACTGGTATGCAATTCTAGCTTAAGAATCGTGTACTTTCTTTGATCCATTATTCCCTCGATAACATGAAGATTGCCGACACCTGATGCGCTTATACAACCCCAGACAAGGACGAATCCTCCGCCGTGATTTACTATGAAAACAGGATTTTTGGCTCCAGCT
This sequence comes from Mantis religiosa, assembly GCA_030765055.1. Taxonomy (NCBI): domain Eukaryota; kingdom Metazoa; phylum Arthropoda; class Insecta; order Mantodea; family Mantidae; genus Mantis; species Mantis religiosa. The sequence continues at coordinate 38,665,013 of CM060956.1, read as the reverse complement.
CCATATTTTATTTCCCTCCATACTTTGCGACTGCTATCCACACCGAATAATCTTGAACAGGCTCTCATCTGTCCATACAACTTTTTCCCAGAAGTTTCGGCAAACCCGCATACCATTGTTAAATTAATTGGGCTCTAATTGGAGCTATGAGTTCTGTTATCCTCAGGTGAATGGTTGTAGGAAATGGATTTTGGTGGTAGTTGGCTACTCAGTCGTATTAATAATACTTTGTTTGTTGTAGAATTATTTGGTTTCATTCTTGAATCTGTTTGTTTATCGACTTGGATCGGTGACCACCTTTCGGATTTCGAAATCTTCGCTTCTCTTCGTAATGCACATGAACACGTTCTTCCTGTCGTAGTATCAACTTGTAAGTAAAGTTTTTTCCCCCACTTCACCATTCAGTTCGAACCTTATTCTGATCCCCTCTCTAACTTTATCACATGACCAAACTAGCTCATCCTTCTCAAATGTGACATTATTAATGGTTTCTCATTTTATTTCGATTGTTTGCACTGGTTTGCAAAACTCTTATGACTCACTGACGTTCCGCCCACCCTGAGTTGTTTGTAACGGTATACATCGTTATCAAATCAGCGAAGTAAATCTCTTTAGCGTTCATGCTCAACTGCATTTTGAAAGTCCTTTGTCCCAACACTTCCTGGCTGAAAGAATACAATAGTTTTCAGACATTGATCTTTTACTAGCACAAAGAAGATAACGGTCCTTCTTTGCTGTCTCTCCGACGCGTACAGAGTTTTACAAGAATATTTTTTTCTTTCTTGCCTGGATGCTAGTATGTATGCTATATTAAATTATATTCTTCCCTTCTTATTCTTTAAGTCAACTGCTATTTTAATGATTATTTTATCCATTCTAATTTCATATTATTATAACAAGATTGTTTTATTAGTTTAGAAAAGCATTTCTATTAATTTATCTTCTTTTTTAATTATCTGACTTCGATTAATTCGCCGCCTTCTAATCGCTGCCTGATACTCCGGTTACAAAGTCCACATCCTTATCACGGTACTTACGAGGGAATTCTAGACGTTTTTGCCTGTTCTGTGGGCTGTCCTATGACTTCTTACGCGCTACTCTGCCATTGTACCCTTTCTTATTGTAAACAGCTCTCACAGTGCTCGCTCAAACATTAATTCCTGCTTTCTGCAACTCAACAACAATCTGAGGAACAGTCATTCATGGGTCTTTTTAATGCAGCAAAGAATGTTACTTTCATCTGTAATCATGAGAACTTAGGTCGACCACTCCTGGGTGTATATAGAATAGATTTTCTGGTTCCTATTCTGTCAATGATGGATTGAATCGTTGACCGTGGTCTCCCCACTATCTAAGATATCTCCGAAAGTGTTTTGAATTCATTATGTAATTTAATTATTACTTTTCTCTCTTCTGGCGTAGTTTCTTTCCCTCTTCGGCCCATTTTACGTTACTTCCGCAACCTACTGTGTTCGAGTCAGACTGGTGCATGCAGACCACTTGCTGTGAAACAGCTTTTTTTATAATTTTTTATTGATCGATCAGCAGTACAATGCTTTACAGATCAGAGTGAAAGGAAGATAACAGTACAATAAGAATAATAACACTCTGGGGTAGGCTAACAGGCCACCCCCTAACTACATTAAGTTAGAACTCCAATAATACTCTCCGAGAAATTATGTCAATATTGGAGATGTAAGACAGACATCAAGCATTAGAATCACTCGAATCAGATGTATCACTTAGAAGCAGGTCCTGTGGTAGTCTCCTCTTCAAGCTTGAGGGCTGGCGCGGGCGGACGCCGATGTTATAATACACAGCTCCTGGAACTTTTTGCAGCGTGGAAAAGAAACGACGAGCGATCCTGCAAATGTAGTCGTGAAGAGGTAACAGTCCTAGTTCGTGATGGCGCTGCTGATTACGGATGAACCATGGAGCGTTGGTAGCGATGCGCATGAAGCGATTCTGTATGACCTGAAGACGACGCAGATGACATTTGTGTGCGGCCCCCCAAACTTGGCAGGCATATGTAATAAGCGGACGAACGAGTGATTTGTAGAGTAACAATGAAGACTGTAGGCCGAGGCTGGAACGGCGATGCAACAGAGATGAGAGTTTTGACAGTCGCCCGTAGGCCAGTGATATAAGACGATCGATATGAACACGCCAGGTCAGTCGAGAGTCCAAAAGCACTCCAAGGTATTTAACGGGAGTTGTGGTGGGGAGCCAAGGGACATTGTTTCTGTAGAGACGCAACGGAGTAAGCGGAGTATATCGGCGAAGAGTGAAGCTTTTAGCTTCGGTTTACTGAGGGTTCAATGAGATCCGCCAAGTGCTGAACCAATGAGTTAGGCGATCTAAAGACAGCTGTACTACTTGTTGTGCGTGCTGGAGATTAACATGAGAATAATATAGTACTCTGTCATCAGCGTAAAGAGCTAAAGAACACGGAGCTAAGTCAGGAATATCAGAAATGTATATATTAAATAGAGTCGGGGCCAAGATAGAACCCTGTGGGACACCTGCGGTAATATTACGTGAGGATGAAAGCTTTCCACCAATGCGTACTGAAAAGCTGCGGTCGTAGAGGAAACTGTGGATTAGATGTGATACGTAATTAGGAAGAGCGATGCGGTAGAGCTTAAGGAGCAAACCATCATGCCAAACCCTGTCGAATGCCTGCTGTGAAACAGCTGAATGCAGATTATCCAAAAAGGAGAGCTAGCGTATAATAACAGTATTCGACATAGATACCTTTGATGTAAGAATACTTTTTGTGCCAAATTTACGATATCATCTAATATTACCGTAAAAACACTACAGCTTCTATAAAACTTCCAACAAAATTACGGTAGGAATAAGTAAATAAACACACGAATCATATAATTTTACAAGTTTACTAAGTTTCATTAATAATTATGTTGCAACAACACAAATTGTTTCTTCATTTAGGTGGTGTAAGAATACTTTCCGGGCTGACTGTAGGGCAGTATTTAATTATAATGGATCTGCACAGAGAACAGTGAAAATTAATAGAGACGAACTTACAGCTAAATGGCGAAATGAATAAAGTAGTGAAGATACTGATACAAGAATAATGTTGTAAATTGTCAATATCTATGCATATTTCTGTAATTAATATCCAGTCATGTTCCCATTTAATTGGCTTAGTACAAATAAACTAATTTATAAAAGAACTATCCACCTGAATCACTCTGTGACTATGATATCATTACCGCCACTGTATCTCTCAGCACCTTTAAATATTTTAAATCCTCTTACAGCATTCCTCTGTGTACAGAAATCCGAGGAAAGGAAAAAAAAAAAAGTAGGATAGCGTCTAGCAGACAGCAATTAGAATGGTAAGCAGCTCCGTCTAATTACTAGTGCTTCATGTATATATAAACCGGCAAGAGGTTGATGAGGGAAAAATTAGCCTCCCCTTGCAGTAGGTAGGATAAGTACATCCCTTCTAATCGCCTGTACCTGCAGCCTCCAGCAGATATCTCCTCTTTCTCTTCCACCCTGAAGATATCTGCTCTAATTACTACATCTCGGTTTGCTAATACATATTTATGAAGTCAAAAGAATTGCCTGTCTTCTCCAGATACAACACGTTTCAATTGAATTTTAAAACACGGGAAGAAGGTTTAATTTTCTTTGACATGTCCCTTCTGTGAATGTAGTTGTCACGAAATATTAACTACAATCCTATAGGCGTTCAACTTCCACTTCATTGTTAAGCCTGCGTTTTAGAACTATTTAGTTAGGAGAGATAGTCACTGAGCGAGATGTCTTCGCTTAAGGCCTGCATTCGAGAGGTCCTAGGTTTGATTCCTGTTTTTTATACCTTCTCGTCCTCCGGATCGGGCAACACATTCGAGTCTCGGATCCCCTCCCCCGCCCCTGGACGTGCAATGCAGCGTTGAGGTGTGCCGGTTGTAGAATCACCTCGAGGGCTTTAAATCTGTAGTCGTTAGGGACCCTCTGCTGTTCTCTTTTCTCAGGTACTCTCTCACCTCACCTCTCCCTCTCAGGAGAAGTAAGTACGTAAGATATTCTAGGTTGAGGTCCTAAGTTCCCTCTCTCAACTTGTCATACACAATCATGCCCTACTCTGCATGTGCCCGTCTCTGTAGCGTTGTTGTTAGCGTATATTCCTCACGTTCAAGAGGTCCTGAGTTAGAATCTCGGTAAGGGTGGGCCGCGCCGTGACTCAGTGGTTAGATCGCTTGACTCTCACCAAGGCGGCCCGGGTTCGATCCCAGGCGACCGCAAAGTGAGGTTGGTGGTAGACAACACGGCGCTGGGGCGGGTTTTCTCCGGGACCTCCGGTTTCCCCCGCCATCTCATTCCACCGGTGCTCCATCTTCATCTCATGTATCATCAGTGTCACCACCTGAGGTGCCGTATGTAGTAAAAGCGGGCGTTAAACACTACACATTTCATTTCGGTTAGGGTGAGTTATATGAACAAATTTTTTTCCGGGGACTTCATTATCCTGAAAGGCTAAGTGTGGGATAACTAAGCTCCATTACTCTGGCGTCATTTGAGCATCACTTCACCGATTTCATTCATTGTCCCGTATGACTTAACGTAAAGGACGTAAATTAAGAAAGAAAATCCTTAATTGCACGACCGCCTGGACCATCTCGCTCAAACAATGTTGTGACGTTCTAGTCATATTTAGGAATAATTGTAAAGGGTTTAAACAATTAACTAAATTAAACACGCGAGAGCAACCAGGCATTTGGTGCATATGTTTAAATTAAAAAAATCACTGCTTACACACCTTTTTTTCTTTTCTTTTTTTAATTTACGTCCTCCAACGTTAAGTCATATCGGACGATGAATGAAATGGGTGAAATGGTGCTAAAATCAGTCTGGGGTCCATGTAGCTTAGAGTTACCCGACATTCGTCTTTCAGGATAAGGGAAACCCCCGAAAAAAGCCTTATCCAGGTAACTCACCCTGACCGAGATTCGAACTCGGGACCTCTTGAACGTGAGGCAGACATGCTACCACCACGCTACCGAGGCCGGCTAAAACTTTCTCCCCGGCGGAGAACTGAAGACCGGTCTCCCGCGTGACAGGCGTGGATACTAATCACTATACTACCGAGGACATGATTACACACATGAAATCCTCTTTAGGGGTAGTGATATTTAGCATTTTGAAATCAGAAATTTAGCATTTTGACTGTTACATTTAGCGTTTTGTGGCATTTATACATTTCCAATTTAGCATTTTATACCATTTTGAGAAAAAAGAAAATTTAATTTGAGTTAATTTTTAAATGATGAATATTAATATTATTTATATGAGATTTAAAACACATTTATGGAAGGTTATTAAAGACAGTGAGTTAAAAGTGCATAAAGTGTCGATTTATTTTACATTAATATAGGTTAAAGCAATACACAGAAATATAGAGCGAGTTGATACAGGTTAAAGCATACTACATAACACAAAAAAGATAAATCCATACTGATGTAAAACTAGCACAATAAAAAGAAATTGCACGAAGTTGGCCTATGCCATAACTCATACGTTTATGACTCAGTAACGCTGTTGAATGAAAGCAGAGAACGTATTTCAATATTCTGTTCTGTCATTTGAGTCCTCATGTTACTCACAATCAAATTATATTTACTGAAATATCTTTCTGCATCTACACTGTTTGTAGAACCCCAAATGCATTGCAGAGCAATGGTGGGCAATGATGGAATAATAAGCTAATTTAGCGGGAAGGGTTGCTTCCCACATTCCAGGAGTGGTAACTTAGTTTATAACTTTCTAAACATGCAAAGGTTCAACAGACTCTTCAGTTACAGTTTCCAGAAGAAAAAGCATTGGGAAAAAATAATTACTTGGGAAAATCTTCGATTTCGCATTTATTTCGCACTTGATCGTGCTATATCGCATTTGAGAAAAATCAACACCCCTAATCACCTTTTATTACACCACAGCTTGTAATCCATTCTTTTTAAACTATCACTTCACATCATAAAACAAATCACTTTAAGAATACATTGCTATGACTCTAATTCTGCACCATGAGAGCGTCACCTTACATACAACTGTCTACCACAGAACATATACGAGGGCTGTTCAATAAAGAATGATCACAATTTTTTTTTGAAAACGTATCTTTACTCACCCTCATAATTTTGATGGTCCTTCTCAAAATAGTCTCCCCTGAATGCGATGCACTTGTCTCAGTGTTTCTGCCAGTCTTCAAAGACATGCTGGAAACCATTTTTGGAGAGATCCTTTAAAATCGTCTCCGCAGCCTTCACCACTACTTCTGATGATGGATAATGCCTCCCACGAAGGCGTTTTTTCAAATTAGGGATTAGAAAAAAGTCATATGGAGCTAAATCCGGACTATAGGGAGGGTGAGGGATGCATTTCACGTTGATGTTTGCAAGATATTCAGCAACAACATTGGCAATATGCGGCCGTGAACTATCGTGGTGCAGTATCCAGGCAGCTTCACAGAAATGTGGTCTTTTGCGCCTGATATGGACTTGCAATGTTTTCAGGACATCCCTGTAGTATTGTCCAGTTACTGATGTGTGTGTAGGTACAACATGCTGATAAACCATTCCATGAATATCAAAGAATGACGTGCTCTTAACTTTCCCAGCAGAAGCAACCACATTTGCTTTTTGGAGGGTTGGTGATGAAGGAGATTTCCACATTGAGCTTTGCTGTTTGCTCTCAGGATCAAAATTATGTAGCCAAGTTTCATCAGCAGTGATTACGTTTGAAAGCAACTCCGGATCTTCCCATAACATCAACTTTAACTGCATGCGAATGTCTTTTTGTTTGGGAATCAACCGTCTTAGAACCCATTGCGCACAAACACGTCTGATGTGTCATCAACGTGTGGGTAGCACCCAATGAAATGTTCAGTATTTCAGAAAGTGATCACAAGGTAATTCGTCGAACCTCTCTCACAATGGCAGCAGCAGTGGGGATGTTTTTTTTTCGTAAGAGCAGTAACTGGAGCAACGGGTCCACCTTCCTTTGAAATTGATTGTCTCCCCGCTTTAAACATTTTAAACCACCTTCGAACTGTGTTGTAGGGAAGAACAGACTCTCCATAGGCCTCCTGTAGCATTGTATAGGTCTCACTGAAGATTTGTTGAGACGAAAGCAGAATTTCAAAGCCGCATATTGTTCCTCGCGTGTTACCTCCATTGCAGTGGTAGGCGATGCTGAGGATGTCTGAACTTGCCTGTTTCTCACAGGTGCGAACCAGGAGTACCAACAATGAAACTACTACGGCGTGTTTGTTTCACATTAAGCTAACAGAATATTATAAGATTGAATTTTAGTGCGAAAAATTTCAATGTTGCAAGCACGACTTACTTGCGGTACTACGTAAATCATTGAGCGAGTAATTTCGAAGGTAATTATTAAAATATAATTATCTATTAAAATTATATATGTGCAATATATACATGACATTTCTCGGGTATCGATTCGGGTACCGCCCACATACATCATTCCCGAACAAAAACAACTCGTATTGTAAAAAGAAATAAAGTTTCTGTTATTCTATTTCCAGTAAAAGTTCTTGCATTATTTAGTCGACTGAGACTTTTAAAATGCATTGTATTCTTTTGCACCGCCAATTTGCATAGAGACATTATAGAGTCCTTCTGGCAGCGTGTCACAGCATTAAAGTAGCTCGAGGCATAAGTCATGGCCTGCTGAAATAAAAAGAGCCGCCGCAACCAGCGGCGAGCAAGCGGTGCTATCGATTCATCGCTCGCTGCTGAACAGTTGAGAAATTGCACACAGCAACGAAAGCTTCCCAACGTTTTTGACTCTTTGTTTACGAGCAGGACGGGAGAGTGGGACGTGGCTTGCAAATAAGAAGGGAACCGGAGAGGTTTTGTCGTTTAGGTTGCGGTATTTCCTTTCCATTAATGCATATACCTCATGTTTTGAATGTAATTTTCTAGAACAGAAGAATAAAGAAAGGAAAACGGCGGATAATATCTCTTTGCGTTTACATTTCTGCAGAGAAGAACTGCTGTTTACCTTTACTCCCATTATCCCTCTCTAGTTGCCTCTCCGGTTCTTCCACAACCTGCGTTGTGTGCAGATTCCCTTGGCGATGCTATGTTTTAGAGAGTAAAACAAGCCTTAACAAAACACCCCAGTTATGTGATGAAGTGTTCCACTTGGCATTAACCGTTTGAATTACGAAAGGAGTGCATGAATTTTAATTGCCAGATCTTGCATAAATGATAATATTCTGTTTGTACATAATTATGATGTGGGTACTGTTCACGATTATTCTACTTTTATGTAATTTCTACGAATAAAACGGAAAGAGAGGTAATTGCTGTCAATTTCAATTTATCATTTTTTTCATTCCCGCTCACTACACTACACTACACTATAGCAAGAGTTGTCAACTATCTCACATTTGGGAGCTCCGTCCTTACTTTGTGGCGATGTAAACAAAGCGGGGAATGTGATTGGAGGGAATATTCGCGCTGTTTTATCCAACACGTGGCAAACATGTGAGCTGTCAACGAACTTCTGTTCAAAGTTTTGCTTTGCCCTTTTCTATGTTTGAGTAGCTTATGTGGTAACACTTGTACGTTACTTGTACTTGTACTTACTTGTACTTGTACGTAAGATGAAATGCAAAGGTATGTCTACTGTGTAATATATTTCTCCTTTTGTGCGTTAGGAAGTGACTGAATGCTTACAATTATTTAAATATTTGATTTCTTCACACAACCCTCATTTATAAATTAAAAATTAAGTCACGAGTCTTTCTGCGGAATAACAGTGCTAAATAACTACGTGTAACCACTTTGGCAATGACTTGAAAGTTCTACTGGCATACAACTGAAAAAAAATAAATACTTTACGTACCTAATTGGAATCTGACAACAGACGAATTCCTTGAACTACTTTCACTTCGTAATTTTCCTTTGATAATTCCTCTTCACTCTCAACAATTACATATTTTCTGTTTCTGTCCACAAATTCAAAACCAATGTCGCGAAAAATGGTGTAAGAGCTAGGAAAAACTTGATTATTGTTTACTGCTTGAAGCACTTTTGTAATTGTTGGTGACTAGAATCTTTCAAAGAAGCTTGCGACGATCAGCACTTTTAACAAATCCATCACATTCGCCTTCAACAACTAACTTCTTTCTTTTTTGTTGTCTTCCTGGGGTGGAAAGCAGGCCGTTTTCACAACTTCACTTCGAGCAGCGCTGAAACACCGGTAAATTCTACTAACAAATTAAGGTCTGGTATTTTTCACACAAATGGCTAAACATGATCAGTATAATTTGTTTTTGAAAGGGTAGAGCCAGACTGAAAATGCAATGCCATAGTCGGGATTTGAACCACGGATCTTCTGGTCTCCGGCCAGCCGCTCTAAACCATTGAGCTACTATGGCCAACGTGCCAATATGACATTAAATTCTCCAACTTACTGGTGTTTTTCCCGGTAAACCACTAGGAGTTCTCATAAACACATGAGACAACTACCTTAAAGTACTTACAGCATAGTAAGTTGCCATCCATGTTAGTTGTTCAATGGTTTAAAGCGGCTGGATGGAGACCAGAAGATCCGTGGTTCAAATCCTGACTATGGCATTGAATTTTTCAGTCTGGCTCTATCCTTTCATAATGCGTCCTACACACGGCTAGTGTGAAAGAATAATTAATTTCCATAATTTGTTTTTCACCACTTTTTAACTGTTTCCCTCTGTGATGTTTACATATTGCTCGGAAGCAGCCATGTTTAAACTGATTCTCCCCGTTCATTCTGATTTTGAACTGCACAAGCGCAGCATGCACTCTTATTAATACAGACAGATAACCTTACGTACACCAAATAAAACATTACTTAATTACAGTTTGACTGTTGCTGTAATAATATAAATCGTTTATATATTTTGCATTAGATGTAAAGTCGTTAAAAATGATATGTGAACTATATTGTTCATCCGCAGAGAGTTACAAGGTTAAACAGCCAATGCTGTGACACACGTACATGTGCTTTTGTTTACATCGCCATATAAAATAAGCACGATCTCGGTATAAGGACATTTGATGAAAGTCGTGCTTAATTTCGTGTGCTGTAAATCAATATAACACCCAATTGGGCCCTAAAAGCACTTTTAAATAATTGCCGAAAATTTAGATCTAGAGTAAAATTTATTCAACAACTGTATCTCTGAATACCTTTATGCAACACAAATTACACTGCGCCTTTCCGGGTGTCCATTTCAACTATAGGCTGTTTGAACTCTCGTTGGTGACTAGTTGAGGTAATTTGAAGAAGTTCACTTAAACGTTTATCACTTATAAACGCTCGATGCCTAGATTTAACGAATATAAATTTTGCACAGTCCAACGACTATTTTCCATAAAGTTCCAGAGATATTTAGAAGACTGGGAATTGACAATACGAGTACTTCAGTTCAATTGACAGTCAGCACTATAGTATACAAGGTGTGAACCCCCCTCCTCCAATTACCAGAAGTGGCTGACCTCGTTTCATTCATTGCGGCCAGTGTGTGGATTTCACCAGTGGCTTGTGTAAAAGCAATAGCTATTTAGTGTGAAAGCGTTCAGTATACCCCTTAGATAACTGCCAGTGATACAGTACATGTGTACCATGACGATAAGAGTGCGTAAAGTGTAGGGCAACAAAGCTCTTGATATCGTGGTTCTGCACTGCGCATTAATGTTTCGTTTTATTATGTTGTATAATCATCATCAACTTTTCACGGTTTAGGTCATCAAGGCTCGTTACGATCTCATAAATTTTAAATTAAAAGTGTTGTATCCATCTTTTTCTTGGTCTCCCAACATTTCTTATGCCTAACGGTTTGTAATCTAAATCTAATTTTGGAATGCGGCTATCATTCATTCTGTCGACATGTTTCTTCCAGTTATTTCTATATTATTTTGTTGTATCTGTTAGCTTAAAAATATTCAGTTCTTTTCAATGTCCTCACTTCTTTGGTTATCTAGTAGATTATATCCTGCTACATTTCTTAAAAACTTCATTTCCGCTTTTTCAATCATTTGTTGTTGTTCGTCCTTTTCTTGTGTTAAAGTCCAAAATTCACTACCATATTATTATAATAAAGGTACTGTCATTACTTTATAAAACTTCAATTTAGTCTCTCTTCTCGTATGTTTTAAGGTTCTCTTTATTGTGCCACATATACCATTAAATTTGCTGATTTTATTTAAAATGTCACTATTTTTAAAATAAGAGGTATTGCAACCAAGATAACACTTGGCAACAAAAACATAATTCTTGAATCTCTCGAGCACTTCATGAGGAAATTACCACTAATTTTGGGTTGAGAAAAACAAATATGACAATGAAAAATTTTTATTAGCTCTAGTTTCTATGATATACACAAGGTGGAAGTATTACATATTAACGAATTGAGAGAAAAGGATACATTTTAATTACATACATGCTGACAACAATGAAAGTGCATTTGATTTTTTAAACTGGTAATTACATGCTAAGAGTTGCAAATTGCTGGAAAAATACTTCGCAGATAGTCGTGTCTTAAGAGAATCATGTGGTGGCCTATTGACTTCGTCGTCTTTTAGCTTGCCTCTTGTGATGGAGTTCCGCAGGATCCTTATACAAAGACCAATAGTAATCCGCAAGTATTACTTCATTCCAACGGCCCTGATATCTTTGTTCCATAACAGAAATGTCCTGACGGAATCTCTCCGAATGTTCATCACTAACAGCTCCACAACTAGGAGGGAAATAGTCTAGGTGGGAGTGGAGAAAATGGATCTTAAGGGACATGTTGCAGGAGCACTGACACCAAATGCTTGTAGTTGTCATCTCTTTTGTCGCCTAAAATCCATGTACAACACTCTTGAAGGCTTCCCAAGCTTCCTTTTCTTTCCCCTGCAAAATTTGGTCAAATGCAGGATCCTACAACGACTTTTCTTATTTGTGGTCCGACAAAAATGGCTTCCTTAACTTTTGCATCACATAATTTTCAAAATTTCTCTCTGATTGTGCTTTATTATTTGACAGGTGTGCCAACTCCCAAAAAATTCCCCCAAATTTAAAATCTTAACTCTAAAAATGAAATGCCACTTGATCTTCAAAATAAGATCTAACTATCATTTTTATGGTGATTGTTGAATTCAGCAGATGGAAATACATGTAAATTCACCATTTTTAAGCCCGAAACATTTTCATTGTTGCCCAGTGTAATTAAAGCAGTTGACGTGTTCAACAGGTTTTCCTTCTAATAATATGTTGGCTTTTATAGTATTGGATCTCTTGAAGGCTAAAACCTTAGTTTTGTTTATACACATTGTTAAACTATATTGACAGACAATGTTATTTAATATATGTAGCGCTTTTTGTAGGCCATTTTCTGAGCTAGATATGAGAACTTGATCGTCTGCAAATAATAAAGTATCTAAATATCTATTTCTAATTATATAATGCGAATCTAATTTTGTCTGCCAATCAGATATGGAATTGTCAATATAAATATTAAAAAGTGATAATATAAGTGTATAATTATTATTGAAAATTGTTGTTGAATTATAAACGCCCTTAGATTTAAGCACGATATCTCCAAAATCATATTCTGTGAACATGAACAAATATAGTATGACATTGTGAAAGAAGTTATCGTCCAAATGTGTTTTTCTCGGAGTAGTATTATTTTAACTACTTAATGTAGCAGGGAGCAATCCAGAGGTAGCTGAGAAACATCACACAATGCGGCGGAAACTGCTATATCGTGGAGTACTATAGTGTCGTAATTATGACTAATTATCAAATCACTGTGTAACTTTTTCCAAAATATGTGTGAATGAATTCTTCCTGGCACAAATTATTCGTTCGCTCAAATTTGTGGAACTTTATTGATTATTATTTGTTATGTTGCAGGAGTGGGCATTGTGTTGATAACTGTCAGTGGAGTGGCCTGGAGACTTACTGCTCATGATGCGCCTTCATGCAGGATGATGCTAGGTCTTGGCGGAAGTGACGAAGGCGGTGCTGAGCCCAATCGTCGGTTTGTACCACGCCTGCCACCTTCCTATGGCCGTCCACATCATCCTTATGCTGGTAAGTAACAAACGAGATGTTGAGAAGTCCTCAAATAACCTCACAGCTCTAACTGTTGGCTGAGAAATAGTCCACAGATGGCTGGAGACACGCTAACTTCCTCTCCTTGAAGCAACAGAACATTGTGTCATTTTCGTAATGTAAGTTGCAAATAGCATAGTGTCCCATCGCTGCTCACAAAATATAGATCTGTAAAATGAGTTGTACAAAAACACATCAATAGATTTCAATAAAAGAAACTTGTGTCAGTAGTATTACTCGAGAGAGCGTTGAGGCGTATCGACCTTCAGGTGACCAGCGCTGCCATCGTTCCTTATCAGGTCTTATCTGGTCGATTAGAGGAGTGCAATATTAGTAAGTTGATGTAGAGTAAGTTAGGAAACACAAATAGAGCGATTGGAAGCTGCGTATGTCTCGCGCCTGCCGATGTATGACACGTTACTGTCCAGAAGACATGATTATATCTGAACAGACTATACATACACTGGACTCACCGTGTATGTGCGATAAGCTGAGGTAAACATCTCTTTGTTGTGAATTTTTGTCGATACGCTTTCTCCCTTTGCCATGTAGTACAGGATATCGGGTGGCTCAGAGCGCCGTTGGTCTTGTTAAGCAGAAAGAAATGGTCCTGATGTGGTCTCCAGAGACCCAGTCCAAATCCTACAGGTAGGAATTTCATACATGTATCTTCCTCTACAAGTATTACATCAATTAAAACACATGAAGATGACGCCGTCGACTCATTTTATAAGTCTATACTGACACGAATATAGTAATGACCAAGAACTATCTAGTGTCACCAAGGCATTAAAATGAGCATCTACAAACTATTGTAGAAATTAGAGGGCTAGGGTGTAGACGCAGAGGAGGATTTCAATATGAAGTCAATGCTAGGCCTATTGTACTTATCCTACGAATAAGGCAATTAAGTAGGAAGGGAGCAGCGATGGCCGCGGATGTCCATTCCATGTTCACCTTATCCACATGGACATGCTTGGGCATAAGATTCCGCAATAGGAAAAAACAGTTCTCTACTTAAAACACATCCTGCATAGGACATACATCACCATCCATCTCTCCAGATGAAAGAGGACAAAAAAAAAAAAAGAATAAAGAAACCGGGGGACAAGAAAATTCGTCTCTCTTTCTAATATGCGACGCGGCGATTTTTTTTCTAATTCCTTCACACTTTTTTATATTTTTATATACAACTATGATTTTTAATATAATTTCTTTACTTTTTAGTGCAATTTCGTGTTGGAGGGCATTCTTTTAACGTTATTAATTGTTTGTTTATTTACTTACTGCGTAAGGTAGCTATATTGAAGAATTCAGTGCAGCAAAACTATGCTTGTTTCTCCACTGAACGCAATGCTGCCAAAAGTCTTACTTGTACCGAAATTACACTATCTAGCAGACTAACACAAAGTAGTACAAATTACACCACATAGCTAACTAAACACTAACATGGTTTGAGCAGGCTAAGTTAACGCCCGGTCAAATTTTGTTGCTCATGCACTGCTTTTCACATAGCAATCCTACGACACGACGATAATGGAGTGCTCCGTAGGAAATACATGTATGAGTTCACGGACTGTATCGGATTGGTTCAGCTACTGCCGCGAAGTGTGCATAATGTCAAATGACACGAAGTATACTGCAAGGGGGAAAATTGGCTGTCCCGGTCACGTCGTTCAAATCGACAAATGTAAAATAGGACGACGCAAGTTTCATCGTGGGCGCTGCATTTAGACTGTAGAGCGTATTTGCATCCCTCCTGTTAGGGCATATCGTCATCCGCACCTCATTCGTTTCCACGTCGATCATTCCCAAGATCCAGTTGCCCTCTACGACGCACCCACAATGAAACTTGCGTCGTCCTATTTTGCAGTCGTCGATTTGAACAACGTGACCGGGACCGCCGATTTCACCCATTGAAGTATACTTGGTGTCATTTGACATCATGCACACTTCGCGGCGGCAGTAGCCGAACCAGTCGGTGAACTCATACATGTATTTCCTACGGAGCACTCCATTATCGTCGTGTCGTAGGAATGTTCATGTGTCAAGCAGTGCATGAGTAACAAACTTTGACCGGGCGATAACTTAGTCTGCTCAAACCATATTCCTTTGCACATGGACTGCGTCACCTATGTCTGGGGCATTTTTGCAGAGGTTAGCTACAAGTTTTACATATGTTTCTCATGTTGGCTGCAACGCGAGAAAAAAGAACAACTGGTCGTCTCCTTGCGCATGCGTATACGTGCACCTTTAGACAAAATATTCTCGCGTCGCACGAAAGTTTCTCCGAAAATCCTTGGCTATGCATTCAGAATTCCCCTACCGAGGTGTGAAAATCACGAGAAAAACCGGGAATCGTACCTGGCGCCTCTCAAATGCGAATCCCAGACTGAGGTATCCCTTAGGTCAACAACGGAGAGTTAACCTTTTATATTTGTGTTGTGAGATAGGTTCATTACAGCACCGAGCCATTAGTGTCACCTGTGTTTGAAACGGTATAGGATAGGAAAGTGATTATTTTGCACAACTGGAACACTTGTTTTCACCTAGGTGTATGTTATTATAATCTGGACTTTTTCCCAGATTTAAATTTCTTATCTCTATATCTTTGAGGTGGTATTACCATAATGTATTTTCTTAGAAATATCAAAATAACTAGAATACTTTAACTCATTTTAAAAGCTACTGTCATTAATGCAGAATAATTATATGGATTAAAAATGATACATAATAGCAGGGAGTTATTTCAATGCTGAGTACAATGAAAGTAATGTCATGAGGTTTTCCCGTAGCTTTTAACATGTCCCTTTTTATTTTCTCTAGCTGGTACAATGGACTAGAGAGTAACAGCTTTGGTTCCTGGCCACGGAACTTTCCTGGCTTTGATCCCACCCATAGACTGCCATAGCCTGTGTATTTTTCCAGGGTTCACTTCACTGGACTCCTAGTAGAAGATGGGGTTAGGACAAAAGTTCTTCAGGTCAAGATGCGAGGGCCATTGAGCACTCTCCAGTCCCCAAATAAACTACTACTCTTGTTACTTTCTCTATCACATATTATATAGTAGATAAAGAAAATAATGCATTCCACCCAAAACTTCAATATTCAGATTTCAGCAGCAATATATGTTTTGAGGTTCCCTGAATACAGTAAATGAACATTTTTAAAAAGGTTGTGTATGCATCTGTGAATGTGCATTTATGTGAGGGTGTGAACAGTATAAGTCCAAAATAAATAGTTGGATAAATACCTAAGAGCCATTCAAGAGAAACGTCACATCCAAAACAACTCTTTAACAGAAAAATTGATTTTTTCGAAAACAACTGTAATAGTTTTGATTAAAACTCTTGAATTTTCTGGGAATAGTCTCTGAAGTCATCTTCATTGAATGACTTTTGTGTAACTGTTAAACTATAAGAGATAGACAAAAGCTTACTACATCAAAAATGCAAACCTGATTAAAGCACACAATTTAAGTCAAATACACCTTTTTTGGAGTTAACTATTTCTGAGATATTCCTTGTTATTTGTTTGAATTCTCCCTCCCTCCCTCTATCAAAGACGTGCAAAGAGAATGGCATTTCATTTAGCAGTAGCTCTTAGATGAGTAGACAGTCTTTTAGCCTACTGTATTCCCTTATTCCAATGTTAGCTACTACAAGAAATTATATAATAAGATTATTTAAAATGTTTACCTCAATTAATGTAAAGTGGATAGCATAATAAACTTTCTTTATGACATTTTGTTGAATACTAATGAAAGTCATGTGAATGTAATATATATGAGATTTTTTTTCAATAGAACAAATTATTTTCAGAAAAAATTGCATTCACTTCTATCCACCCAGAGCTGTTTAACAATTAAATCTAAATTTGTGTAGCAAGTTAGTGACATATGTTCATTGGAAATTCCTAAGTATGCTACTAGCTTTGCTCGATATTGTTTTAATGTAGACCATTTGGTATCAACAAAAGACCCCCAGTTTGCACAGAATGGCTTATGTATTTGTTGCATATTTAAGCAATAGCAACATGCAAACTGCCAAAGCATTGTTCTAAAGTCTGTTTTCCTTATTCACAGCGATGATGTACCCAGAGTTCCAGTATAGGCCGCCACCACCATCATATCAGGCCTCAATGCAGGAGTACCGACTTCGCCTCCTCCTTTTGGACAGACATCCAGGATCAGTTGGTCCCGGACAGGCACCAGGAGGCCATGCAGTGTCTCCGCCCCCTACATATCGCTCACATGCCGGCAGTACACTCAGGTACATGCGGTAATGAAATATAAGAAACAAAAATTGTACTGAGAAACCTGATGTTAGATAAATGCATATCACTGTGGGTATTTTGGTCTTTAGTGATTTTACGAGGAGGAGGCCTTTTTATGTAAAGTAAATAAAACATTAAGTGTTAATGAATGTCAATACAGTTGCACCTTGCACAGAGAACTGCAAAATGATTAATTTGAAACAGCAAACCCAAGAATGAAAGTTTAATAAGTTTAAAGTTTTAAAATGCTATACAAATTATCATTAACACATAAAAGTTGCAACACTAAGAGGGGGGGATAGAATAGCACCTTGTTTTTAAACACTTAATTTTATGACAAATATCATGGCAGTGCAATAACATACAATCATATATCTACAAATATAACAATTTGTAACTTGAAACTTCACTTATATTATAAGAAAAGGTGATATATTTCCTATAAATTGTCCAGAGATCGCGATTTCATGTAAAACTTTTAACCATCTTCAGCGGAAAATAACAAAGCTGTCGCCATCGTTATGAATGCTAGATGTTAATATGTTCTTGTTAGTGCTACCAAAATTTTAAAATAAAACAAATTTTAAAACAGAATCGACTGTCGGTATTTCAAAATTTATGACGCGATATTTGTTTTTTAAAATAAACATATTTTCTCAAACCATTAAATCTATCACACCATTTAATTGTTGTAATAATTTAATTTCTGAATTTATTTCATCGTTAAATGACCAAAAATGATCTGCTACGGCCGATTTATCAGTCTAATTCTTAATGTTACGAAAATGCTCTTTCGTTCTGGTTTCTCAATTACGTTTTGTCTTTCCAATATAAACTTTTATCACAATCAAAACAATTAAACTGATAAATACCAGATTTTTTATTACTAGGAATTTTATCTTTTTTAGAGAAATGCAATAAATTTTTAATACTATATTTATTTTGAGGAACTAAAGTTATACCAAACTCAATAAATTTTTTTTGAAAATGTTTATTAACTCAAGGATGGTAAGTAAATCTTTTAAAATTATAATCGTCTTTTATTTTTCTAAGGATAGAAAATGGTATTAATGAATATTTTTTTATTTTTCTACCCTTAGAAAAATATAAGATGATTATAATTTTAAAAAATTTACTTACCATCCTTGGGTTAATAAACATTTTCAAAAAAAATTATTTGTTTGGTGTAACCTTAGTTCCTCAAAATAAATATAGTATTAAAATTACACAAATAAAAATATATGTTAATTAATGTCCACTTATCTTAAGAAGTTGATGTTAATACTTCTTAAATTAATTGGGAGTCGATTAATAACACAAAACAACACTCACTTTTGTGTTATTAATCGACTCCCAATTAATTTAATTTATACAACAACACTGTTTTCAACACTTCCATGAAAGGATTTAATACTTCTTTCTTCTTTTTAAAATTGATTTCACGAACGTTTGTCAGTTAACTGACGATGCGAGCAAATGTTTGTGAAATCAATTTTAAAAAGAAGAAAGAAGTATTAACATCAACTTCTTAAGATAAGTGGACATTAATTAACAAATATTTTTATTTGCGTAATATTTATTACTCCACTGTAACTAGCATCATTTTCTGTGTAATTAATAGTATTAAAAATTTATTGCATTTCTCTAAAAAAGATAAAATCCCTAATAATAAAAAATCTGGTATTTATCAGTTAAATTGTTTCAATTGTGTAAAGCTTATATTGGAAAGACAAAACGTAATTTAGAAACCAGAACGAAAGAACATTTTCGTAACATTAAGTATAAACAGACTGATAAATCGGCTGTACCAATCACTGAAGTTTTGAACTGAGGACGAATGCAATTTGCCTTTGAAATCGATCTTCATTAGAAAGAAATATTAACATTAATTTCTTAAGTTAAGTGGAGATTTAGTAATAAATATCTATATTTGTGTAATACTGAGATAAGTGTTGGTGTTGCCAGCATTGACTATGTACTCCATGAGCATTTAAAGCTGCAAAAAATCTCAAAAATGAGTTCTGCATTCCAAAGACAGGAACTTTAAGACTGTTGCTTTTGCATGACAATGCATCTCCTTACAGAACAGCTGCAAATGTGAGAAAACTGAAAGTTTTCTACAGTTTCCTACAGTTCAGTTGCATGACTATCGACTGTACAGCCCTAACCTCATTCTATGCAATTTCTGGTGTTCTTTGAAATCGTGCATTGCTGGAAATATCTTTCAAATTAGCACAATACCTAAATCAAGCTGTTTGACAATACTTCAGTCTGAGTACTATAATGGTTTTGATAAGTGATTGCACCATCTGCAGCTGTATATGCAGAAAAATGAAGTTTACTTTAAAAGATTGTGTTCATCTGATTTTGAAATACACCAGTAGCTAGAACCTTAAAATGGTGCTTGCAAAACTTTTTGAATGACCCATATTTATTAGAGCTCATCACTATTTGACCACCAAAAGTCAATTACCAGCTAAGGTTGTACTAATACTAAATCCCCTCTTATTAATGATGCATTGCATTGTATTCCAGGGCACCTCTTGGAGTACGGCGGGACCAGCCACAGTCTGACTACAGTCGACCTCCTAGCTACAGATCTCGTACCAGCTCTACCCGGCCGACACTTGACCCCAGTGGCGGCACCGGTGGCAATGGTTGCTCAACAGCAGAACATAGCAGAGACCCATCCCTGAGTCTCAGTTGCGAGTCTGGAGGTGGTGGTGGAGGAGGTGGTGCTGTGGTGAATGTGATCAGCGTAATGGGAGATGATCCTGAGCCCCTGCTTGTAGACAACCTCAAGTTACCAGCTGCACTTGATCAGGAGCTTCCTCTACGCATGATGCTCAAGGCAGGAAGTGTTGACAGTGGCAAGGACGGCAACTTAGTGACAGTGGTGCAAACTGGGGACAGTGCAGACACCTCTCACAACAGTCCTGTCATCGTAACCGTGTCTGGCTCTACCCCTGCCGACAGTCAACAACATGCAGTGGACACAGAAATGGAAATATTGGCTCATCTATGATGATTATATTTTTACATAAATGTACATATTAGCAACTTGTTGACAACTTAATGTAACTTGTGATCTGTCTTTATATTCTTGCATTAAAGTGAAACTGAAGTGAGTAATCATTGCAGCTTATTTACTGGTTTTCTTCAGTCATTCTGATGTTCTGCACTTGCTAATAATTTTATGGTGTTCAATACTGAATGGTTGCTTCATACTCGCTTGTGGAGTTCACCAGCAGAATATTTAAATTGTTAAAAACACCCTTGGATAGCTTAATCCCATAACTGGCTATGTATGCTTACAAAAATTCATATGCACTCATAAAACTTATTCTAATAGAGTTTGATTTTTAATGACTTCTGGTGACTTAGTACTGAGGCACTCTTGGAGTGAAGATATTTTATTTTAAAGTAAAGTGATGAATACACAACATTAACATGAATGGTGCTAGGATTATGACTACAGTTTTCATTGGTAACTCAGGATAGAATAATAAATACTCCTTAAATATTTATTTCATTTGAACACTAATAATTTTAGTTAATAATAGTATATTTTCATATTGGTTAGTAGTTCCAAGTACCCATGACACACACAAGCTATACATCTTTATATTCTCTTAGAATGAGAAACAGATTGTTTTGGAGAGGTAAAGCAGTGCCTTTCAATAATGAATGATGAGATTGCTCTCGTGAAGCAAGTAACAAATGGAGGAATCAGTCACAGTTCTTAAATATCCAAATATTCATTATTTGTGTTACCTACAACTTACACTTTCATAGAGAAAGAAATTGCAAGGGATGTTTGAATACATCTGTGGATTTAATGCTTATCCTTGCATTTCCAGGGCTTTAATTATTTATTTTTATGTGAACTGTGTTTGAATGCCTTCTGCCAGGCTTATAATCTGTACCGACTAATCGGGTATTGAAGTGTGAACACTTCAAAAGCCATTCATTTTGTGGCATAGCTACGACATGCAGAAAACATTAGATAGTAAATTATGTGATGTATATGGGAAAACTATTAGACATAAAGAAAGACAAAAGCACAAGTGACAGGGATATACGAGGGCTGTTCAATAAAGAATGATCATAATTTTTTTTGATAATGTACCTTTACTCATCCTCATAATTTTGATGGTTCTTCTCAAAATAGTCTCCTCTGAATGTGATGCACTAGTCCCAGTTTTTTTTTTTCTTTCTTTTTTGTAATTTACGTCCTCCAACGTTAAGTCATATCGGACGATGAATGGAATGGGTGAAATGATACTCAAATGATCCCAGGGTCCATAGAGCTTAGAGTTACCCAACATTCACCTTTCAGGATAAGGGAAAACCCTGGTAAAAACCTTATCCAGGTAACTTACCCTGGCCGAGATTCAAACTCGGGACGTCTTGAACGTGAGGCAGACATGCTACCACCATGCTACCGAGGTGGGCACTTGTCCCAGTGTTTCTGCCAGTCTTCAAAGACGTGCTGGAAACCATTTTTGAGAGGTCCTTCAAAATTGCCTCTGCAGCCTTCACCACTGCTTCTGATGATGGATTATGCTTCCCATGAAGGCATTTCTTCAAGTTGGGGAATAGGAAAAAGTCACTGGACTATAGGGAGGATGAGGGATGCACTTTATGTTGATTTTTGTAAGATATTCAGCAACAATATTGGCAATATGCGGCTGCGCATTATCGTGGTGCAGCATCCAGCCTGCTTCATGGCAATGTGGTCTTTTGCACCTGATGCGGACTTGCAATGTTTTCAGGACATCTCTGTAGTATCGTCCAGTTACTGATGTATATGCAGGTGCAACATGCTGATAAACCATTCCATGAATATCAAAGAATGAGATGACCATAACTTTCCCAGCAGAAGCAACCACTTTTGCCTTTTTGGGGGGTTAGTGATGAAGGAGATTTCCACACTGAGCTTTGCTGTTTGCTCTCAGGATCAATATGATTTAGCCAAGTTTCATCAGCAGAGATTACATTTGAAAGAAACTCCGGATCTTCCTCTAACATCAACTTTAACTTCATGTTACCTCCATTGCAGCGGTAAGTGATACTGAACATGTCTGAACCTGCCTGGTTCTCAAAGGCGGGAACCATGACTACCAACAATGAAACTGCTATGGCGTGTTTGTTTCACATTAAGCTAACAGAATATAATAAGATTGAATTTTAATGCGAAAAACTATGACCTTAAAAAAATTATGATCATTCTTTATTGAACACCCCTCATATATTAAATTACCAACTACAAAATTATCTACACTTATACCTGCATACACGTTTAAAATATTTTGTTTTATATGAATGTGTAATAATTATAACTTTGATACAAATTTTTGCCATTACAAATGATTCAAAGATGGATTCATGTATTCAGACAATTTTCTTTACATTTTTAACCTCTATACTTTTCCAAAATACAAAAACAAACAAAAGCAAATCAATTTCATCTGTATGCTTGAGATATAGCAAAGAAGAAAACATAGAAATACTTTATTGTTGTTGGAAAGCATTTTATTAACCTATCTTCCAAATGTTTCAATGCACGTCATGAAATACAACTAGCAGCTGCAAACATCATTATACTAATTTTGAGCTGTTCACATTTCTTCACAGTTCTAAGCAAGAACTCCATGTTATTATGCACACGACACAAGTATTAAAAGGCTCATATAAGGAATTGAAAATAAGTGCTATAAATAATTATTTGTCAATAGTAAAATTAATATTAAAAATGATCATTAACTTTCATTTTCCTCCAGCTACAACTATGTCAGATTCTCTTCGTACTACACAAGATGCTACCAGCAGTATTGTTTTCATGTCAAGGCATCATGTCTTACCGTTTTGATAAACTTTGACCACACAAACACTCTTTCATTTTGGTAACCAGCTCAAAATTCAGAGGGAGTTGGATGCCACAGTGTTTTCCAGCTCACTTATGCATGCTACAAAAGCAAATCTGTACTGCGCAGTGCATTCTATTGCTAGGAGTTCAGTATATTATAACAAAATATAAATCTCCTCCTTCAGACTTTTGGTATGACAGTCTTACAATATACTTCTCACAATCCTTGAAGATGTTGCAGTACATTTCTACATAAATAACTGCTATAAAGGTGTAATTTGTTGGACTGTTGTGTTATAAATGGGTTAACTGGCAGTAGAAACGGCACATGCAGGAGAATATGCAGAGGGATCTCAGAAAGCTCAAATTCCTCAAAATGTTCTAAAACTGTAAAAGCACTGCTATCTCATTTTTATTTTCTGTAACTCTTTAATATTTATAAATTTAGTATACTAATTTATAGCTTTTAATAAACCAGTTTTAATATACATGCAAAAAATGGTAAATATTGTGGGATGACAGTTCAGTTCCCATATATTAGTTGGCAATATTGATTAAATGTCTCTCTCTCTATCTGCAAACATTTATTCACAGTAACATATCCCATGACATAATAACCCTAAGTGAGCCTAAGCCTGCAAATCCGACTGCCAGCCTCATGTCCACATATGCAAAGCAGAGATGGGCAGTCATCCAACCGATATGGGGAGAAGATGTGGTCAGCATCTCGGCACCTGGAGCCAAAAAATTGACTTTCTAAACCATGTTTCGCTACCTAGCGTAGCTCCTCAATTTCTTCATGATGCTCAGTGGGCACCGGTCGTAAGTGGGCCTAAGCCTGCCAACCCGACTGCCGGCCTCATGCCCACATACGCAAAGCAGAGATGGGTAATCATCCAACCGATATGGGGAGGAGATGCGGTCAGCATCTCGGCACCCGTAGTCAAAAAATTGACTTTCTAGACCATGTTTTGCTACCTAGCATAGCTCCTCAATTTCTTCATGATGCTCAGTGGGCACCGGTCGTACACCAGGGACTTAAAATCCGCACCCCCCAGTAGTGGGATGGATCCCAGGTACGTTCCAGATGCAGGGAACCAAAGCACACACTCTAGCCCACTACGCCACAGTGCAGAACATTTATTCACAGTAGTTGGTACTAATTGATTATACAGCCCTCCTATAGTTGTAGTGAAGTAGTGACCATGGTTCATGGTCATGAAATGAACCACGGTATGTTTCATGAATGAAAGTATGTGTTTAAGTCATTCTTGTTGAATAGAAAGTTACTAATTTTGATCAGTAATCATGAAAATGAAATGAAATGTGTAGTGTTTAACGCCCGCTTTTACTACATACGGCACTGCAGGCGGTGACACTGATGATACTTGAGATGAAGATGGAGCACCGGTGGAATGAGATGGCGGGGGAAACCGGAGGTCCCAAGGAAAACCTGCCCCAGCGCCGTGTTGCCCACCACAAATCTCACTTTCCGGTCGCCTGGAATCGAACCCGAGCCGCCTTGGTGAGAGCCAAGCGGTCTAAGTACTGAGCCACGGCGCGGCCATCAGCAGAGTTTTCCATTCTAAAACTTCACATTA
This sequence comes from Mantis religiosa, assembly GCA_030765055.1. NCBI lineage: Eukaryota > Metazoa > Arthropoda > Insecta > Mantodea > Mantidae > Mantis > Mantis religiosa. The sequence continues at coordinate 38,640,125 of CM060956.1, read as the reverse complement.
TATACCCGTGAGCAAAAGTAACATGCAACATGAGAACTAACCATGCTATAAGTGGTATCCATCTGCATTTAGACAATCCTGGTATTTCTAGTGATTACAAGATTTTACAATGTTCACTCTCCAGGGTTAAAATTTTAACAATTTAGTAGTTGTATGAATAGAAAAATTACCAACTTGTTATGTCTTAGAGACTTCTTTGGAAAGCATTCAAATAATGCACTAATTTTGTCTAATATTTCCTCTTTTAAGAAATTTATGTTTTGCTTTTTAGATTAGTGTTTAATGATCCCATTGTCCTAAACTTATTAACCATAGTTTTGCAGTATCTCTCTTTGGAAGTGAAATACACAAGTTTTTATCATACGTGAGAATGCTTTCTTCAGGCATGAAATTTGCAGTAGGCTAATAATAAGACAAGAATAGCAGCAATGATAATACTGTAAAGTAATTCACATATAACGTCATATTTGAATAAACTTTATATTTGAGATGCATAAAGAACAAACTCTAGTCTTTACAGCACATACAGAAGGCAGTAACTGAAGTTGATATTTAGAGTCAATAAAGCACAGCATTTAATAGGTCATTCATTGCTAGTGAGCAAGCAGAACATGTGAAAGTCACTGCCATGTAAGTGGATTACATATAGTACATGTATGTGTGGCCAGCCATGAAACGCTGCTGCTCATTTAGCACAGAATTTTAAAATTAATTATCCCATGGTGTGTATATTTTGCCCAACCAAATATCTTTAATTGACTGATAATGAATACTCACTTCAGTTTCCTTTAGTCTTATTTCTGTATTCATAATTTTTTTTTTTTCCCCCTTCCAGAGTGTTCAGCCATTATGTAAATTTCATGTTTTTGCATTAACTACATCTATAAATTAGATCACAAAACACTATAAATATATAGTTCACACATGGAAACTAAAATCTTAGTGATAATAGAGAAGAAGCTGCACCATGTGGCATTGTTAAAACTTCTCATCTTGCACCTGAAGTAATCAAATGTGTTAAGCAAAAATATGTCCACAATTTTTCAATATAATTTCTGTTTTTTAAATCAAAAGTTCATTTTAAAAATTCAGTCATTATGTTACATCAGTTACTGCATTGGCTTGTCATGCCAAAGATTCAGATATTTGAGACTTGTTTTATTGTTTTTGTTGTACTTGAGTTGCGTGGATCTCCTGTTAAGTTCTGTATGTATGTGTCTACTTCTTGAGGCAAACAAGAAGTTAGTACAACTACTTCAGTCCAACAAGAACTTTATTGTTATTAACTTTCATTTTGTATGTATAAGAGTACTACATTTTATACATATGCTATAGATAAGTAAGCCATACATCTGCCTTTAACAAAAGAAGAAACATTATAGAATATCACAAAGATATTTCTGTATATTAACATGAAACATTTAATGCAATGTAACACAAATGTCACCCAAGATACCTCTGGGCTATTACTCACAGTCATAGTGTCTTAGTGTAACATGTAACATGCTAGTTTGTTCTAACTGGGGTCTTAGAAATATGTTTGCACAGGAATTGTCATTTGTGTGACTGAATAATTCAGTTTTGTAACTATTAATCAGTTCAGTTCAGGATCTTGAGACCCCATTCATGTACCATTTCAAGAGGCCATACTGATCTTGTGAATAGTGCTACATAACTATGTAACATAAGCACATGTGTATCTGTCATTATTTTGAAACTACATACTTGCATTTGGTGAGAGTAAAAGCTAGATTTGTTTACTAGATGAAAATGAAGGGAACGAAGTTTCCAGCATGAATAATTTTTGTGTAAGGGGACTAATATTGAAGTGCTTAGATTAATGAAACAGTATTGGTGGTTTTGCTGTGCATTACTAGATCCAGAATTTAATTTTTGTCAAATTGTTCATTTCTTTACAACCAAAAATCAATGATTAGTTTAATCTCCACTTTCTTTTATCGAACTTAGTTCTTTTAACAGGTTAAGTTCATATCCTATGGTGAATAACTAAAATGATGCTCAATGTATCCAGGATACCTAGAGCCTAGAGTTACCGAACATTCAACTTCTGAGGATAAGGAAAAGTCATGAATAAAGCCTTAGCACACCATAAAAAAAAACTTGAACTTGGGACTTTATAAGCTCAGGTTTGTTTAATACAACATTTAAATAAAGTAAAAAATATAAATAATGTGATAGAAGTTCTATAGAACATTTTTGCACTATCATTCATAAATTGTTAGCAACAAAATAGAAATTATTTCATACAGCAGTGTTATGATGAGGTATTCTTGTAAATTTAAACAATTTTCATCCAAGAGTATTGGTGCTAAGTCATTTCCATGCCATTTGGAACAAATAAATTACAATACATACTCAAGTAGTCCATCATAAGAAATGTGATATAGTCCCCGAATAATAATAGGTCCCTTATTTTTATTAGGTCTTTCGATGTAGGCCATGTCATATAATTATTAGCCAACATTTCACAGGTCATGTGGCCTGCTTGTTCTCGGCTTTGTGACTATTAGCAATTCTTAACTAATGAACCATTGGCCCTGCCATCACCAATAGAAGTTGCGGGTAGAGGGAAGAGAGAATAAATCAAAACACACAGCTGGTTTCTTAACACATAGCCCGAGAAGAAGCAGGCCACATGACCTGCGAAATGCCGGCAGTCAATAATTGTATGATACAGCCTACACTAGAAGACCTCATAAAAATAATGCACATCGGCCGTGGAAGCCTTTGTAAACATTTAATAGTACTGTCCAGCAACGCAAAGAAGGTCCCTGAAAGGTATGTGCTGCCTTACACAGTGGGACAAGGACAGCTAATGTGTGTGGCAGAGAATGCATGCTACAATAGGAGCAAAACTGTTAAAACAAAAACATGCGCCCTATTCACTCTGTACACTAAAACCGAGAAGATTCATTCATAAAAGTAGAAGCCGTCAGAATGTTTTTGAATGGTCTGTAATTTTACTGACATGGGGTGTCATAAACCTGTCCAGGGAGGGTGTGGGAACCTTTGCCAACCCCTCTGCGTCTCATCCCTCGGAGACTTACTCTCCTGTGAAGGACAGTAGGTCCTGTTTGTTGGGCCTTAAACTTTCCTTTCTAATTTACTTTCCCAGTTTTCATTCTAATGCATTTATCATCAATGTCCAGTATCTGTGGTGCTAAATATAGCAACAAAAGCATGAAAAATTATTAATAATAATATCTAATATGTTACATTCACAGACTTTCTCTACCCTCTGTTCTTTACTACTGGATATACTAACTATTCTTACAAAAGCTTACTTTTCTAACTCTTCATTTTGATCAAATTAAAGCTTTGCAGAAATAGCTATATTGTCATTTTGTTATAGGTACAAAGAAACAATAAGAGTCAAATGCATAGTAACTGAACACTGTATAGTGGTAATTCAAAATTATACAATAAGTTGACTTGAGACACTCTGTATTTCACATACCTCAATTTTCTTTCAATAAATTTTGCCTCCATTTGAAGGCATTATCAAGAAGTTAACTGGCCAGAACTATGGAGTTCCAGCTGATCATAGTTTTCTGGAGATGAGAGATCTGGCAGTGATTCAGTGAAGATGAGTTAAATATTTTCTTTTGATGGAATGTCAAAATTTATTAAATGAGTTTCAAATTTCTTTATATAAATGTTCTCCCAGATGTTTAATTCTCGATTCATGTGAACTGGTTTTAGTAGTTGAGTTCACTGTTCTATGTTGTAGTAATGATCCCAGAAATGTGCTGCTACTGTGGATTTATCTGTTTCTTTTGGCTTAATGTTCCTAAAGTGTTCTTTTAATCTGGTTCCAAGATAAAACGTAACCCCAAAATAGAACCTTGTGGTACCCCCAATTCATCATTCATTTCTTTTGAGTGGTTACTTTCGATTGACTTAGTATGATAATTTTTCTGTGTTATTTGAACTATTTGCCTCTGATTACTTAAATAAGATTTAATCCAGTTAAATTCCATCCCTCTTATTCCCACTGATTGTAGTTTATTCAAGAATATATTATGACTAATGCCATTTTCACACATAGGTTCAAGTTCTTGTATGTTATTGTATGATTATACTCTGTGATGATAAGCTGTGTCCCAGTCTCACCGAGTAAAGCATGCAATGAAAACAGCTAGTCACGATATGAAAATAGCAAATAGTAAACAAGAATAGCCAAGTTTGAAGCTTCACCAAATATCCTGTTCCTATTCTTGGACTTCATCAAGCTTACTGTTAGTTCAAACCCACAGTGGGTTTGATTAGAACAATCACCTGTCTCAGATTGTCCTTATAAATGGAAAATATTAATTTTTATTTTGTTCTGGTTTTATCATTCCCAATTTATTGTTGATCAGCTTTACAAATAGCACTCTGGAATGCACAGCAAACAGCCATATCACATATTGGTGCTGAAACTGTCAAGAGTGTGTCATACTGTCTTGAAGTATGCAAATTGACATTACACTGTGGCCTGTATAAAAAATAATATTTTGCTCTAGAAGAAAGACTTGTATTTAATAGTGTACTATATTATACATAATATGTGCTTCAGACCTTTCTTTTTTTTTTACAGTGTTAGAAATTTGTATCATATACAATGTATATGTTCTTAACAGAAAAGTTCTTACAAATTCTTCTAGGATTTTAAGAACCAATTAAAATATTTATGCAGATTAATGTGTTTTAATTCCTTGATATTTCATCACCCTGTCTAGGCAGCTCCAGCAGTGGTCTTTGAGCCTAGATCTTTTAGGAACTTCCACACATCTCTGTCTGCTTGCATCATGGAGCTTCTTGTGGTTTCTTCATTTCAACACTGTTTCTTGGAAAGTGATAATCAGAATGGATCTGTATAGGTGTAAATGTTCTTTATTCAAGGTTCATTTAAAACCTAACAGATGCACAGCATTTCATTTGTGCGCAATTGGATGTGCCACAGCCAGCTTTACATAAACTTTGCCCATAAAGCTTGTATGTCTCTTACCTTATAGAAGTTGCTGGAAATATCTCTACCCTCAGAAAAACAAGCATTATATCCATATCACGCTCATGAAATCCCTCATTATGATTGGAAAGTTGCAGTTTGGTGTGCTGTTAGCACTAGACGCATAATTAATCAATCCAGTATTCTATGACAAGACTCTAAATGCAGAGAGATACCAAAATTAACTGACAGAAGAAGAGAAATCATATGGGTGGTTTCAACAAGATTCTGCTACTGCCCATACAGCAGAGGAGTCCATGAGTAAAATTAGGGAAGTATTTGAAGATATAGTGATTAGTGTTCGTGTATGGGCTCTCATTCCCCTGATCTAACAGTGTGTGATTTTTACTTGCGGGTTTATAAGACAAAACCTTATACATTGGAAGACCTAAAACAAAATATTAGAAATGTAATCAGAAACATTACAATGTGAATCAGAATGTGTTCGCCTGACATAATGCTTGTTCAGCTGAGGGGGGACAACAATTTCCAGCAACTTATATAAGTTAAGAGTGTTATATATGCTTTATGCACACAGTTTATGTAGGAGCAAAGCCAGCAGTGGTACACCCAATCATGCACTGACAAAATACTCTACACCTGTTAGGTTTTAAATGAAGAACCCTGTATCACCTACCTCTTACCTGTTCCTTGATATTATTTGTAATTTTAAATAAATAGTTACGCTAGACTACTATAGAAGAATCAGAATTGCACATATGACTGTACTACATGGCAAAGCGAGAAAGCGTATCAACAAAAATTTGCAACAGAGATGTTTACCTCAGTTTATCGCGCATACACGGTGAGTCCAGTGTATGTGTACTCTGTTCAGATATGATCATGTCTTCTGGACAGCAATGTGTCATACATCGGAAGGTGCGAGGAAACATATAATATAGACATACGCACCTTCCAATCGCTCTATTTGCGTTTCGTAACTTACCGTATGTCAACTTACTAATATTTCACTCTTCTAATCAACCAGATAAGACCCGATAAGGCACGATGGCAGCACTGGTCACCTGAAGGTCGATACGCCTCAACACTCTGTCGAGTAATATATATAATGATCAGCTGTTATTTGATCTTAATATTTCCTTTAAATCAAATATGAATTATCACCTCAATGAAAATATATTCCCCTGTGTAAACGTCATGGAGTATTTGTTGATACTGTTTAGATACACTGTCAGTATAGTCTTGTTCTGCAATAGCAAGATATTTCTTTTAGTTAATTGATGGAAATTATTCATTTCTTCACACTAGCTGTGTATAGGCTAAGGCTTTTGATAGATAGGGTCAACATGAAAAATTCAATGCAATGGCTGGGATTTGAACCACGGATCTCCTGGTTTCCGTCCAGTCGCTCTAACCCATTAAGCTACCGTGGCCAATTTGCTGTCATGACATTAAATTCTCCATTTGAATCATATATTTCCCTGGTGGACACTAGCCATATATAGGCTAAGGTTTTGGATAGAGTCAACATGAAAACTTAAATGCCATGACCAAGATTTGAACCACGGATCTCCTGGTTTCCGTCCAGTCACTCTTAACCATTGAGCTACCATGCCCAACATGCCATCCTGACATTAAATTCTCCAACTGACTCATATATATTTCCCGGTAAAGCACTAGGGGCTCTTGTATCCGAGATACACCATTTGTGGCGATTTACTATTTTAAGTACTTAAATCCCAGGCTTCACCATTAAACTCTTATTAACTAAGTTAATTGGTGGAAGTTAAGTTAATTGGCACGTTGGCCATGGTAGCTCAATGGGTAACAGCGACTGGACGGAAACCAGGAATCCTTGGTTAAAATTCCGGCCGTGGCATCCAAAACTTTAGCCTATATACAGCTAGTGTCAAGAAATGAGTAATTTCCATCAATTAACTTAAATAATAAGAGTTAAATTGTGAAGCCTGGGATTTAAGTATTTCAAATAGTAAGTCGCCATAAGCAGTGTATCTCGGATATGAGAGCCCCTAGTGGTTTATTGGGAAATATATATGAGTCAATTGGAAAATTTAACGTCAGGATGGCACGCTGACCATGGTAGCTCAATGGGTAGGAGTGACTGGATTGAAACCAGGAGATCCGTGGTTCAAATCCTGGCCCTGGCATTGAATTTTTCATGTTGACTCTATGTCAACAGGGGTTGTTTGAGAGACCTAAGTCACAGATGTACGATTGATACAATACTAGTATTCAGTCAAATGAAAATGGTTTAGGTATGAAATAACTTAAATGAATATTTATTTGGACTGGATTACTGGACTGTACTAGACTATGAGGGGATTTGGCATGGAGGTAAAAACTTGGTCTATTGTATCTATGCCCCAAGTGGGGTCATGCCCAGGAGAAAGGATGAGGCAAGAGAAAACAGAGAGCAGCTGTCACAAGGAGCCACAACAGCCAGTTGGAAACTCCTGGCAACCAGAACAACTGGTGTCCCTCCCTACTGTGGTTCAGAAGCAGCCCCACCAGACCTGGTTCAGAGACTGGAGACTATCCTAATGAAGGAGGAAGTTTTACCAAGAGCATATCATCCTGCCATGCAATGTCAACATTTCTACCCTGATGAGAGATGATGTGAAATGATAATGGAGATGAAATAGAGAGACAGGAAATTTGGAGGATGTAATTAACCTACCCGGCATTTGCCTGGCGAACCGGAAACACCCGCCCCCCAATAGAAAAACATGGTTCAGGAAGGCCTTACCTCTAAAATGCCGGCTACAAGAAACTCCACTATAAGTAAGTTGATCATTTCCATTGTTGTATAAATTTGAAGATGGACCAGATTTTGTTTACCAGTTTAGATATTTTCACCTGGTTCAAAACAGTGTCCATGAATGTCTGTTTTTATTTATTTAGTATTTATTTAAAGAGAATTAGACAGAGAAAATTCTAGGCTTTAGGAAGGATGATGATATGCTTTTCAGACAAACACTGAATTGCTTATGTTACTATAAAGAAAACAAAGAAAAGTTGAGCATTGGAAAAATATATTTCATATGTATGCACACAAGCACACAAAGAAATGTAAATCACAGTATTAGTTTTCAAGAAAACTAGAATGTTCAGATTTCAAAAGCTGTAATCTCCAGCCAAATACAAATATTTGTCAATTAAATTCAAAGAGCATAGAGAAAATTATTTAGTATTCCATTTATACCTTCCTAATTTTATCCACATAAAAAACTTCCCATTGTCATGTAGCAAGAATTAAGATTTGGCTAAAATAAGGGTGAAACTAACACTTTTTTATTAATAGTAATTGATGTTCTGGAATACAAAAATCATGCATTGTTGTTATTCTTGATTTATTTCTGAAGAATGAGATTTCTGGATAAACAGAGGTCTGCAATTTCTAGTATCAAAATTTATAAAGCATTTATAACTTAAAGGGGAAAAAAAATCTTCCAACTACCATTCAAACAGCATTGGGAAGGAATGAAGTTAAGAGATGTTGCTACCAATTTGTCAGTGAAGACTAAAATGTTGCATTAGGATGTTCCATCATTAAGGATTAAAATTGAGCTAAAATTAAAGAAAGAATACAACATTTTTGCATTCATACTTAGTAGTTCTGGCTAAGTGAATGAAATTCTGGAATCTAGAATCAATGGGGATTAGTTCTGTATACTTTATACAAATATAACAATTTGTAACAAAAATTTCACTTAACTTAGAAAATGATGTTAATTCTTTTTTCCAATTGAAATCGATTTCACGAACTTTTGTCCGCATCTTCAGTCAAAGAAACACACAGGAGAAAACCAATCGTCCTGCGTTTTTCTTTGACTGAAGATGCGGACAAAAGGCCGTGAAATCGATTTTCAATTAGAAAAAAGAATTAACATCATTTTCTTAAGTGAAGTTTTTGTTACAAATTACTATATTTGTATAATATAAATTGCTTCACTGCAGTTAGCTTCATTTTCTACGTAATCTGTATACTTTCTTTTTTGAGAAAGGGGGCCTTATTCGATAACCTGAGGTCAATTACAGGATAAAAATGAAGCGCGCTGTGGTTTAAATAGCATTGGAAAGGATTGAATGTCTAGGAATCATATTACCAACTTGTGATTGAACACACGTGATTGTCAAATGCTGCGTATGGATTTTGCCTCAAAGTAGAAATGAAGATTATGTTCATAATAATAGCCTTATATTTCTAAATTCGCTATTCTCAGGCCTCAAGCCACAAGCCGTTTATGAATGCAGATACCACTGTATCATACAGAGAGATTTGTCTGTTATGTTGGCCTTTCTGACTTGACATCAATGGACAGCTGTTAAGTTACGTCATTACGTCACACACGTCACACACAAGACAGAAAGATAATGTCAAGTATTACGGCCAAACCATTAATACACCTATAACTGATTTAATTATTATACCTGTGATTTACACTCAAGGCCTATGGCAATCTCAGTTGTAATAAGGCTGTGATCGTTGTGACAGCATTTTCTGTCTCACTGTTATAACGCAGCAGTCAGTCATTTTAAAGAGCGTTATAGTACGGTCGCATTACTTCAATTAAATCCCACTGCACATTGAGTTATTGAAGCTGAACTGTAGCAGTGCAGTGGCAGTGCAAGTTGAGCGTGACAGCTAATTGCTGTGAATGATGAGTGATTGATAAATTCCATTAAGTTCACGATGAGACGTGCGAGAGGGAAGTGATAAGCAGTTTTATCTGGTAATTCCACGGTAAGATTTTCCCAAGAGGTCTTTTCCCTCTTCTACGTCAGACTTGAGACGCTGCATCCTTTTTGCTTGTTGAGAGATTCTAGTCATGGAACTCACTATAGTAAAAATAGCCATCTTGGCACTATGAATAAATAGTTCAAACATGTGTCGCGAATACTAAACAGCACGGAGAAAAGATCCAGAAAGCCGTAAGCAAGTGTGTATAGTATATATTAGCTTCATTTTAAGTGTACTTAACGTGCTCTAACATTTAAAGTTACATCGGTAATGTTCAGTCTAGGTTATTTTCAATGAAAGTGTAGTCCGTAGATTGACAACCGGCTAATACTTCCGTACCATTGTCAGTGTACTGTTAATCATAGTGATACTAGTTGCATACGTATACTGATGTTTTCACAAATACTAATAAACTTTTCGAACTTGTGCCGGAATAATAATTGTGGTGCAGGATAACTAGCAGCATTTTATTAAAGCTAGCGCAACTTCAAATGTACTGTCTGTAAAATGTTTATAGACAATCAATTTATTTCATCATAATAACAAATGTCGGATACGTCAAGAAGAACAATTATATACATTTAATTACAATTCGTCCAGTTTATAAAAACATTTTTGTATTAGAAACTTGTTTAGTTAATTTTTGAATAATCTACCTTTTTTTATTTTTTTGTTTTTACTGAATTTGGTAGTTTATTAAATAATATTTTTTCCAGTTTTATTTTTCATATAAAAGGAATCATGATAGTCGAGAACTAAAGTATCTCTGTGTTGATTTTTGTTTAATTTATAAAGTAAACTACATTCTATTATTTCACTGCCCTCTTCCAAAAGTAAGGGATTATTTGATACAGGAGTTTTAAAGTGTCAAATTTTGTTAAATATCAAATTGGAGAAGAATCGTTTAATGTTTATAATTAAGGTAGGTTACCTGCTTGAGCCTTACTGAATGGAATTGTAAAATAAAGTAGAAATTTAATTGTGTTTACAGAGTATTACAATTGTATCCAGTTTAAATGTTTGGCTCTTCTTTAGAATGCGTCCCTTAAGAAATTTTGTCTGTCTTAAAGTGTAGTGCAAGCTCAAGTAATTTTATGTTAATTTGAAAACTTTAAATTGAAATTAACACTGTGAAGTAATGTATTAGTTAAAATTATACAATGAATTGACTGAGATACTCTGTACTTCACATTGGATAGACAAAACGTAAAATTGAGACCAGATTAAAAAGCACTTTAGGAACATCAAGCAAACAGAAATAGATAAATCTGCAGTAGCAGCATATTTTTGGGATCATAACCACAACAGAGAACAAAAAATGCAACTACTAAAATCAGTTCACTTGAATCAAGAATTAAACATCTGCGAAAACATTTATATTAAGAAATACAAAACACCCTTAATGAATTTTGACATTCCATTGAAAGAAAATATTTTACTTAACATCATTGGATTGTCACCAGATATCTTGTCTCCAGATAGCCATGATCAGCTGGAACACCAAGGTTCTAGCCAGTTGACAATTTCTTGATAATGCCTTCAAGTGGAAGCAAAACGCGTTGAAAAAACATGTGAAGTACAGAGTGTCTCAGTTAACTCATTGTATGGTCTTAACTAATTTTATGTTGTAAATTATATATGGGAAGTGTAACTGCTAATTTTCATAACTGCTGCTCTTAAAGAAATATAATTTCCATTGTCAAGGTTAATTTTTCAATAAATTTTGGATGGACTGCTGCTGTTACATTATACAATCTTTGTGTCATTCTTAATCTGACCGTATAATGAACCAAAATAATTGTTATTATGTAGATACCTAATTATTTTGCAAACAGAGGTATAAATGACATAATTGGCCTTACAGTTGTATTAATAGACTTTAACCAAAATATCTAGAAAAAATATGAAATACGCATAGAACAATTGGATTCCAGTGAAACTCATGACTTCATGTTTGTTATTATCTTATCACCTTTTATAAGAAACAAGAAATATTGAAACGAAATGAAATGAGATAGTGATTATCTTCCAAGATAAGCAAGAAATTATACTCCCCCACTGCTACATGGTTAACAATTCTAATTAACTGGAAATATGCAGGATAAACTATCTGAGTTAAGGTGTCATAAACTTACGTTAAATATGTAAACATAAAATGCTACAGTTTCCTTTGAATACAAGTTTAATAGTACTGCTGCTTGTTTTCTACAAGTAGATTACTTTAAAAACAAAAGGATTCAGAAGCTTTGTCTTTTCTTTGGTACCAGTTTGATAGTACCTTATACTATTGTTTTAGGAATTGTGCATAATTTACATTTAGTAAAGAATCTTTCTTCCAACAGGTTCCAAAAATTCCACTCTTCAAAAATGAGTAGATCAGAAGGACACCCATCAAGGGAAAATATTCATATGGAAATGGGTAAAGTATAAATTGATTTGTACATTCGTTGCTATATTAAGATATCACATTTTGTATACACTAAACCAACATTTAAATATTGTGAAGAGATATTAATAACTGCAAGTACAGGAAAATTTAATATTCTGCAAAATCAAATTTGTGTAATAACTGGAGCTGTCAAAACTACCCCAGGACTTGCTCTACAAATTTTAACATAATCCAAGACTTGATCTTGACATTGACAAAGCAGCCATCATACAATATGAAAAGTTAATCAGACTACCTTATAATGACTGGGAAAAAAGAAAATCACAAGTAAACTTAAAAATTCAAATACTTTTTTCACTAAAGTCAAATCAAACAAAAATTAAAACTTCCTTACTTAAAAAGAAACTTATATACAAGTACCTTTAGAACTGTTAGATATTGAACACTATCTACACTTAGCTGTAGAAGTTACAAAATCTGAAACCCCTTCTTGTGTCCTGAACAAATGACACCAGAAATAATTTAAAATATCCTGCCAATGATGGCTATATCGGTTCCAGCTTCCAAATGATGGTGGTAATGGTGATGGTGCAATATGCCCAATCTTCTCTTTCTACAAAAGATTGTGGAGAAATTTCGGCAATCCTTTAGAACTTAAAAAATCTTCTATGAATAGAAAAAAGTTATATTATCTGACTCTAGAGCAGCTATAATATCCACAACATTTGATGGCCGCGCCGTGGCTCAGTGGTTAGACCGCTTGGCTCTCACCAAGGTGGCCCGGGTTCGATCCCAGGCGACCGCAAAGTGAGATTTGTGGTGGACAACACGGCGCTGGGGCGGGTTTTCTCCAGGATCTCCGGTTTCCCCCGCCATCTCATTCCACTGGTGCTCCATCTTCATCTCATGTATCATCAGTGTCATCGCCTGCGGTGCCGTATGTAGTAAAAGCGGGCATTAAACACTACACATTTCATTTCTTAACATCTGATATAACACGTAAAATCCTAAATATTGCAGAATGCCATAAAATCAAAACAGTTTATTTAAGTAAAGGATTAATACTTCAATGGATACCAGCTCATTGCGGAATACATGGTAATGAAACAGCTGACTTTCCAGTCAAAAAGGGTAGTATAATTAGATCAAATTCATTAGGGCCACTAAGTTACCGCCCTATCAAAAGAAAATTATATCAATATATAATAAAAAAATTAAAGATAATATATTACAAAAGGAAAACTATGGGAAAATTATGTAACAACACAACTGGAATCAATACATTACCAAGAAAACCCTCTGTAGCAACTTGTACACTTCTAACAGGCCATGACCGTCTCAGTAAACATTTATTCATGATTGGTATAGTGAGACCTCCTCTGTATCCTCTCTGTAGAGAAAGAGAAGATGCAGATGGGAATCACCTACTCTGCTGCTCAACCGTTAGTTAACATACCAACATAATTATCGAACTAAAATTAGGCAAATGAGTCAATCTTGTATATCCTTTTCTCCACTTACAAGTTTTGTAATGAAGACTAGTTTCTGGGAACTTCTTCCCTGTGCTCAGTTCTGACTGAAGAAGTTCCCAGAAACTAGTCTTCATTAAAAAACTTGTAAGTGGAGAAAAGTATATACAGGATTGACTGATTTGCCTAATTTTAGTAACAATGGCAGAAATACTTCTTTTTATTCTATATAATTATCGAAATTTTACTTTATTATACTCTTGCTCTCCCACCTGTCACATTCTCTCTCTTTCTCTTTGTGTAATATTGTTCATGGAATATTTTGAAGATCAATAATAAAACTAATTTTTGGAGGTGTTAAATATTGAAACATAATTTCAGAATTGTACTGTTTTACATGCCAACTGGTTTACTGTCTGCCCAGCACAAGAAGGCAAGAGACGAATGAAGAGGAAAGGGGTTTAAACTGTTAATCTGCTCTGTTAGTGGATCTGTTTATTAGGAAAGCGTAAGAGAGTGCATATGAGCCGTCCATGTTGCCAGATCTAATGCTCGTTGCAGTAAATGCATTAATATGTAGTATGTGTTGGTGAGTTATGTGACAACACTTGCATATGTAAGACTTGAAGGTTTCACGGCGAGCATTACTAATAAACGCTTCACAGGTGATCACCCGCGAAGCCTTGATTAGTAACACTTGCATATTTTAAGCAAACCTAGCATCCTTGATACACTCGGAAGGCTAGGTTAAACACTGTGCAGACACTAAAAGTGATTACATTACATATTCCTCTAGCTTGCCTTCTTGTCCTGGGCAGACAGTACATACTTCAGTAATAGTAACAAAACAATTGCTAGAACTTCTCACATTTCTGATGAATTTCTGTAAATAGCACAAATTTTCAGGATTATTATTTATTTATATATTTATTTGTTCATTTATTCTTATGAACATAACAGGCTTGTAAGCCCATGTTCATCATACATAGGTGTTTACATATAATAATATACATACTCAAATAAAACACAAGAAAAACATAAATGAATCAAAGTAATACAGAAAGGGAAATATAGGAAATAGATGTTTATAGAATAGTTGTATGTTGTATCTTGGTGTGACAGGGTACTCCCAAATGTCCAAGGCAATACAGAGAGCATTGGAAATAACTTTCTCAGTGCACCAGTCATGTCTAAAATTTATGTTGCTTTATGTTTAAATTTCCCCAGGTGGTTGAAGTTTGCTGTTGAGTGTCATCTATGTGTTATGCTTATAAATTGTGATGTTTCCATTTGTTCTGCTTGAGCATAACTAAATATAAGTAAAAATAACTAAATAGTTGAGTGCTGTATGCACATTATTCTTGTAACTAAGCTTGTATTCCCTATTTTGAAATCACCTTTGTGATTAGCATGAAAGGAATAGAAGAATCACTTTTGAATGACAGGAATATTGTGAATTGGTAATTGGTAGTGACAATCATAACTTAAACATGCTGTTTTCCCATTAATAATTTCAGTATAAGTTTGCTTAACAGGATGTATCAAATTGATAGATAGCACAGGAAAAAACACACATATTCCTGCAAAACTGTTCTGAAATATGGAGTAAAACTTTGTAGATGTAAAGAAAACCAATTGATTCAACCTCCAATTTTCTGTTTTCTTTTTAAAAAGTGTAATAGGGCATGCTTTAATTATCCTAGCCTGAGCAATAAGCTAGTTGTTGACTGCTTGGATTGTTATAGAACATAGAATTAAATGGCTGGAAAAGATGTATGCAAAAAGTTTGAGGAGCAGGAAATTAAAATTGTTAACATGCCTTAAAGTTTGCGAAATGTGTATGCTAGTCATTTAACAAAATGGAATCAAAGCATGCAGGCAGTTGGCAAGTTGCTTAATGTTAACAGTTGCACACAAAGTATACCATAATAAATTTTAACTGAAGGGGAAGATATGAACTTATTGAATATTTGCTGTGTTCATTCTATAATTGGTTTCTGAGCAAAGGCTGACTGCGTTACAAATCTAATCATTTCTTGTATAACTCAGCGCAAGACTGGGAAGGAAGACCGTGGCAGGAACAAGAACCCAGAACACGGGCACGGACAGATGTCTACATGACCACCAGTCGACCTCAACATGTGTTCCGCCACCCAAGTCGAGTAGGAGGTGTATCTATGATTCCTCGTGTTAGAACAGCAACTGCACCACAGGTGCAGCTGAGACATCCATCTCGTCAGAACCTCTTGGATGAACTCCCTTCACATGGTGTAGGATTTGCTGGAGGTTAGTATCAAGAGAATTTATTCACAGCATTGAAATCTTATTAATGCAGATTAAAATTGGAGCATCTAAGGTAAATGTCTGTTACACGAGACAAATTTTTCAGTATAGGTAAATTGCACTGATAACAGTATGCAATTTGATATGTTCATTGATTCAAAGTGCTGTTTGAAGGAGAAATTATAAGTTTTCAAGCATATTATGTGCATGCGTGCATGGATTTTCCTTGTCATTGGTGGACATAATATATTTTGATCAAATGTTTTTCAAATAGAGGTTAACATTACACAAATATAACTATTTGTAACAAAAACTTCACTTATCTTAAGAAAATAATGTTAATTCTTTCTAATTGAGATCGTTTTACAAACAAATTGCTTGCATCGTCAGGCCATCAACACACTTCGTCGTCAAAGATTCCAGTTACCATATTATGTTTTTTTCAGTATTACCAAAATTTGAAAATGAAACAAACCTAAAAACAGAATCAACTGCTGGTATTTCAAAATTCATTATGCGATGTTTATTTTTTAAAATAAATATATTTTCCCAAGCCATTAAATCTATCGGACCATTTAATTGTTTTAATAATTTAACTTCAGAATTTATTTCATAGTTAAATGACCAAAAATGATCTGCTACGGCCGATTTATCAGTTTGTTTATACTTAATGTTACGAAAATGTTCTTTCATTAAATATAAGCAAACTGATAAATCGGCCATAGCAGATCATTTTTGGTTATTTAACCATGAAATAAATCCTGAAGTTAAATTATTAAAACAATTAAATGGTCCGATAGATTTAATGGTTTGGGAAAATATATTTATTTTAAAAAATAAATATCGCATAATGAATTTTGAAATACCAGCAGTTGAGTCTGTTTTTAGGTTTGTTTCATTTTTAGATTTTGGTAATACTGAGAAAAACATAACATGGTAACCGGAATCCTTGACGAAGTGTGTTGATGGACTGACGATGCAAGCAATTTGTTTGTGCCCTATCAATTAGAAAGAATTAACATCATTTTCTTAAGATAAGTGAAGTTTTTGTTACAAATAGTTATATTTGTGTAATATTCATTGCTTCATTGTAGCTAGCCACATTTTCTACGTAAGCAGTTAACATTGTTTGTAGCAGTTTTCTTTTGACAGTAAATTAATCAGACCCATTTATGTATTTGTTCTATAAGGTTTGTTTGTAAGGATATCTAAAAAAATTACAAAATATGCTTAACTTAAATATTAATAGTTTATTGGAAATAAATAAAAAGCAGTGATATGTGATTTTGAAAAAAAAGAAAAATCTGTCCAGCAATTAATATGTAACCCTTCACATTTCTATTAACTGTAGTAAAGGATCTTGCATTAATGCACTATCTGACACACCATTTTTGTGATTGCATCTTTTCTTTGTTGGAGGTCTAAGAGATACTGCTCCAGAAGTTCTGGGTTTGAACGGAATCCATGTGGGTGATGTGGCATCCCATGGTTTATCTAAATCACTGCCCTTATCAGCATCTAAAAAATAAAGCAACCTTTATAGATCTGTATAATATTTAAATAAGCTGGTAACAATGGCACAAATTTAAATTTATGGACAAACTAAGTTTAAAGTTGGAACACTTATTTCACTTAAACTTTTTATGTCTTAACTGATTTCAAGAGCTATTGCTCCCATTGTTGGAAGTGCCTAGTGGCATCCAGTTTGTGGTTATTTGAGATGACATCTATCAGTGAGATGACAGAATTCTATATTAGATTTTTTGCCTGTAATTCAAAATTCATTAAGTAATGTTTGTGTTTTATGATTAAAATCCTCGCAAGCATACAGATCTGTTGTGTGTTTAATTTATTTTTCTTTTTCTTATCTTTATTTATATAAATTTAATCACATTTGCTCATTATATGTATATTATTATATATAGAATGGTCTCTGCATGATTGGAGGAATTTAGCAAAGTGACATCAAAATTAATTGAAAAAAATATTTGCAGTCAATTTTTAATACTTTGTTACTTACATTTTTATATTATTGAGGGACTAGTTTCAGAAGCCGTTGTGTCCACTATCAACCTTGATCCAACTCTCGTCTGTTGTCTGATCTCTTCTCGCTGGTGGTGAAACTATGAACTTCGTTAAATTATCTACTGTTGGTATTTCAAAGTTCATTACTCAGTTCTTATTTTTCCATGTGAATATGCTCTCCCATGCTGTCAGTTTGTTTTGGTTTATCACCTCTTTTAGTAATTTTGGTTTTGGATCATTTTAATTGTTTTTGTTACAAAAATGAAATCCTACTACTGACTTATCTTTTGTTTCAATTTTATGTTTCTTAAGTGCTCTTTGTCTCTGGTTTTTAGCTTCCTTTTAGTTTGACTGATGTAGCATTTTTCACATTCCTTACTACTTATTTGGAATATACCAGATCCATTAATTGGTGGGATTTCTTCTTTTGTTTTTCAAGTTAACAATTTTAATACAAAGTATCTGTTTGGAGGTGCCAAGATGATATTTTTTTCCTTAAAGATCTTTTTGAATTTATTAAATGTTTTTGGGTGGTACATGAATCCAGTTTGACAAAGAAGTTCATAGTTCCACCACCAGAGAAGAGAGCAGATAACAACATACTATAGTTGGACCAAGGTTGTAATGGAATGCAATGGCTTCCGAAACTAGTCAGTCAATAATATAAAAATATAAGTGATGAAGTGTTAAAAACTGACTACAAATATCTTTTTCAATAAGAGTGGTCTAATTTGGGCAATTGTTATGATAAATGCCTACTTTTTTGTTCTGAGGTATTGGGTCCTTTGATCTGTAGCTGAGTAATTTATTTACGCTGAATTTATTTTGTGGAGTTAAATGCAAATGTGAAATTTGTAGTGAACTCTCAGGTGGAATGCAAACTTTAGAAATATCAGTTTTATCTTTTGCTGGATGAGTTTTATGGTGTCTTTAATGTGTTTCTACCTTTTGAATTTTATTTTCTTTGCAACAATTTGTTGGTGAAGCCACTGTTTGTGTGTTACGTGTTTGGATTCTCTTGACAGTGTAAACCAGTCTATGTTAAACTTTTCAGAATTGCATGTTTATAAGAAGTCAAATTGAAGCACTTTTTTAATGTAATTTTCAAAATGCATAGGCTTTCTGAAAACACCAACATCTGTTTTGTCATCCAGTTACTTTTAAATCTAGGAAAGGTAATAATTATGCATGATTGGAGAAATTTAGTAACAGTGACATCAATCAGAAAAACTATTTGTAGTCGGTTTATCGACACTTCGTCACTTACGTTTTTATATTATCAAGGGACTATACCTCGGCCGTTCTATCTCCGGCTCTGACATTTCGCGAGAGGGGGAAGCAGGCTGTTGCCAGTTCTTTAGCGGGAATTTCAAGCAGAGGAACAATGCGTATTTTAAATATTTCATGTATTTGCATATTTCACGAACCAGTAGCCATATTATTATAATAGCGATAATAATAAGACTTACGAACACTAAACATCAGAATTCACGCACGAAAAATATACCAAAGAAAGTTCACTATTAGGCCACGTGGCTCAAACAAATTTAAGCTGGCAACACAGTGTTGGGTTCGGGAGCCACGCCTACCAGCGACAATGCTGATTGGCGCTAGCAGACAGTTTTAACTTCCTGACCACGACACCGGATGTAGAGACTCCCAGTACTACCAACAGATGCAGTTAGTGTGTGTGTGAAAGGTGTGAATGAAATATTCGAATAGAGTGGTGTTGTAATAAATATCTTGCATTATGATGAAATTGTATTTCAGTGTTTTAAAGTTAATATAGTCCTATATTTTCATTCTAAAGATAATTTTGAGGATATGTTTTCAATTGCTCATTACTGTATGTTGGTACTATTAGGTTTCCCCTTCCACCTTTTACAGTCGCAAAACGTCAGAGCCGGAGATACAACGGCCGGACAGTAGTTTCGAAAGCCATTGCCTCCATTTACAACCTCTCTCCAACTAGCGTTTGTTGTCTCTGGCAGTGGAACTATGAACTTCTTTGTCAACTATCTACTGGTGGGATTTCAAAGTTCATTTACTCAGTCCTTATTTTTCCAAATGAATATGTTCTCCCATGTTGTCAGTTTGTTTTGGTTTATCACTCCTTTTAATAGTTGTGGATTTGATCAATGTCACGATTTTCATTCCAAATAAACAGTCAAGCCGAATAAACATTTAGATGATGCATTAAAATTACTCAGCCTGCAAGAAAGGACTATCAAATTCACAATGGGGTACATCATTTGACATTAACATGGCTGTCAAATCCAGTAAAGCAATATTATTTTGCATGGTAGAATACTTATTTCTTACAAGAAAAAGCAATAAATAAAATCATATAGATTTGGTATCACAATTAGAATGGCTGAGATTCCATCTGACAAGATAACTGTATGTTGTAAGTCTTTTTAAATTTAAAAATATGCAAAATTGTTCAGGCAGCTGCCTCCATATCCCTCTGATCCCTTTCTCTTGTTTATAGCATTTTTATCATCACAATTTTGCCTTCTATTTTCTTCCATTTAGCTTCCCATACTTTTCCCCCAATAGATTCAGTTCCTCAAATTTGACTTAACTGCTGTAATGTTTTGTTTATTTGACATTTGGTAATCATAAGCAATTGTAATAGACTTTGTCAATCCAGAATAATGAATACTATATACATTTATAAGCATAAGTATATTCACACATACATGCGCACACACAAATATGAAGTTGGTTTGAAAAGTTCTTGGAACAGAATAAGGGAAAAGTACTGTCTGCGCACTACAAGAAGGCAAACAGGGCATGAAGGGGAGAGGGGTTTGAACTGTTTATCTGCTCTGGTAGTGGATCTATTTATTACAAAATGAGTGTATGAGAATGAGTCACCCATGTTGCCAGATCTAATGCTTGTTTCAGTAATTGCAGAGATAGGTATTATACATGGGTGAGTTATGTAACAGCCATGTGTATTTTACATGAACCTAGCATCCTTATCATATCCAGAAGGTGAGCATAAACATGTGGACAGCAAAAGTGATTACGTTACACATTTCTCTGTCTTGGCTTCTTGTGTAAAATGGACAGTACTTACTCACTAAAACTTTTTTTATTTTTCATTGTAGATTAATGCACTTGGTCCTCTAATGTTCCAATGCCTTGATCCCATCTTGAAAATGAGATTCCTGCAAAATAGTTCCCTGCTTGCTATCAAGAATGCAATTTACAGTTCTCTCTTTATTTGTTCATTAAAATCCTTGCAAAAAAGTTAACAGATTTATCAGTCACTCATACAATATATTCTTTAATGTTAGAACAGTCATACTCCTTTCTTGTGAAATTCTTTGAAAAGTTTGATTTTTAAATATTCTCCTAATCTATGGTATGGCACATCAATTATGTTAATATTCCTTTGCTCCTGTTTATGTATTATATTTCTTATATTATAGTTGTGTAGTCTCTTTGATGTTAATCAAAATGTCAAATATTGTGACTTTGCGGGTTCATAGAATCAAAAGTCTTGTTTGCAGAAATTTAAAGTGCTATTTATTACAAGTAAAAAAACGCTTTGTGCAACTCTGCCAGCAGCAGAATGACGTAACATACACAAACGCAGTCTTCAAGGTCTCTCGTTGATCACCACACGTAAACAAAAGAATTCGCTTGCGGTACACTTCAAATAGCTGCACACACACAATTTACAGCTAATTCACAACTATCACACTGCAGGCTTTTATACCTCCAGCCATTATTGATAACAATCACGATGCAGCTGGAAATTCCAGACTATCTGTCTCTTTCTCTCTGTTTCTCTTTCGGCAAGCATTCAGTGCTCGCCCACATGCCAGCTTGCACTAGCGGTATACAATACCTTGGCGACAATATGTAAATTTACCACTGTTGGAATTCTTAATTTAATAAATAATAGCTGTTCCTATGAGTAAGGACTATGATACAAATTAAAATAATTTTGTAAGCACAAATTAATATAATTTTGAGTTGAACTAGTACTCAGTGCCCCAAATATTGGTAGTGTTTACCTAGAACGCATTTCGTTAGGACTTTCCTAATATCCTTAGCTAATGCCGACTATTGAATCTTGATTTAGTGAACTCTTTGAAGGCGATAGGGGTATCTTTATTGGTATATTGATGAAATTTGGGTTCTCTTCAAAGGTCGTGTCAAAATTGAATAGTTTTCCTTCATATTTCTTTGTGAATATCTTTTCCCATAAAGTTAATGCAGTAAGACCCTGAACATTTTTTAATAATTGGATTTCTTTTTCTATATCGTGATTATCTTTTCAAAAATGATATGTTACCCTGATTTGTCTATTTCTTTGTTCCTGATGTTCCTAAAATGCTCTTTAAGCCTGTTGTTCAAATTCCTTTCTTTTTCGAATGTAAAAGTTGTCACAACCTTTGCAGTTTATATGGTACACACCTGATTTTTTGTCTGTGGGTTTCTCCTTTGTATTATATGATTTCAAAAGTTGTTGTACACTGAATTTATTCTATGGCGCCAAAGTAATGTGTTGTTTGAAAACCCTTTTGAAAAGGTATGTAGTTCTGGAATATGTAAATTTTCTGTATGCAGTTTAATTACTTATCAGGGAAAGAGTAGTTATTTGTCTGCATCTCTGTTGTCTTTTTAATTTATTGATTTTCTTATTGGTCAATTCATTGCTGAATCTATTGTATTCTGCAATATGAATTATATTCCAATGTGTAAGGACTTATATTGATTGTACTCTTTGTTATATTCCATCTTGTTTGAAGGTACATTTAACCAGCCTGTAAGTAAACTGATGACAACAGCATACTTGGATTATATTCATCTGGTTTTGACATTTTCTGTGTGTTTCTTTTCTATATATGCCAAATTTTAGTTTTTCATGTAGCGAACTTCTCTGAGGAAACTACAACTGCGCCACTGAAGATGTCTGCTGCAGTTGTGGACGGAACATCTGGAAATTCTAACTCCAGCAGACCATGGCATAACAACCCAGAAATAACTTCTAGTTAGTTCTTAAATGCATTTAAAAGTGAAATCCCCATGTCACTAGATTTACTGGTATGTCAAAGAATTCTGGCACACGAATGGTGCTAATATAATCCTGGTAATTGACAATGTTGTCAATGAATAAAATACATATTTTGTAAAAGTATGTGACTTTGTGGGTTCGTGAAATTAAAAGTCCAGGTTACAAACACTAAAAATTGCTCTTTATTTCTGCAGAAACCCACTTTGGTCAACCCTTACAGTAGCAGAATTACGTCACATACACAATACAACTTGCAAGGCCATCGACCACAAACAAAGTTCACTTTCAAAACACAGCTGTCCGCGCACACTTGTCTAATTAACAACTGTTCCACATTGACGAGCTGTGGCTTCCTTTTTATAGCTTACTCACTATTCCAGAAATTTGTGGAATGTTCTCAGTCAAGACGGCGCTAGAAGAAAGACAAACTCTCCAGAAATCTGTCTCTTTGAACGCGTCGGCTGTGCTGCCTCACAATGATACTCGCGACAGTATTATTTGTACGGTACTCTAAAAGTCATACTTTTTCCTATCAGAGTGCTGCAATATAAGATTTGCTGGCTAGCACGAAATTGCACGTTTAAATTCAGATGCTCTAAGTTCCAAAAAACATATAATCATTTAGTGTTTGAGCCTTATGCATTTGTATACAGTATACATTTGGCACCAAATGTCTTAGAAGTTCATAGTATTGTGATTTAAGATGATATACGTAACTGATTGTAACCATTTTTATTCCAGATACTGTCTCTGCCCGGGAAGCAATAATGAGCATACCACTTTTGTCTCTTGGTGTCGCAATCCCGGGAAGTGAGGAGGACCATGCTGACCAAATTGTCAGTGAGATGGAAAAAGATACAGCACTGATGGAAGACAATCCAGCTTCAGAACAGCTCCGATTGTAAGTTTGAGCTTCGCTTTTCTGAAATCAGTATAAATTAATTGTAATCTTACTTGTAGAGATTCTCTCTCTCTCTCTCTCTCTCTCTCTCTCTCTCTCTCTCTCTCTCTCTCTCTCTCTCTCGCTCTCTCTCTCTCAATTTAATATTGCTATGTACATAGTAGGTAGAGAAGGTATTGCATTCCACCTAAAAATTTGATACCAAAATTTCAAAGGAAATTGCTTTTGAGGTCTACTAAATCCAAAATAAAGCACTTTCAGATAAAGGTCCATAGCAGTGAGCAGCATAACTCAAAAATAAAAAGTTGGTTAGATACCAAACTTGATATTTAAGTTCAGCATCTTCCAGGATGCAACTCAAAAATTTCAAGAAAATTCCCCCACTTTAGAAGACCCTTTTAATAAAACATTTTTAGATTAATTTGATTTTCTAAAAAATGGCTGTTATGGATTTTGATTAAAGTACCCTATGTTTAAGGTATGAAAAATGAAATGAATATTTTTTAATTTTCTGGGATTGTCCTCATAAGTCTTTTTCATTTTGGATGACTTTTGCACAACTGGTAAACCATAAGAGATAGACAAAATCTTACTTCAGGAAAAATGTAGGGCTCTTTAAAACACCCAGTCAGGAGGGCAAAACTTTCAAAATAAGGTCCAGACCAGAATGTGTTAATCAAAAAAGTTTGAGGCTTGATATTATCACAGAAGTTTTACATAAAACAACTTGTAGTTCTGTTTTCTTCTGTTGACATTTATGCTTTGCTACCATGGGTAGGAAAGGGGTTAGTAGATTGTGATATTGGACCTTTTATGAAATATATAGAATGAAACCCAAATAACCTTAGGTTCATTGATAATACTATTTGTAGTTGATTACAGCTTTATCACTTAATTTGTTCGTCACTGTTACTAAATTCCTCCAAACACATGTAATTAGGCCTTTAACTTGAATGTTAAAGCATGAAACTAAATAAACTAGAACAAAAGCATAGAGCAAAAATGAAAATGGATAAAGTCAAGGGAGGATCAAACCTTTTATTAGTATAATTTTATAAATTTATTTAGATATCACTGTTACTAAATACCTCCAGACATGTGTAACTGTAGATTCCATCAAGTTGTGACATTTTCTCCTGGGATAAGGGAAAATTTTATCCATTATTTCACCTTGACCAAGATTATATAACTTGGAGCCTTGAGATTTGTTTGAAATTTATAAACAAAGCAATTTCTACTGAAACCTTCCAAATATGTAATGTTAATTTTTCTGTCATTTAGGTATTTTAGGTGTTAATGTATTCCACCCAAACAATGTTACACTGATATTTCACTGGAAATAGATATTTTGAGAACCCATAAATGCATATGAAAAAGAAAAACAAACAAAATGGAACTTTCTTCAGAAAAAATGTATGTATGCTTGTGCATGCATGCATATGAGGAGTCTTAATAAGTACAACACTTAGTTTAACATAGCTCTTCCATGGAAAATATTTTTAACTTTTATTTTCTCAAAAATAATTCTTAAGAATTTTGATTAAAAGCAGGGGTTTGACATATTGAGTGAGGATTAAAACACATCTTGAATTTTCTGTAAACAGCCTGTAAAGTGTCTTTCATCTGATTGAATTTTTTATAAGGGATAAACAAAATGGTATTTCCAAAATAATTTAAATATACAGTTTTTATCAAATCATTTGTTTAAAGCCCTATCGTTAACTAGTCTAACTAGCATGTGTTATCTTAAAACTGAAAATGTTAAATATTGCACTCTGTGGATTTAAGCAGTCAATTTAAACAGTATTGCAAGTTTTTTCAATTAATTTTAATATATTATAGCAACATGATATGCGGTGTGCTATTAAATAAAACAGTTGTGGTTGGTTTTTTCACACCTGGTCACTTATCTTTTTAATGTTTGAGGGGCTAGTTTTAGAAGCAACAGCTCCCAAAACTAGTCCCTCGGGAATTAAAAGATGATAGTGTGAAAAAAAGGTTTTATTAATTAATTTGGATGTCACTATTACTAAATTCCTCCAAACACTAGATAATTTGTGATATTTGTTGACCTTTCTTAGGGAAACACTGCGAGAATTGCCAGAGTTATTAACAATGAAGCGAACTATCAAAAAGAAGCTAGTTAAATCTGTTACGTTAAGATCTAAGCATCGCCCCATTAGCATGTCGAAGAGGTTGAAATATAAAATGGGCATGTCTTTCTCCAAGGTAAGCTTTAGTTAATCCTGGTTTTATTATGTGCATTTGTTAGTGTAATTTTTAAAGTGCAAGCAAGTTTATTTATTTGCTTTTCCATAAATGTACTATTTGTAACATTTATATTTTCCAATTTATAACTCTGTATTTATGGAGTTGCATAAATTATATAACCCCAATACATAACATCAGGTTATGTATATAGTGGGGATATATATAATCTTTTCTGAATGTGTAGGTTTTGTTTTCAATATGCTGCATATGTTAGCCTAGTAAAACATCAACATTGTTGTATTGTCCACCTACCCTAGGGGGTCATGTTTAACTTCCATGAAGTCATCTGATGTTAGAAGATCTTGTATTCCAGACAAGTAATCTTCTTTATCCATTATTATTGTTTTATTGCTTTTGTCAGCTTTATTATAAATGGTATATTGAATAAATGCACCAAAGCGGTAAATGAAGCAGTAAAAAAGTGTCATACTCAAAGAAGATTTCTACAAGATTAAAAATAGATAATCCATACTTGGCAGGTATTTATGGCCTTCCCAAAATTCCCAAACCTGGAACCTGCAGGGAGCAATTATCAACGATATCAACACACCGACATATCAGTTAGCAAAATGGTTGAAAGCAGAAGTATGACAATCTCTTTGGATTTAACAGAAAAAAGACCAGATCAAATTTTTCAGCTAGTGACATAATCATATCATTTGATGTGATATCATTGTTCCCAAGCATCCGTAAGCAAAAAGTACTCGCCATTCTTAAGGAAATGGCTAGAATCTATTGATATAATCAACATTCACGTAGAAGACTACATTAAATTAACAGAAATCTGTATTGAGCAAACTTTCTTCACCTTCAAAGGGAAATTTTACCAACAACAATTTCGACTAGCAAGGTCAACCCCTTATCACCTTTTCTGACCATCCTGTTCATGAGCCACTTTGAAGTTCATATTACCACAGCCTTCCCTTACATTTTTAAAATCTGTCAGATATGTAGATATATTTGCAATCAACAAAAACACAGCATTGATGCCCTGAAACTATTAAATTTACAGGAACCCACCATCAATTTCACAATGGAAATAGAAGCCAGCAACATGTTTCCTTTTCTGGAACTAAAAATAATTAAAGATAGCGGCAAGTTAAAATTTGTCATTTACAGAACAGACACACATGCAGACAACTATATCAAAGCCAATAGTTTCAACCCAAGACCTTGCAAATATGTAGTCATCAACAGCCTAACACATAGACTGATTAACATTCCAATGGATGATAAGGACTACATGACTAAACATACAAAAATAATAGAGCAATAACAAACGGTTTCAGTAAAAATCTGGTAGACAAGAAAATAAAAAGATTCATTAGACCAAAACAGTTAAACGAGATCACCACCTTAACAGTTTTTAAAATAAAAAAAACCTTACAAGAAGTTCACATATCACCCATGGGCAACCAGAAAATTTCAAAAGATTTTCAGTGAATTTAACATCACGCTGGCACCACTAAACAAATTCAGTACCAGAAACCTCATCAAAAAACAAAAAATAGACAAAATTCTTCTGGTAAAGAAATCTGCATTTATAGAAATAATCGCTCAGACTGCAATAAGATATAGATGTCTAGTCTCTGGAGAATCATGATCAGCTGGAACATCAAGGTTCTAGCTAGTTGACAATTTCTTGATAATTCCTTCAAGAGGAGGCAAAACACGTTGAAAGAAAATTTGTGGTAGTGAAGTACAGAGTGTCTCAGTCAACTCATTGTATAATTTTAACAGTGTACTGTTTTCCATTGTGTAAGGACTATGATACAATGAAGCACAAAATTAATATAATTTTGAGTCAAACTAATACTCAATTCTCCACTTATTGCTAGTATTTACCTAGAATGCGTTTCATCATCAACAGCTGATGATGTTAGGAAGATCCTAACGAAACGCGTTCTAGGTAAATACTAGCAATAAGTGGAGCATTGAGTATTAGTTCGACTCAAAATTATATTAATTGCACTGTTTCTTGCAGCTGATCAAATATAAGGTTAATGTGGAGGGGTAAAATATGTCTGTTTTCTAGTTGTAAGGTTTGATTGTCTATAGGAATATTACTTGTGTTCTAAATCATGTATATGGTTTCATAGATCTTTAAACATTTAAAGTGGCCAAAGTTTCAGTTTTTTAATATTCTTAATTATTATTTTTATCTTTCCCAAAATTCTTGTACCTTCTTTCCCTCTCAAACCATTTACCATATTAACCCTGTGCCAACTTACTGTATAATATTTAGGATTTTATGCATTCATCTTCCCCCCCCCCCCCCCCCATTAATTCTTGTGTTATCAAACTCATTCTCCTCACATGGCTAATAGTACTTCATTTTTCCTTCCTTTACCTTGCTTTTCAGTTGTACTAGAGTGACCTCATAAGGCAAAAATTTATATTCACAGTAAGAGACAGTCTGTTCTATTTTCAGTTTAACCTGGCAGTCAAGGACCTCGTGTACAGTTTTGAACTCTGGTACAGTAGCATGAAGACTATTGAGGGACATTTTGGCAGTGGAGTTGCTACCTACTTCAGATTTTTAAGATGGCTTTTCCTGCTAAATGTGTTTGTGTTTTTCATCAGGTAAAACATTTCGGTAAACTCTAGGTTATAAAGAACAGTTAACTTTAATATCTTGTGTATTTTTTAAGATTTTTTATCTAAGATTCCTGAAAATAGAAATATAGGGAACATGTTTTGGAAAGCTAAAGAGAAAGTGATGAGAAAAGTAAAGAGTGGAAAAGAAAACTTGATGGAATAAGGGGAAATGGCAAGTGAGAGTAGAGGATAGAAGGGTGACTATGCTATTCAGCAAGGCTGAAAGGCTTGGGAGCCAAGCAGGCTGAGCTAGCAAGGTAAATAAGGGAAACGGTACCAAAATTTATACAACTAGATTAAGGAATATGTATGTATTGTAGGTAAAATATTGTAAATAGCAAGTTGCATAAATAAACAAACTCAAATCTAAGAATCAGAATTTCCAGTGGATGTTCATTTGCAGGTTTAAAAAAAGTGGGGGGGGGGGGGGGCAGCAAGAAACAACCCAATTTCTGCAGGAATTAAACATTCGTTCCATCCTCCAGTGTGGAGCAATTTTTTACTATTCGCAAAATAGCAGGGAAAATTTGATTGATCTGAAGGTCAGTATTTGAAAAGAGAAGCTTCTGAAAAGTGGTTGGAAAGGATGAGATACTGCATAGAGTATAGATATAAATTTTATGTGCATTCATTCTCAAAACTAGTGACCTTTATGCTAGAAAGTGCCTAAAGGAAATATGAATCTACTAAGATGTTGCATTAGTTCTGCAACAAATGACTAGTAATGAATGGGTTCATTATGCTCTTCCAAGCATTACACCCCAGTTAATTTTGAAGTTATAAGTTGGAAACAGATAACTGAAAAAATAATTTGAAAGATGAGTCAATTTGTAATTTCACTTACTCAGATTCAAATTCAGAACGTTTCAGAAGCTATTGCTTCCATCCACATCCTTGATCTGACTCCATGGCTGTGGACTGAAGCAATAGCTTCTGGAACTTGTTAGGAATTTGAATTTATGTGAGTTTTACAACTGTCTCGACAGTCTTTCAGATTGCAAGTCCTGTTTTTAAAATTTAGAAACTTTTACTGCAAGTCTTAATGTTTACTAGCAAGGCTGTAATGCTTGAAAATGAAAGCATTTGTTTTTTAATTTTAGTTTTGGTTTCATCATAATACCACAGCTTCTCTATCGGTTTTACGAGCCAATAGAAAATTCTACTGCTCTCAACAGTTCCGAACTCTTAGAAGATGGTAGCTTGAAATTGTACACAAGTGAGTATATATTACTTTCATTTGTACCATGTAAAAACAGAACCTGGAACAGAAATCTGTTCAGCCATACGAAATACCATATCTATCCAAATACAAGGTGATCTCAAATGCAAAGCTTTCAAAACTTTTTAGCATATTATCTATATAAACTTTTAAAAGTAATTTAAAGTGCTGCTTGTATATTTTGAAATAGCTGAGTGACTATACTGCTTTTGGTTTTTTGACCAAAGAATAATGAAGGCAGAACTAATTTAGCTATTTTTCTCAAAACATGAACATACAAAATAGTCCCTTGTTACCATTTTTCTTCAGGAATATAAATATTGTTCAGTAATAGCACAGTTTAAAATCAAAACAATCACTTTTTTTTTCTTAAAAAAGTGCTCTCTAGTTTGCTTAATATGAAATCATATATAAAGACTAAAATTGAGTTATACCTTTTAAACCTTGTAACTTCACTCACGTCCTTTTACAAAATCAGGAATGTTTTCAAAACTGTTGCAGTTTCACCCTCAGCTGATTAGCGACTCATCACAGTTGGTTGTTGTCTGTATCTCTTGTAATTGGCTCCCTCTCTCGGAAGATTCTTTACAAAGTTCAGTAGACCACTCACTGATGGCACATCAAAATTCAGAATATGTGGAATGTATGGATAGAGTCAACATGAAAAATTCAATGCCATGGCCTGGATTTGAACCACAGATCTCCTGGTTTCCATCCAGTCACTGTAACCCATTGAGATACCATGGTCAACGTGCCGTCCTGACATTAAATTCTCCAGTTGACTCATATATTCCTGGTAAACCACTAAGGGCTCTCGTATCCAAGATACACCGTATGTAGCGACTTACTATCGTAAGTACTTGAATCCCTGGTTTCACCATTAAACTCTTTATTATTTAAGTTAATTGGTGGAAATGAATCATTTCTTCACACTAGCCGCACATAGGCTAAGGTTTTGTATGGATAGTCAACATGAAAAATTCAATGCCATATCCGGGATTTGAACCACAGATCTCCTGGTTTCTGTCCAGTCACTCTAACCCATTGAGCTACCATGGCCAACGTGCCGTACTGACATTAAATTCTCCAGTTGACTCATATATTCCTGGTAAACCACTAAGGGCTCTCGTATCCAAGATACACCGTATGTAGCGACTTACTATCGTAAGTACTTGAATCCCTGGTTTCACCATTAAACTCTTTATTATTTAAGTTAATTGGTGGAAATGAATCATTTCTTCACACTAGCCGCACATAGGCTAAGGTTTTGTATGGATAGTCAACATGAAAAATTCAATGCCATATCCGGGATTTGAACCACAGATCTCCTGGTTTCTGTCCAGTCACTCTAACCCATTGAGCTACCATGGCCAACGTGCCGTCCTGACATTAAATTCTCCAGTTGACTCATATATTCATATTTTCATGTTGACTCTATCCATACAAAACCTTAGCCTATGTGCAGCTAGTGTGAAGAA
This sequence comes from Mantis religiosa, assembly GCA_030765055.1. Classification (NCBI taxonomy): domain Eukaryota; kingdom Metazoa; phylum Arthropoda; class Insecta; order Mantodea; family Mantidae; genus Mantis; species Mantis religiosa. The sequence continues at coordinate 38,608,723 of CM060956.1, read as the reverse complement.
ATGATTCATTTCCACCAATTAACTTAAATAATATAGAGTTTAATGATGAAGCCTGGGATTCAAGTACTTACGATAGTAAGTCGCCACAAACGGTGTATCTCGGATACGAGAGCCCTTAGCGGTTTACCAGGAATATATGAGTCAACTGGAGAATTTAATGTCAGGATGGCACATTGGCCATGGTAGCTCAATGGGTTACAGTGACGGAAACCAGATCTGTGGTTCAAATCCCGGCCTTGGCATTGAATTTTTCATGTTGACTCTATCCATACAAAACCTTAGCCTATGTGCGGCTAGTATGAAGAAATGATTCATTTCCACCAATTATATTAAATAATATGTGGAATGTTTTTAATAATAATTTTTTTTTCCCATGTTGTAAGTTCAAGTTTTGTTGACAATGGTTTTAGTAGTTTGATCTCCTCTCCGATGTGGTGGTTATCATTCCAGAAGTGAAAAGCAACTGCCGATTTTTCTGTTTATTGGTATTTTATGTTCCTACAGTGTTCTGTTTATCTAGTTTTTAAATTTCTCAATTGCCTTTCTTAGATGTGATGATTATAAGACAAAATGACAGTGTAAAATTTGGAATCTATAGAAAACCTACTCACACAGATAATTACATAAAATGCAACAGCTTCAATCCTCTATCACATAAATTAGCTGCTCTTAGAAGTCTGATCCATAGACTGAACAGCATACCTTTAGATCAAAAACAATATAACGAGGAAGTTACATATATTTTAAATACAGCACAAAAAATTGGTTTCAATCCAAACTCAACCATAAAAAATGATCAATCGGGACTACAAGCAAAAGAAATTAAAACAGATCACGAGTCTTCAAAACATAAGTAAAAACAGGAAATACAAAAAATTCACTTACCACCCTTGGGTATTTCCGAAGTTTGAACGAATATTTAAAGATTATGGCATCAAAATAGCACCAGAAAAACAGATTCTTACTCAAGAAATTGTTAAATAATCCCTTAAAAAAACACGATCCCACCAGAATAAAAATCAGGCATATATAGGATACATTGTGAAGACTGTGACAAATTTTATATTGGTTTGACAAAGAGAAATTTAAAAACTAGCCTGCCTCGGTAGCGTGGTGGTAGCGGGTCTGCCTCACGTTCAAGAGGTCTCGAGTTCGAATCTTGGTCAGGGTGAGTTACCTGGATAAGGTTTTTTCCAGGGTTTTCCCTTATCTTGAAAGACAAATGTCAGGTAGCTCTAAGCTCTATGGATGGACCCTGGGCTCATTTGAGCATCATTTCACCTGTTCCATTCATCATCCGATATGACTTAACGTTGGAGGACGTAAAATTACAACAACAACAAAATTTGGGAAAGTTATTTTTTTGTGCTATTTCAATTATTTTGTTGTATTCTGTTTTGTATTCTTCTGCTGTGAGAGGGATGTTTACCAGTCTGTGTGCTAAACTATTGAAGATTGCCTGTTTGTGGGATCTTGGGTTGTAGCCATTACCTTTTATGTGGCCTACTGAACTTATGTAAAGAATTTTCCAAGAGAGGGAGCCAACTACAAGAGATCCAGACAACAACCAACTGTGATTAGTCGCTAATCAGCTGAGGATGAAACTGCAACAGTTTTGAAAACGTTCCTGATTTTGTAAAAGGATGTGAGTGAAGTTACAAGTTTTAAAAGGTATGACTCAAATTTAGTCTTTATACATGAAATTAGCTTCACTGTTAACAACGCTTTTATTTATAACTATTCAAAATGAAATCATATTTTATTTTATTTTGTCTTAACAGTAACTCCATTACCAAGGGCAGCAATGGAACTAGAGGACATAAGTTTTCAACCCAGACCAAGAAATAGCCCTTATGCTTCAAATGTTGGGTTTTCATTTAATAACATTTTCACTGGTCAGGTAACTATGTTTACATAAACTACCACACCCATCTTGCTTTGATGTAGTCTTGGTTACAAAATATTATCCACAAATATGATTTTTGCATAGGAATGCATGTAGCAAGTTTATAGTAATACCAAATGAGAATTTGTGACACTGGTGAAGAAAGGGGAGGAAGATAAATATGTATCCAGATAAAAACTTTTTAAACAAGCCTCCATTACGTTAAACTCAACTTGAAAGACATCACAAATAAAAGCAGAAGGTTAAAATACACAACCAACCTTTCCTAAAATATATGGCCTCCCAAAAATATACACAAGTACAACTATTTGAGATCAATAGTGAAAAACTTTGGTGTTCCCAGCTACAAATTGGCAAAATGATATACCCATTGCTTCAGTTCCTTTTCTGTGTAGCATAAGTAACCTCACAAATTAATAATTCACCTTTAATACATAGCAGTAAGTTATTCTTTAGGTCACCTCCTTATTTCCTAGCATCCCAACCAGTCTAGTTTTCAACTTTGTTTCAACTTTGCAACATACTGCTTGTTTCAACTTTGCAACATACTGCTTACCAGTGGAGTAGTGTCCATGCAAGCAGTGGAAGCACTGCTTTCCTATCAAAGATGCAAAAGATATTTAAACACAATACTCAGTTTTCCCTTTATCACATATGTAAATTTATCATTTGTGAGAGGCTCGATATATTAGCTGTTAAAAGTTTCTATTCCATTAATCTTGTTTCTTTAACCATCGAGCGCTAAGGATTCTTTTTCAGTGCCAGGTACATGAGTGACAATATGCTCCAAGTACAACATTTCCTTTCCATGCTGTGCCCCATGTCATGGTTTTGTTTGTAGGAGCCAACAGGTTTTTAAAGCAAAATTTTGTTTCTGTATTGTTATTTTTTATTTATTTGAATACCATAGTGTTATATAATAGTAGTGATAGGAGTTGGGCTATCTATGCAAGAAATAAATCAGTTCTACGAAGTGAGCAAAGTGAATGTAAAATAAAAGTGAATCGAGAAGATATTAACACATTGCTTCACTCACACGTGTCAATATCTTCTCGATTCACTTTTAGTTTAACTTGTGCTTCACTGTCTCTATGCTTCTTTCAATTTTTATAATTTGAAAGTGAATATATTTCCTGGACATGCTGAGATGCATGACACCATTATATTTATTTCTCCAGAGTCAAGTCGTCTTGTAACACATTACTAGCTATTCAGATTAGTTCATTTGGTTATATAATTGAATATTTAAACAAATAAATCATTCTTCACACTCATTTTTGTGAGAAACTTAGTTATAGAAGATATTCAAACCAAACCGACCTCAAAGTAACTGCAGTCACCAAAAAACAGAAACTTTGCAGTCTAAATTTTCATGTTGAAATATATGAAGCTGTACTCTGGCACTGCAGTTGTAAATAATTGTTTTGTTGGCCATGTTTTCTTGGAGCTGTTCTGCATAATATTCATAAATCACAAAATAGGTGTTCTTTCATAGTGACTCAGATTTTGTGTTTGATGAATTTAGAGGTTTGGAAAAAGTAGAATCAAATTCTGTCTCATTGATTAAATAGGATTTCCACTGAATGATGTGATGAAGTTAGGAAAAACAGAAAAGTGCATCCTAATTTATTTGGGTTTGTTTATTAGGAAAACTTGGGAGAGTAAACCCAATGAGTCGCCAACATCAGCTAACAGAGACAACTACATAGAAATATTGAAATGTAACTGTTTTGCTTCAGACTTACAGTCAATGTTAGAAAGTGAACGCCTTTTAGTGGGTTATCTCCTGACATACAGAAAGACTTAATAGATTGTATATCTCAGCATATAGTTAAAAATCTAAAACAAGAAGCATCTGAAGTAACATTTGTTGCATTAATTTGTGACTGAGTGACGACATTTATTAAACCTCAGTTATCAGCTGTTCTGAGATATTTGTCTCATACAAAGAAAGGTGTGTGCATTTTAAGGCTCTGTGTCTGTGTGCATGCATGCAGTTTTACGTTCTTACAGTTTGGTTACACACTTCTTTTGAGTTGCTATTTCAGCTCTTAATCCACCATACCTTATAACCTTGTGATCATCTGTGTATAGTGAGGGTGTGATGGTGATGATTTTATTAGGATTTCACTATGGAGCAGACTCAGTACGTCGGCCACCATCCTGGATCCATTGTGCCTATGCCTCCAAATGGGGCACCCTTGAGAGGAAGAATGAAGCAAGAGGAGACAGAGGGTTGTCGTCCCAAGGAGCCACGACAGTGCAGAGGGCAGGGTCCCTACAGTTTACTTAGACCTCCCCCAACAGTCCAGGTCCTGAAATTGGCACGGAAAGGCGCGGATACCGGCAACCAACCTGCCGGAGGAGGAAGTAGTTTACCTCAGATCATATCATCTCAACATGCACTGCTGAGACACCCACCGACACTTCCACCCAGAAAGAGACCACCAGATGAGAGATGTGAGATGAAATGGAGAGACAGGAAATTCGGGGGATGTAATTAACTTACCCAGCATTCGCCTAGCGACCCGCCGTGGTGGCTCAATGGGTTGGAGTGACTGGACGGAAGCCGGGAGATCTGTGGTTCGAGTCCTGGCCATGTCATTGAATTTTTCATGTTGACTCTGTCAAAAATCTTAGTCTATATACGGCTAGTATGAAGAAATGATTAATTTCCATTAATTAACTAAAATAATAAGAGTTAAATGATGAAGCCAGGGACTCAAGTACTTACGATAGTAAGTTGCCACAAATGGTGTATCTTGGATGCGAAAGCCTCTAGTGGTCTACCGGGAAAATGTATGAGTCAAATGGAGAATTTAATGTCAGGATGGCACGTTGGCCGTGGTGGCTCAATGGGTTGGAGTGACTGGACGGAAGCCGGGAGATCCATGGTTTGAGTCCCTGCCGTGAATTTTTCATGTTGACTCTATCTAATAGATAGATAGTATCTATGAATGAATGATGTTTAATCTGAATTTTTAGCTCATATAAAAAAAAGATGCAGAGTGTTGGCACAGAAAGCTGAAGATCCATGATTCAAAAATCTGATGTTACTCTCCAAATAGTTTCTAGTACTACAGTGTGAGCTGGTTGTTATTGAGCTTCATTTTTAGGAATAGCATTGAAAAACTAAATTTTAACTGTGATAGCTTATATAACATATTTGTTATATTTGCAGGGATTTTTCACTAATACAACACTCTTCTACGGGTACTACACAAATGATAGTGTTCAGCTGATACTCAATCTTTCATATGATGTTCCTTCAGCATACTTTTTTACCATCGTAGCATGTTGTATCTTCATGTTTCTCACTCTTGCCATGAGGTAAAAACAACCTTTGTTTTTATTAGTGCTTTACAAATATACATTATGATGGTGCAAATGAAAAAGCAATGGTTAACAAATTAACATTTATGTTACATCAGCATGGCACGATCATACAGACGTACTTTCATTGAAACCAGTGGGGGTATGAAGAATGCATTTGCCCATAAGATTTTCTGCAGCTGGGACTTCAGCATCGCTACGGATGAAGCAGCAGTGTTGAAGTCAAGAAGTATTTACAATGAACTGAAGGTGAGTTGTTTCTCAATGGATTGATTTTACCTTACACATTATAAAGAGTTATATAAAGAGTTAACTTTTGACATTCATATGAAGGGTTCAGGTGATAATCAGTTTAGTCATTTATAGTGATTTTTCACAAGAGCAATTTTAAAGGTCTGACATACAGCTGATAACATTGTAAACACATTTCTAAGGGTATGTAATATTTGGAGGAATTAAGTAACAGCTCCTGAAATAGTCCCTCAAAAATGAAAGTATAAGTGACATAGTGTGATAAAAAACTGACCAAATATTTTTATGAGTTACATTTCTAACAATTTGACTGTTGAAGAACATTTAGGTTTCTGGTTTTATCAATGGAAAATGTAACCGTTTAGAAAGCACTGTTGTTACCTGCAATTGTTTAAGGACAATGAAAGTGCTGGTGTGCTTTCACACTACATTCAACATAAACCCTGACACAAAAGATCTCATGGCTACATGACTGCAGCCTTTGCAACAAAGAAGGATGGTGTCAAAATTGATGCACTGCAGATTGGCTTCAAATTAATATGGTGAACAAAGACTGAGTGTTACTACTTTCATTATTTTATTGCAGAAAAATACTGTCAGTTATTGTCATGTTTTTATGTGGCAACCACACTTAGTGATATTTGAAAACACTCATCTTTGTCTTTGATCAAAATTAAAGTAAATAAAATATTTGTGCATAATTATCAAGAGGAATAAGCCAGTCGTTTATGAGGTAGGCCAGTGTAGTAGTCATCTGTCCCTGAATTTTTACAGAATTTCTTTATTATGTGTTTCAAATGGAAAGAGTTCTCGCCTGTAGCAAATCAGATGCGTTAGAGCCGTCAGCGTTGCCACCTCATTATCCCCACTCTTTTAATATTTCCCTCTTTCACACTTGCAAGTGTTCTTGGTGCTAACACAAACTGAATATTCCAAATGGAAATTAATTATTCTTTCACACTGGCCGTGTGTAGGCTAAATTGTGGAAACGTTGAGTCAGACTGAAAAATTCAATGCCATAGCCGGGATTTGAACCACGGATCTTCTGGTTTCCGTCCAGCCGCACTACCACTATAAAACCCGGGCCTTAAAGTACTTACATGTAGTAAGTCACCATTAAGGTAGTTGTCTCATGTGTTTATGAGAACTCCTAAGTGGTTTACCGGGAAAATACGAGTCAGTTGGAGAATTTAATGTCATATCGGCACGTTGGCCATAGTAGCACAATGGTAGTGCGGCTGGACGGAAACCAGAAGATCCGTGGTTCAAATCCCGGCTATGGCATTGAATATTCCAAAGTTTTATAATAATGCAGTTGTTGAAATCAAAATTGCAACATGGATATTCGCATATTACGCAAATGGTTTAAATTTTTAGTTTAAAATTAATTATAGTTTATGAATTACTTATTTTTCTAATCCAGTGAAAATACCAGCGGTGCATCCGTATAGCTGTGAATGTTACTTAACTCGTAAACCACTTCCCGGTAAACCACTAGGGGATCTCGTATACGAGATACAGTTTATTCAAGAGCTCCTAGTTGTTTATCGGGAAAATATGAGTAAATTGGAGAATTTAATGTCATGACAGCACGTTGGCCATGATAGCTCAATGGGTAAGAGCGACTGGTCGGAAACCAGGAGATCTGTGGTTCAAATTCCGGCCGTGGCATTGAATTTTTCAGTTTGACTATCTATATACCTCAACATATTAAATTTTTAGCATATACTGTACTTCAAGACTTAATATAAATGTGTTTTAATGTTGCAGGAACTTCTGCAGGATGTGATGAAGGACTCAAATAATGCAGGCTGGGAAACAAAACTTCTTGTTTTTATAGTGCGCCTATCCTTCAATGTTCTGTCTGTTATCATTCTGATCAGCATTGGTATTCTAATGTGGTTTCTTCTGAATCAAGAACTGTTCACGGATGAGTCTAATGTAATGTTAATGCCCATCATCATCACAGCAATCATGATGCTAGCACCCATAGTTTTCTCATGGTTTACTAGGTGAGTTTTATGTATTACAGTAGTTCAAAAGTGACACTTTTTGTTTTGTTCATTTCAAACATATTAGTCCATCGAGATTTAACTGTATTGGAACACCACAGTGAAGCGAAATAATTATTAATTTATAGATGAGTCGTATTTAATATACATATGTGTAATAAATACGACTCATCTATAAATGAATAAATATTAGTCCATGATTAAATTGAAATGGATTTTAGTATGTATCATTATTACCAGAATTTGTTTCTTATTTAGTACATGCCATCAATTGATTCTGTTCGTTGTAATCTTTGTTCTTTCTGAAGTGGCAGCACACTTATAATCAAGCTTTCTTCAGTCGTTCGTTAAATCCCAGTTGTGTTAGGGCATGAAATTTATGGAGCTGTTAGATCTGTAGGAAGTTTTTTTTTTTCTTCTTCCCTCATTTCCTATACTAGGAAAAGTGTGCTGTAGTGGCTGATTTGTCTACCAGTTTGAATTTATATTCCTAATGTTTTGCTCTTGAATGTAGGAACATTTTAATGGATTTCAAAGATATGAAAATATTAACACTAAAGGGCAATCATTTATGATGTTTGTGGCCATTTTATCAGTTTAAAACTCAAGTTACAAAGGTGCTGTGATGGATGTTTATGGTTGGTATTGTTATACAATGTTGGAACTTCAATAGTGGCAGCTATTTATATATGACCGATACAAAAAGTTACATGTTAACAACCTTTACTGTCCTTCAATGTAGTCACCAGCATTATGTATAATGCATTACCAGAGATGTGGAAGCCACAGTAAACTTTTAGTAGAGCCTGTTCTGCTGATGGTGCAGATGGAACGGTCTACTTCCTGACATATCTCTGGAACAGTTCTGAAGCGAATATCACGAAGTGGTTCTTTCATCTTCGGAATCAAATCAAAGTCCCAAGAACTTAAGTCTGGGGAGTATGGTGGATGGTACAGTACTTCGGAATGCTATTGACTGAACAAATTGGTCACATATATCGAGATTCAACTGTATTGGAACACCACAGTGAAGCGAAAAATTATTAAATTTTAGATGAGTCGCGTTTTTTACACATCTGCTTCACTTTCGTATTTTTTTTTTTTTTTCCATGTTTCGCAAATCTTCGCTTGCATCTACGGCTCTTGTGCGACTGACGCTACATCCAGCGGTGTGGGTAATTCTGGGGTTGTTGCTGCCATCTGTTGATTTAGTGATGAACTGAAATGTGGGATTCTCTTCTAGCGGGATTTCAAAGTTCATTAGTTGGTTTTTATGTTTTTCTATGTATATCCTCTCCCATATGACGAGTTCACTATGTTTTTGTACGTATTTTAGTAATTTTGTGCTATCTTCAATTTCATGATTTTCAGACCAGAAATGAGCTGCTATTGCGGACTTATCAATATTTTTGTATCTTAAGTGCCTGAAGTGTTCTTTCTTTCTAGTGCCTATGTTCCTTTTTGTCCTTCCTATGTAAATTTTTTCACAGTCTTTACACTTAATTTTGTAAATGCCTGACTTTTCCTCTGGTTTTATCTTATCAGTATTATTACTGTGAAGTAGGTTTTTAATGTTGTAATTGTTTTTTGGTGCCAATGTTATATTGTATTTCTTGAATATTTTTTGGAACTTTTTTGTGGCCCAGGGGTGGTAAGTAAATTTAGCAAATCTAGTTTCTTGTTTTATTGGTGTGAGAGCTGTGATCTGTTTTAATTTCTTTTGAAGTTTGAATAATTTTAGTTTTTTATCTACAAGGTTTTTTCCATATCCATTTTTGATTGCAGTTTTTAAGATTTGATGGTATTCGTTTTGATATTCTTGTTGGCTGAGAGGTAGATTTACTAATCTGTGTGTTAGACTGTTGATGGTTGCATGTTTGTGTGGAATTGGTGTAAAAAACGCGACTCATCTAAAATTTAATAAATTGGTCACAGCTTGCGCTGTTTGTGCATGAGCTTTGTTATAGTATAGGTGAATTTTGTTTTTGAATATCAACTACAGATAAATTGTTATATTGTACATACAGTTTCTCAATTTTCATTTCTAAACTTGTGTTGTGTAAATGTTTACTGTATAATTTTTAGTTATAAGTACTTGACGTGTCCTATATCATGTACTACGATCAAAAGGATGAATAAATATATTGAGTCATGCAAAATGATGGGTGAATCCTGCAGAAAGTGTTGCTGCTTCTTTTTCAAAGCTGGTCGCAGGAGGCGCTCCAAAAATGAACAATAATACTGTGCAATGACGGTCTACTGTGGAGGAATGTAATGCATTAGGATAACACCATCATAGTCATACACAAGAAGCACCACAACTTTCACCATACTGGGGCTCTGACGAACATTCAGCTTTCATGGTGATCAATAATGACACTCATACGATTTGGCCCATGTCTCATCCAGGATTATAAGGCATAAGAAAGTCTCTCCTTTGCGCTCATAGTGCTCCAAGTGCATCTTAGCAGCATCGTAACACAACCATTTCTGCATTTCCATCAATTCATGTGGAACCCATTGTGATGCAATTTTTTGCATGTCCATGCATTCTTCAGAACATGAAGCACAGTCATATGTGCTAATCCAGTTTCTTGGGCAACCTCACAAATTGTCTCACTGTCCAATAATGTGGCAAGAGTATGTATTTCTTTTTCACTGATGCTCATAGGATGACCTGTCCGATGAATTTCCACCACAGTTTGCCGACTATTGTTGAAGGCTTTTACCCAACATGCCACTGCTTTGTAAGACAATGCAGATTTCCCAAGACAATGCAGATTTCCCACAAGCCTCTTGAAGATCTTAATGACACTGTTGTGCTGTACACCTCTGTCACATTCAATCTTGATCCAACTCCGTTGTTCCTGTTTTGAAAACACAGTGACAACATTATATTAGACTGCACGCTCACAAGTGACTGTGTTTCTCTCAGTTGTGCACATGCAGGTTGTATGGGAAGTGAGAGTCCATTTGCTCTAAGATAAGGTAGGTAGGTATGTAACCACGTGTGCTATCAGCGACAATATTAAATTCCATTGCATAGCGTCTCCTCAGCAGTGTTGCCACTATTGTGTTGCCAACCCTTGTATTAGTAGCCTTTTTACAGTTTTTAACAAAAAGCATGTTTAGAATGCTATAAAAGTTAGGAACATCCAAGAGCAAAACAGTAAAACCAAATAATAGTAAAAAAATTGAAACTATCAATAGTGAAACAAATATAATTCATCCCAAGTTCTCGTAAGTGAGAACTTTATAGTTTAGTAGTTTATTTCCTATTTCTTATTACAATATTTAGCATATACAACTTCATACATATATAACATAATGTATTATGGGTGCATTTAAAGTTGGTGATTGACGGTTGAAGGAGTGGGGAAGGAGAGGGGATAGCACCGTTGCTACTTTACCGTCCCTCTCCACGTGCTAGGCAACGAAGATGGCGGTTAGAGGGGAGGAGGAAGTTCGACTGCGGTAATGTACACGCACATATTCCTAGAAATTTGCGTATTGCAGTATTAATCATAAGACTGCCGTAAGACTGTCTACACGTTTAAGTGAGCAGTTACCTAATTACAGCATACGAAATCTTCGAAATGAACAAAAAATAAATGGTTAGCTACAGTTAAGATTTAGAGAAACAAAAGTGTCATACCTGCACAGAATTATGCATTCTATTCCAACGGGAATATGCCGCTTATCTCAAGAGTCGCTGCTGTCATTGGTACTGCTTTTCTGAACGTTGTCGCCGTCATCGTCGCCGTCAGAGCTACTGCAATCTCCCACGGAAATCATGAGTTCCTCCACTTTCTTCCAAAACGCCGTCGTTTTCCCATGCTGCTACTATACTTTTTTGTGTTACAAACAGCATCTTCCCAATTTTTAGCACTTATTTTTGCTATTGCTTCAGTTAGTTTTATAACAGATGTTATAGTGAAATCTGTATTGTTGCGCACTACATATCCCGTTTATTTGGGCCCAAATCAACTCTATTGCATTAAAATGGCAATGGTAGGGAGGAAGTCTAATAATTTTGTGGCCTTTTTCTGCAGCAATTTCATTAAGTATATATTTTGGGAACTGCGGTTTGCTTTTACCGGTTCTAGCAATTCATACTTTTTTTTTAAATGGTCTTGAACACGCACATTTAATTACCCTTACTTGTCCTTTAATTGGGATTCCATACCCAAAAACATTTTTGGTGGTCTTCACAGATAATTTCTTTCTGTCTGTTTCTGTAGCACAAGTGTTTGTGACAGCCATTAGTAACGATAATTAGCTAAATATTAAAGTTACACTGAAACACTAAAGTTGATCACCGAAACACACGAATTATGTTGCGAAAATGTAAAGCTGTTTACACCCTGTGAAGCATTCACTACTTGAAGCAGTACACTCTTAGTTTGGCAGTGAGGACAGGGAGAAATTAGCCTAAGTACCGTAAGGGTTATTCATGTTAGAACTGGACCGGACAAAGGCAGGTAAGCAGGGTTGGTCATTAAACCGAAAAGGTTGGTCATTCACCCAGAAAACTTCATAAGATATTCCTTGAAACTAAATCCACACCTGTTCCCTTCCAACAACGTATACCGTCTCATACTAAAGGGCAACGAACGACGAAGGTATTGTGATACCGCTGATTCATACGCGAAGCAGCAATAGTAACAGTTTCTGCTTATTGCAAACCTCAACATGGCGATAGACTAGCGTCATGCATAAAGCACGTGGTGTAGTGCGATAGAGTTGGCAACGTAGGATAAGCGTGCCGGGTTGCTATGGCAACAGTTTACTTTTGATTGGTGGATTGTTGGTTGCTAGGCGACCGCAATGACGTGTCAGTGACATGTTTATTCCCTCTCCTTTTTTTCGCAGCTGAATAGCACGTGGAGGCAAAACGCCAATCACCAACTTACGATGCGACAATTATAGTATACAACAAATACAAAATCTTACATACTCTCGTTTTTGGAGTTGCCTTTTCCCATGCCCCATTATAGTTAACCCGCCTTGTGTATATAATGGACCATTTTAAAACTTGGGATCTAGATTTTTGTTTTCCTATATACGTTATACTAATTTTCCTAATTGTTGTCATTAGTCTTCCCTGTTTTACATATTCATTTTTGTCTCACCTTGCCAATAAATTTTCCAAGTTTTATTGTTTTCTTCTGATCTTAGATTCAATATTCTTTTGCCTCTTATTTCATTATATATGTTTTTCCACTAATGCAAAAGGAATTCATCTCTCCAATATTTTGTTTTTTGACAATCAAAAATATAATGCCAAGTACTATCATCTTTTTCATACACTGGACATCTCTTAATATATTCATTTCTTTTACCCCTTACAAGCATACTACTGCTGTTCTAAACCATGCCAACCCTTCTCTTCCTACTTTAACACAGATGTCAATATATTTTTCTCTGCCCCTATCATTTTTCAATGTTTATAGTTTAGTGAAAACAAACTGATTTGAGATAATTAGACTTAAATATCAAGAAAATAAATAAACCAGATATAACACACATTCACATACAATCACAATGTGTTCATAAAATCAGGGTTCAGAGTTTCTGAGTTACACATTTAGCTTACCAATAACATGTTGTGTACATTGCACTCATTGAAATTGGACACGTTTTAGTCATCTGTGGTCAACAAAGGGTTTCTTTTTCAGAATGGAGGATTACAGCAACCCAAGAACAGCACTCTTTGTGACTTTAATAAGGACTTATGCACTTGGAGCTGTGGTTATAGGGGTTGTAATTGCATTTTGGCTGACTTACAAAAAGAATGCTGAGGTAAGTAATGTTAATTACTTATAAGGTAATGGGCGGAGGGGGGCGCAAGGGTGCATGGAAAAGTAAAATATCACAGATGATCAGGAAATCTATAATTAATGTGTTTTAGGGTACCAGTAAACATAAATAGGAAATTAGTTTTAAAAAGACTTATTTTCAAGCATATACTTTTTGTTTGAAGGTTATCCAATGGCTAAAAAACACATTAATATAGGTACTGTAGGCCTATTAATTTCTTAAAATTGTATTCTTAACGTTAGTTTTCTGAGAGGAGTTAACACTTTTTCACATGGCATTTCAAATTTTTCTTGCAACAATAATGTTATTGTACAAACTCCTTCTGGGTCATATAATCTAGAAGAGTATCAATGACTAACACAGAAAACAGCAAGTCAGTTACAGTGGTCAGTAGCAAAGTATTCTGTTGTCAAACGGTAGTTATTTATTGTTTCCTAGAGTTCTCTCAAACTCAAACACAGAAAGCTTAGTTCTCAAGGGGAGGAAAAATAATGTACCTTTTTTTCTTTGTGTGCAAAGTTGCCCTAATAATCTACAAACTGAATATCTGTACATGAGTGATATGGATTTACTGTATATATAACTTGCATAAAATATCTAAAGGTTAATTTGTTTTATGAGTCACATTTATTTGGTTTGAATCAATTTTGGAAGTCTCACTGTATAAAAGACTTCTATTATAAATAACATGTGTTAACAAAATAATTGCTTTAAAAGAATAAGAAATTAACTTTACGTTATCAGTCCCATTGTTGTCATAAGCACTACAGTTCTGTTTGTTGCACTGGAGTCTCAATATAATAGAATTGAAGTCTCAGGAAGCCCAGCAGCTGCTGGTTAAGAGACATTTATGCCAAGTGAGAGAGGAGCAAACAGTCGTGACAATTGCCACAATTTTTATCCACTCTTTTTCCCTGCAAACCATTGTCATTTATTCCAATTCCTTAGTTTGGGGTGTCTAAACCCCCAACTACTTGCTCAGAAAATCCATGATCATTTACCATGCAATATAGCAGCAATGTGATGACTTTTGAGTGGCCTTCATCTTAGTTCCTGGAGATCGTGACATTGTAGAAAATGAATAAGCAGATCAGGCAGGAAGGTTGCACTCTACATTCCAATGAACGAGTATTCTGCTCCTTACCTAAGAATTTTAAAGGTTTTATGCACAGAAAGATAAACTCTCAGTGGCAAGAAGTCAAGGGAGATCAAGGTTTCAATGTTTCCTTGGTGTAGTTCTTCTTATCCATCACATTGCGAGGAGATCATGCTTGCACGGCTTCTTTTTAGCATTGTTATTTCAGTCACGTTTACCTTCTGAGGTGTGAACCAACACCATCCTGTATTCATTGCAATGTGTCTTTAACGGTAAAGCATTTCCTTATCCATTGTTATCATTATTTCATACTTCGCAAACAACTTGGATAATTGAATTGCTATTTTAGTTGATGACAATGCCTTTCCAATAAATTAATTCAGTTATTTCTTTAAACACGGTTAACTTGCACGGTTTCCCATGTAGTATTGACTAAAACTGTGCTAGAACATGTTATGTCCGCTGAATGTCAGTTATTATTTAACATGAACTGTGACTTATTCTAGTTTAATGTTTCTGTTTTTGGTTTAATATTTCCGCTTTTATAATATGTTGTTTATTCCTGAATTTGCCTTGTGTATCAGTTTTGTGTCAGAACAAAATAAATGCATATCCAGAATGTGGCATTGATGACCTAGGAGTTTTGCACCACTCTAATGCCCTTACTGTCTGATAAGGTATATTAACTGGAACCACCCAGAGGGCAGAGTCCTTCACCTCCAATGACGGGTGGAAATAATAAATGGTAATGTACTGAGAGTACCTACAGCTTTTACTGTGGATTATAACCCATGTTGGGTCTTGGGGGGTGCATCACGTCATCTAGACAAAAGGTTAAGGTTTGGATGGGGTCACTCGCCATCCTTGGGCTGAGAATCAAAATATGAACCCTCTGCATGAATGTCTGAAATGAAAGCACTGATCCATCTTGGCATCCAGGTCCACAATTTAATATTGTTTAAAAGGAATTTCTGAATAAAATAAAATGCTCATTGGAAACTTCTGTATATACATCATATTTGATGTATATAATGTTTGCTAAATGTATGCATATTGATGTAGAATAAAAAGTATTTCAGAAAGTGGAGTGCCATTGTTATTAAAATTAGGTAAATGAGTCAACCCTGTATACACTTTTCTCTACTTACAGGTGTAATTTTAATAAGTATGCACTTTTGTTTTTACTATGTTGCAGTGTTGGGAAACCTCTCTTGGACAAGAAGTTTACCGGCTCATTATAACAGATTTTCTTCTAGCTCTTATTGGCACCTCATTGGCAGAATTTATGCGCAGTATTATTCACAGGTAAGATTTGTAAAATTTGAAATTTGGTATTTGTATAATTTGCTTTTATTGTGTCCAAAATGTGGTAAACCATAAGAGCTGTGTACTCCATAGGCATCCAAAATTAAGTGCAAAATGCAGAAAGATCATGGCTTATATGAATGTGGCTCATTAAATAAATTTTTATTATTACAGGAAATTTTGGAAACCAATTGGTGCACCAGAATTTGATATAGCCAGGAACACATTAAATCTTATATACAACCAGACATTGTTTTTTGTTGGTTTCTACTTCAGTCCTATGTTAGCACTGATCATCATCATCAAATTATTCATCACATTTTATGTAAAGAAGGTAAGTTATGATTAGTTTTTACACCATAGTTTTCCAAGAATAAATAATGTGAGTATAAGCGAGTCAAAATATTGAAATATCTTGTGTAAGACAATAAGTACCTACAGAGACATGTAACTAGATTTTTTTTTTTTTTTTTTTTTTTTTTTTTTTTTTTTTTTTTTTTAAGTCTAACATGAGTGACATAGGTTTCTAAATACATTTTAGCATTATGTTCTCTATATGTACAGGATTATTCATAAGTCAGTGTCACATTTTGGAAGTGTGTTGTGAAATAAGCAGTTGACATATTAGTGTGAATGATACACTAAAATAAAGGCAATCTCTCAAACTTTGTTTGGTATACCTTACTAGTGTTCAATGTATGCATCTCTGGTTACACAGAACACTTTCAGGTGATAGTCCAATTCCCCCCATTCGCACCAGCATGTCACAGTCAATCATTGATATTGCTGCTGTAATGTGATCTTTGTAGTTTAAGTCAGCTGAAAATGGTGAAATGAACATCCCATCCTTCACATATGTCAGAGGCATGGTGTTAAGTCTGGGGATTGGGATGGCCTCAAAACAATGTGACATGTTGAGCATTTTGTCCAATCCAGCATTGCATTAAGTTCTGGTTCAGTTGAGTCAGTGGAAATGGAATGGACCCAACCTTGTTGGTAAACAGTCACCTCTTACTGTCAGTTGCAGCATAAGCCATTGTTCTAACTATCCAGATAAGTGATGCCATCACTGTGGATTCGGCAAAGAAAAATGGCCCATAAACCTTATCCTTTGACAGAGCACAGAACATAATCAATGGGGAGTTGCACACATACCGGACTGTCACATGTTGGTGTTAGATTCCCCAAATGTGCCCATTGTGATGGTTCACTGTTCCCCAACAAGTGAAATGTTGCTTTGTAACTGAAGGCGAGTCTGTCACCAAAATCAGCATCTGCCATTGCAGTATGCATGTCGAAGGCAAATAGTGTGCGAACCTCCTTATCACCATCTGTGAATGCTTGTGGGAGTTCGAGTTTGTACGGTATCACCTTCAGTTGCTTGTGAAGAATCGGCCACACCGATTGAGACATTCCCAAATACAGATTTGCATGTTTTGTCAATTTCTGAGGACTCTGCACAAACAACTTGCAAACAAAGTATAAAATTGAAAGAAGTGTAGAGACAGTGAAGCACAACAGTAGAGACAGTGAAGTGTGAGTGAAGCAGTGTTTCAATATCTTCTCAATTAACTTGCAAACACCTGCAACACTGCCACTTGATGGTCTCGGCCTTCTGGGTTGTTTGGGTGAATCCAAACAATGAGATGTGTATCAGAGATAAGTGAAATAAGTCACCAATTATTACAATTCATTGAATGAGTCTGTTTATTCTAAATCAGATTGACTAGCTTCTGAATTTGAATTTGTATTTATTGTACAACTTCAGCTTAAATTTACAATTTTTTAATACATTTGACACTATTTCAATATTACACATGCCTGGTTACCTTCCTTTGTGTTGTACATCCAGTGGCTCTCTGGCCTTTGTCTCTGCTGTGCAACATTATTTCCTTTTGCTAAATTTGCTGTACAATTCATTATAACTTCATATCCCTGTCCTTCTGCCCCTTCTCCTTGACTTTTCCTCCTTAATTTTTCTTTTACTTTTATTAGAAAACCCCTACCAGCTTATTTCTCTCCTTTTGTTTGCTTGTTAATGTTTTCATTGCAACTTAATTTCCCCCATATTCCACTTCTTTTCTAAGATTTTATATCATTATTTTAAACTTTCACACTCAGATAATGTCCTTCGTTTTCCTCAGCATCACAAATTTTGCATACTTCATTTCTTCATAAGCCATTAAGAATGATTCCATTTGCATTGGCATGGCAGTAAATTTTTCAGTTTGACTCTGTCTAAAACGTTAGCCTGTACATGACTAGTGTGTAGGAACTATTAATTTAAATTACACTGACTAGTTAAGTACAATAAACACTAAGTTTTTACTGTAAGTCTGAGTGGCTCCATGAGTTTTGTGCTGGCCTCTGATTCCAAGGTTGCAGGTTTAAACTTGGTCCAGACCAATGGTTTTTATATGTGCTTAAGTGACAGTCCCATGTCAGTAGATTTACTGGCTTGTGAAAGAACTTGTGTAAGATGAAATGCCAACACATCAATGGTACTGATATGTTCCTGGTAATTAATCTCATTAACAAAGAAAATATGTATTTTAAACTTAACCACTTCTAGTCAAAAGTTTAACTAAATTTAACTGCATACTACAGGATAGACCTGCTAAATATCTTCCATAAGTTCTGGGAAGAATGTGCTGAAAAATATTTACAAATATGAATATCCAGATTTTTATATTGTCCATGTGCTTCAAAATTCAATTGCAGAGTTCTGTTTACATCCCTGTTGCTATTAACACGTATCATTATCCTCATGTCATTGGTTTGCAATCTATCATACCAAGAATCCACCTTATATTTGTTGATTTGAAGGATGTGACTAGGACCACCAATTTTACTTTTTGTAATATATTTAGTGTTAATATGTAAAAAACTGAAACTAATAACAGTGAAGCAATCAAATATTACAATAATGTATAGTAATCTATTATAAACTTCACTTATCGTTTTAAGAAACTGGTAAATTTTTAAAAAAATAAATGAAGTTTGTAACAAATTATAATTTATTGTAATATATTAGTGTTGTTGCAGATTATACGAGGGCTGTTCAATAAAGAATAATCATAAATTTTTTTATGGTTATAATTTTTCGCACTAAAATTCAATCTTATTATATTATGTTAGCTTAATGTGAAACAAACAAGCCGTAGTAGTTTCACTGTTGATACTTCTGGTTCCCGCCTGTGAGAACCAGGCAAGTTCAGACATTAATATAATTTTGAGTCAAACTAGTACTCAATGCTCCACTTATTGCTAGTATTTACCTAGAAGTAAATACTAGGTAAATACTAGCAATAAGTGGAGCATTGAATATTAGTTCAACTCAAAATTATATTAATTTTGTACTTCATTGTATCATAGTCCTTACACAATGGAAGTTCAGACATGTTCAGTATCGCCTACCGCTGCAATGGAAGTAACACGCGAGGAACAATATGTGGCTTTGAAATTCTGCTTTCGTCTCAACAAATCTTCAGTGTTACAGGAGGCCTATGGAGAGTCTGTTCTTCCCTACAGCATAGCTCAAAGGTGGTTTAAAATGTTTAAAGAGGGGAGACAGTCAATTTCAAAGGAAGGTGGACCCAGTGCTCCAGTTACTGCTCTGACGGAAGAAAACATCAACACTGCTGCTGCCGTTTTGAGAGAGGATCGACGAATTACCTTAAGATCACTTTCTGAAATACGAATTACCTTAAGATCACTTTCTGAAATACTGAACATTTCATTGGGTGCTACCCACACGTTGGTGGCAGAAACACGCATGAGACATGTTTGTGCGCGATGGGTTCCAAGACTGTTGATTCCCGAACAAAAGGACAGTTGCGCATGCAGTTAAAGTTGATGTTAGAGGAAGATCTGGAGTTTCTTTCAAACATAATCACTGCTGATGAAACTTGGCTACATCATTTTGATCCTGAGAGCAAACAGCAAAGCTCAGTGTGGAAATCTCCTTCATCACCAACCCCCCAAAAAAGCAAAAGTGGTTGCTTCTGCTGGGAAAGTTACTGTCATCTCATTCTTTGATATTCATGGAATGGTTTATCAGCATGTTATACCTGCACACACATCAGTAACTGGACAATACAACAGGGATGTCCTCAAAACATTGCAAGTCCATATCAGGTGCAAAAGACCGCATTTCTGTGAAGCAGGATTGATGCTGCACCATGATATTGTGTGGCCACATATTGCCAATGTTGTTGCTGAATGTCTTGCAAAAATCAATGTGAAGTGCATCCCTCACCTTCTCTATAGTCCAGATTTAGCCCCATGTGACTTTTTTCTATTCCCTAACTTGAAGAAACGCCTTCATGGGAGGTATTTATCCATCATCAGAAGCAGTGGTGAAGGCTGCGGAGGCGATTTTGAAGGATCTCTCAAAAAATGGTTTCCAGCATGTCTTTGAAGACTGGCAGAAATGCTGGGACAAGTGCATCGCATTCAGGGAAGACTATTTTGAGAAGGACCATTAAAATTATTAGTATGAGTAAAGGCACATTGTCAAAAAAATTGTGATCATTCTTTATTGAACAGCCCTCGTACATTCTTTTCAACAATAACTGAACCAGGTACCTCAAGCTCACACATTCTACTATCCATTATTGTTGCATCATGTGAATGCTTATGTGTAATGGAATTTCTTTGAGCATTATAACATTCTCCCGATCCAGCCACCTTCATTTGCACCAAGCAAGAATGATCAGGACTTTAAAGATGTACCAAAGTTATATCTTAATCATTATTACAGATTGGTGTGTTGCACAACTGTGAACCTTTCTCTCAGCCGTGGCGAGCAGCACAGACACATACCGTGTTTCTCTTCCTAGCATCACTCTCCATGCTGTCAGTGATCATATTCCTTGGATATGTTGTCACTCAGTAAGTGTATCCGTACATATAGGATATATATAGAATAATATACACTAGCCATCAATCTACATGTTGCTGTCATAAGGTACTGTTCCAAACCAAAAGCAAAGGGAAGAGAAGTCTAATGTGCTAAGGTTTGTTTCAAGTAACCTTGCCCCGCTGACATGAATCCCTCCGCGTGCTACTGGCTTCTCTTTTACCATAATTGGTAATGCTTTTGGCACTGTAGGCAGTGCTTTCACACCATATGGAATAAAAGTCATAATTATAAACAAATATGTCACCAAATTACTAAATTAGTAACAATGGCACTCCACTTTCTGAAATACTTCTTTTTATTCTATATAAATATGTCACCACTACCGATAAATGCACCTGCACCTGCACCTGCAAGCAAAGGATTCTCCTCTTTATTTTGTTTAAGAATTAACATGTGTTATAGATAAATTAACTCTGTAGTATAATATATTTAATTCATACAGTTATGAAAATATAAATTTGATAATACTCTTCAAACATACTAAGATATATCATTTTAAATAAATAACTCATTTTTACCGCACAATAGTCTATACCATGACAGCAGCCAATGAGAGGTAATAGTTCATGTGAGCATTAAGAGATATGGGGCAAACTTATTCGAAACAAGAATTACATTCACAAGTCTTTCTCTTCCCACTATCATTTATTTACCAAGGTGGATGGCTCAGGCTGTTTCGTCTGTGGCCCCTCCCATCTGGTGGTCACTTTTAGGGTAGAAGTGTTGGCAGGTATTAGGCACTGCCGTGATCCTTGGGTCGGCTGCCCTCTATCTCCTAGGTACAATAAATCACAGGTTTTGGTGCCGAATCCCCTCTGTAGTAACCCTAATCATTTATTTCTATGTCTCTATAAACCACTCTAACAAAGGCCTGTTTTTCTCATTATGTTAATCAATATAAACATAATTATATTTGGAGGTTGAAGCAAGAGCTAAATTTTTAAAACTCAGATCAGTATATGAAGACTTTAAATTTAACTCTGTGCTTGTCATCACAAGAAACAAATTTAAGGCGTGAACAAAAAAAAGGTATAAATATCGGAAAAATTTAAACCAGTAGCAACAAATATCTTGGAAAAAACTTGAAGTTAGGTTCTTATTTATAGACCCTCTTTATTGCTCTTTATTGCTTGTCATTCCATATTGGGTATGAAAGACCCTCTTTATCAGGTTTGAAGTCATTTTATGTACCATACATCTATGACACAGGTGCCCGCCTCAGTAGTGTAGATGGTAGTGTGTCTGCCTCACTTTCAAGAGGTCCTGAGTTTGAATCTCGGTTAGGGTGAGTTACCTGGATAAGGTTTTTCTGGGGATTTTCCCTTATCCTGAAAGACGAATATCGGGTAGCTTTAAGCTCCATGGACCCCATGCTCATGTTGGCAACATTTCACCCATTTCATTCATCATCCAATATGACTTAATGTTGGAGGACGTAAATTGAAAAAAAAAAAAAGAAAAAGACACAGGAACACCAGCTTTACTTTCCTTCTGAAGGAAACCAAGCTAAGGATTTTTATACCCTAAAGATATGTCCATCACCCTCCACAGGGTTTGAATTCTATGACATCAGGAATCAGAACATGTTACCCCTAGACGACAGAGAAGGAAAGGTAAACAACGCAAAAAGTTATTTCTTACAAATTTTGTGTTTCAATGAGAGCTACATTTCTCATGTAGGTTATCCATTATAGTTTACCAATTACATAAAGTTATACAAAATTCATTTCAAATGAAGATTTATTAATTTCAGATTACATTGAATCCCATGTATTTTGTAAGGTTCTGTCTACTGTATAAAGAAATGTGATGATTGATTGATTATTTGTTTCACAGGATAAGAATATCAGACTGTGGGCCATTCCGTGGAGAGTTTCCCTATCCCTATGAAATGATACTGTCCAGAGTGTTTAAACTGAGACAAGAGAATGAAGTCTGGAAAACACTAAAGTTTCTTACAAAACCTGGTGTTCTGGCAGGAGTACTGCTTGTTATGGGGTAAGTTCTCATTATAGTCTTGCTTTAAACAAGCATAAAATACAGGTTGTCCTGCTTCAAGGCTTAGGCCATTTTAAGCTGATACAGGATGTCCCACCTAAAACATCAGTAAAATAAATGGTTTTAACTGAATAGTAAAAATTACGAAATTGAAACTATTAGCATTTTCTATTATCCAAGAGCTGCAATTTCAATAGGTTTTAATATGACTACCATTTGTACCATGCAAGTGTCAAGCTAGTTTTCCACCTCTCTCCAGATATTCCTCAGAATTACAGTTGTGACATTCTCAGTTGCAAGATGAATTCTGAATTTCAAATCAACCAGATCAGCCTATAGTGTTGTTGGTAAATGGTTCCTGCAGGAAGTTGAGAGACAACATACAACTCCAAAATATTAGGTTCGATCAGTCACTTTAGGTACAGCAAAAAAGAAGGGACCTATTGCATGAATGTTTTTATCTTTGGGCAAATCACTATTATGTCGAAACACAACAGAAGGATTACAATAAAATATAATTGTCACAAACTTCACTTATCTTTTTAAAAAAATTTATGAACTTTCCACAGAATTTAAGAGACTAGTTTCGCAAAAACTTTTCTTCATTTTCAGCATTAACAGAAGGCTTCTCACTCCCCAAGCTTCTGTATTTGTGTCTGTTAACTTTTCCTGATATGTGGAAAGTTGACTTGTCAAAGAACAGATATGATCTAAATACAAGTTGTTCTCATCAATTTGTCCAAAATGCTCGCAACAAAATTTAGCCTCTTATAATCAGGAATGGGATCAAGCCTTTGAAGATTGTATTCCCGACAAAATTAGCATTGACATTCTTCACACAATTGAAAATACCAGCTACAAATAGTTTTTTAAATTAATTTTGATGTCACTGTTACTAAATTCCTCCAATCATGTATAATTCTTTTCACACTTGTTTCTGCTAACCAAAGAACACAGGAGACTTTCTGCTAAATGGTCCACCTGGTTAGTTTCACAAAGTTAGCAGTTTTCCATTATTTATTTATTTCTCAATGTAATAGTTGATGGCAACCATTGTTACAATGCTGCACAAATTGCAAGATCTGCATTGCCAAATCTGACTGGATTTATTTCACTTTGGCATATATATTCTCCATTATAACCATTTATTTTATTGGTGTTTTAAGAGGGACATTGTATATTAAGTGCTCTAAATAACTTGTATTATTTTTGTTACATGCTGCATTTGAAGGACAGAAAGTAAGCAATGAAACATAATGTATCTGTTTTGTATGCATTATGAACAGCATTTTTCAATATGGAGCCTAATGGTTACTTTTCATTTATATGTGCTACATGATCGTTTCTTGTAGATTTTATATAAAATATTCTAGGATATTTTTATTTTTACTTGGCAATTTTTTGTCCTTTTATTATAGTAGAAATTGACTGTGTTGGTTGTTGCAAACATTTTGAATTTAGTTTTTCTATATTTATTATCTTCAAAATAAATTTACAAAATAAGACAACTTCAGAAGAACATTAAGCACAACATGAATGGAAGAAGTGGCTAAAACGAAGTGTTTCCTTTTACTTTTATAAGTAAATGCTTGCATTCAAGTCAATAAAAGAAGTATAAACACTTACGGCAGAAGTAAATACTTGCCCATTTGCAAGATTGATCAGAGGTAACCTCGTCAACGAACTTGCTGTAGTTTCTGTTAAAATCATAACTAAAATGTATATTCAGGAGGCAGAGCGGAAAAAGTGGAGATCTAAGCCCTAGAAAATATTAGAGCACTACTTATGTTTGAAGATGAAAGTATTATGTATTTAACTATTTTCTTCTCCAGGATGGACAAATATTGCAGGAAAATAGCAAGGATAATCTATTTAGGCATTTCTTATATTTTATATATAAATATGAGCTTTCAAAGTTAAATTTAGTATTAAATAAAAGTTGCAACTTTGAGAATCTGATTTAAAAAATGGAAAGACATTAAATGTGGGTTTCAAAATTTGGATATTTACTCCATTTTGTATATCAGTATCTTCGACGTTTTGAAAATGGTATTTGTGTTCTGTGAAAAACATAATATATTTGTCTCACACTGTTACAAATTAAAGGATATTCCGCATTTATTATTGTATATGTCAGTAACAAATACTGCTTGCAAATCTGCATTTTTCCCTCCAAAACATGTTAAGGTTAACATTATAAAATTTGTACACCTAGGGTTGGTGTGTACTACCTTCGTGCCAAATCTCAGGCTCACATAGCAATGGTAAACCTGTTGCGAGAAATGTTGGTTCTGGAAGCCAAGGATAAAGAGTTCCTGTTGAACAACATTGCCAAAGTTTCAGGAGGGCGTAAGTATTTTCTATAATTTTTAAAATGTTAAAATTCATTAACTCCCAGAAAATCTATGCAGTATGATTAAGAACATTTATAGGTACTATATACAAACTATCTGTAGCGTATGGCTAGAAATCCATTGATAACAATACCATCCATAGTGAACTGCCTTTGATATGATAAAACTTGTGTAATTGACTCTCAAATTTAAAATTTGCATACCTAGCAATAACTAGTATGTGTTTTACTGACTATTACCTACAACCAGCCAGCTAGCCAGCATTTATAAGTAGGAGGGACACTATTTATATTTTGAGCCTAATAATAAAAACAAATAGCAATTTCTGATTGAAAACTGCTTTATTGTTTTCCAAAATATTTTCCTTTATGATCAATACACTTTTGCATTCGTTTGAACCATTTGTTAAATGCTTTATTCCAGTCTTCTTGAGACATTAATGGCTATTTCTGCCAACGAAAATCGTCATGCAATTTATTCTTGATGTTCGGGAACAAATAGAAGTCATTGGGTGCCAAGTCAGGACTGTATGGTGGATAACCCATCAGTTCGATTTTTTTGAGCCTTTAAATACTCTTTTGTTAGACAAGTTGTGTATGCACTCGCATTGTTGATGAACGATCCTATGGTTCTCTTTGGTTTTCCTTACTTCACTGAAGAATTCAGCAAACAAATGGTTAAATTAATTGGGAGTCGATTAATGACACAAAACAACACTTACTTTTAAATTTTCCCGGAACCAGTTTCTGAGGCCTTCCCTCTATCTTCAGCCGGACATCGACGATGAAGATAGAGGGAAGGCCTCAGAAACTGGTTCCGGGAAAATTTAAGAGTAAGTGTTGTTTTGTGTCATTAATCGACTCCCAATTAATTTAATTTATACAACAACACTGTTTTCAACACTTCCATGAAAGGATTTAAACAAATGGTTGTGTACCATTTGACATTGACTGTTTTACCTTCATCTGAAGGCACCGTTGCCACATGGCCAATTTTGCTGAAAAAGCAGGCAACCATTTGCTTTGAGGTGGTTCGAGTGTGAACAACTTTTGTTGGTTTAGTTTCATTTTGAAACACCTATAGAGCTGACTGCTGTTTACATTCCGGCTCATATATATAGATCCATGATTCGTCACCTGTTACAATTATATATATAACTTTTGAGGCACTGCCATTGTATTTCTTGTATTTTTATACACCAGTCGACATGAGTTTCTTTTTGAGACTGCATCAAATTATGTGGGATCCAACGAGAACAAACCTTTTTCACGACTAAATAATCAGGCAATATTTTATATATGCTGGTGAAACTAATGCCTAGGGTTACCTCAATCTCACATGTCGCATGACAATTTTGCATTATTAGTTTTTACACAGCATCAATGTTTTCTGGCACAACTGATGTGGACGACCTTCATGAAACTTCATCATTGAGCGAACAGTGGTCACGATTAAATTTGTAATACCAATGTTTCACAATCGCAAAGGTTGGAGCTTCGTCGCCAAATGTGGAAAGTAGGTGATCGATGCACTTTTGTCTTGATAATCCACATCGAATGTCACAATAAATCATTGCACGAACATTTTGACGAGTTAATTTCATGTTTCTGCTGAGATACAATTTTCAAGTTAATGTAAACAAAACAAAACAAATGACACAAGTCGATGGCCAGTTGAGGGTGGAGACAAAGTTTCTGAAACATATTCTGGAAATAGTGCCCCTCATAATAGTTGTATTATGTGAATATTTTTGCTTAATTTACTTTGGTATAATTTTACTTGCCTTGGAATCTTACTAGAGAGTGTAATAGGAGTTCTTTGTGAGATTGGTGATGTAAGCCTTGGTAGTTCAGGTGGAAGACTAGCAAAGCTGAAGATCCACAGTTCAGATCCAAATACTGCATTGGATTTTTCAAGTCTGAATCACCTTTCAGTTATGTTCAACTTCATTTTGGTGTAATGAAGAATTGTATTGACCTCCTGTAGTAATATTTTTGAAATCACACAAATTAAAAAGCAGCCAAATTTCTGTAAGCTCATCATTGGTTTACACTGAGTCTTATGGACTTTCTGCATGTGTACTGTAGGAAACTTATTATGCAAAATAGCGCATATCATTTTTTTTCACTTTATTTCTACCACTTTCCTATAATAATCGCAGGAAACATTTTATTATAATAGTTAATTGATGGAAATTAACTGAACGGACACCAGGAGATCTGTGGTTCAAATCCTGGCCATGGCATTGAATTTTTCATGTTGACTCTATTTTATTATAAGTTTTCACTAAAATGCACATTTTGTGATCCATTAAAATAAAAAAGCATTTATATATTTGGAGGAGTAACATTGATATCCAAATTAATTCATAAAACTATTTGTAGTCTCCTTTTTCACACTACTTCACTTACATTTTAATTTTTTTTGAGGAGCTAGTTTTGGGAGCTATTGCTTTCATTTTCAACCGTAAAGGTCTGTCATCTATTGTTGCCTCAGTCTTCTCTCTGGTGAAACAATTAACTTTTTTTTTTTTTTTTTTTAGTGTGTGTGTGTGTAATTTACGTCCTTTAACTTTTTAAGTTATATTGGACAATGAAGGAATGGGTGAAATGATGCTCAAATGGGCCCAGGGTCCATGGAGCTTAGAGTTACCCAACATTCGTCTTTTAGGATAAGGGAAACCCCCAGAAAACCCCTTATCCAGGTAACTCACCCTGAATTAACTTCTTTATCAAATTATCAACTGGTGGGATTTGAAAGTTTGTTAATTGGTCTATGTATTTCTATATTAAGATGTTCTCCCACATTGTGAGTTATGGTTTATCAAGCCTTTTAATAATTTTGGATTTGGATCAAGGTTATGTACAGTTTTTGTTCCAAAAGAAAAATGCTACTGCAGACTTGTCTTCCTGTTTCAGTTTGATGTCTCTAAAATGTTCTTTGACTCGGTTTTTAAAATTACTTAAAGGTGTGATAAACCATAGCAATCTTACAATTAATAAATGTGTGTACCTTTTAACTTCTAATATGATTCATCAATTTATACACAGTATTAGATATAAATCTAAGTCTTTTAAAAAATAAGTTGGTTGCCTCTCTGTGTTTGATACAAGGAAGCTTGTGATATGATACAGCACTTGTAATTTTATAGCAGGTATTGAAACTTACCATTTTGTTTTGTTAGAAAAATTACTCGCTTTGGACTTAGAACAGGATGTTGTTATGATAAATTAAATTAAATTTTTTTTTTTTTTTAATTTAACTTGGAAATTCTTACTCTCAACTATTTTGTGAATACAGTCGTAAGAGTTAAGCATATATATTTTATTTTTCAGATCATTTTTCAAGGCCAACAATAGTGTATACAGATCCTGGTAGCAGTAGTGGTCGTAGTCAAGATGATGTAAGTATTTACCATAATTTTTAAACTTTATGTGCCAGCAAGCATTGAAATTAGAATCCATACTAGTCCAGATCAGGTTCAGCTGTAAGCTACCAGCAATTTTTATCCTGAATATCAAAAGCAACCGGGCACCTAGAATAGAATAGTATCATTGCTAGTCCTTTTATTAGTAGTAGCACTGAGTGTAATCAGTAGGAACACATGAACGATTCATATAGTTTATTATAATTATAAAGTGAACATTATATCAGAAGTGATGTATACTTCCATTGAAGTCATCATCTTGGAAATGGGAGTGTAGCTAACAGTTTCAAGCTTAGTCTGATATATGATCAAGTTATTCACCAACCATTTCAAAGTGGATCAGCCTGAAAAGTGTTCTTGCATAATTAACAAATAACAGCCAGATTAGGCAGTTGAGTGACATATATAACTTGAGCAAATACAGAAAGTAGGTTATTAATTTTTAGATGAGTCGTATTTATTACACATCTGCTTCACTTTCGTACCTATTTTGAGGACATGTTTCGCAAATCATCGTTTGCATCTTCTGCTCTTATGCGACTCCATAAGTCGCATCGTTGGAGTCGCATAAGAGCAGAAGATGCAAACGATGATTTGCGAAACATGTCCTCAAAATAGGTACGAAAGTGAAGCAGATGTGTAATAAATACGACTCATCTAAAAATTAATAATTATTTCGCTTCACTGTGGTGTTCCAATACAGTTAAATCTCGATATACAGAAAGTAGGTGTTGTCATGGTTCAACTTACAAAGAAAATGAGAGGATGGTGGGGAGTGAAATAAACAACAGTATTTTAGATTATATGTGTTTGGAGGAATTTAGTAACAATGATGTCAAAATTAATCCAAAAACTATTTGTGGTTGAGATTCAACTGTATTGGAACACCACAGTGAAGCGAAAAATTATTAAATTTTAGATGAGTCGCATTTTTTACACATCTTACGAAAGTGAAGCAGATGTGTAAAAAATGCGACTCATCTAAAATTTAATATATTTGTGGTTGGTTTATTGATACTCGTAACTTACTTTTTATATTAATGAGAGACTAGTTTCAAAGGCATTCGCCTCCATTTTCAATCTCTTTCCAACTGGCATGTGTTGTCTGCTCTCTCTCTGGTGGTGGAACTATGAACTTTTTTGTCAAATTATCTACTGGTGGTATTTCAAAGCTCATTACACAATCCTTATTTTTCATATGAATATGTTCTCCCATGTTGTTAATTTATTTTGGTTTATCACTCCTTTTAATAATTTTGGATTTGGATCAATGTCATGATTTTCATTCCAAAAATGAAATGCTACTGCTGACTTATCTTCTTGTTTCAATCTGATGTTTCTAAAGTGCTCTTTGACTCTGGTTTTTAGATTTCTTTTAGTTTGACCTATAGGTCAGCTGCCGCTATTTATTCTTATCTATGCAACCCGCAGTTTATAGTCTAATGTGATAAGCCTCTATTGTAGCTCTGACCTTCTAATCAGTATTATCGCAACCAGCATTAATACTTACAGCCCTGTATGAGGACCAAGAAGTTGTGAAAAGCTTAAATAAACAACAGTTTTTTATGCATATAATACTAGAAAGGTGATAAATTGTGCTTCCCCAAAGAGCAACGTAGAATACATGTCAGCTGGCCGAGTGCATTAGTTAGCTGCTGGCATACGCATGGTGATGCAAGGGCTAGGTTCGAAACTGTCACATTGTTTTGGTTTGTTTTTCTTTCTCCAAGTTTTTATTGTCTGTATTTTAGTTACTAATTTATTGTTGCTACTGGTTCTCTTGTGAGACAAAGACACAAGAATGACAATCCAATAATTATGGATCTACAAAGATTAGCTTACCATATAAATTGTGCTGAGTTCACTCTACCATCAGGCTAGAGAGGCCCTTGTCCTTCAAAGGGAAATTATGGGCTATCTTTATCTTCAATTAGGAATCATGTTTAACTTTGTGAGCTCTTATTATCTTTATCGTTTCTGGTGTTGTAAACCATGTCACACAGTTGGCTTTCGTTTTTTAGGAGTGTTTCGACGACATTAAATCTAATAGTTTTTGTTTCATGCTTAAATCGTACGTTTCACTTTGCATTTATAAAAGGTATGAAACGTGGTTGAATGGGTCAAGCACAATACCGACCATAATAAAATATCTAGTACGAACTATACATTTATAACTATGTGCCAGTAGAAAACATGGCTATTATTGTACTTTGTAAATGCCTATAATGTTATAAAAATGTTATTTGTATTATAAAATCAAGTTATATGCCCCAAGAGGTAAAACAAAAGGTAATAAAACTTTTGAACTGATCACAAAGGACTTGAACCAAAGTTGAAGTGGCAGAGTGAAGTAACCTGTATAATACCATTTAGCGAACACTAGGTTGCATGGGAAGGTTCCTATACAAATAAATAACCACAAACCTAAGGCCCACCTCGAATCTTTACATGCTTTTTACAGCTTCATACAGTGTTTTGAGCTCGTTTTGATAGTTCTAACACAAATAAAACTGCATCCACCATTACAATTACTGTATGAGCTAAAACATGCCATAATTTGTGACAGAAGTGAAAACAATCTACCTAATTTTTAGTAATTTTTTCATGGCTGTACAACAAAAACACGTGTTGGCTCAAGATTTAAATCCAATTGGTTCCACTTTGTAGATCTGCCATTTTGTGTTCCAATGTTATTGTCAACTGATGCATGTGATAGGTTGTTCCTTCAGGGGCATCTTTAAAGGCATGCGTGAATGTATGCTAATGAATAAAAGATAGTAAACTTGTCTAAATTATTACTGCTTCTCTCTGTATCTGGGTATGATGTTTTTGGAATTGACATACATAGTGATTGATTTCTGTCCCATACAACACTTATGCATTGAGTTTTCTACCCCTCCTCTATAAACTGTTCCATTAGAAGGCATTCAAGAAAGGCATAAGTCACATATGCTGCTTAGCACGTTGCATAAATTCAAAAATAAATAGGGGCAGGTGACTCGCCTGGTATATCAATGTATTTTGCAAAATGTAGTCTTCCTGTTTGTGAATTTCATTTACAGTTCTTTCATTTGATTGACTGTCTTCTTTAAGTGAAACATATCAGTATTCAGACATTGTAAGTTGTCTGCAAATACATTTTATGTTTGTGGACATACCGGAACGAAACAGGTGAAACATAAAATTGTGTTTGGGGCAAAGTTTTGTTATGCCTACGAAGCTTATTTAGGTGTACCAGTTGGAGAGATGTTGATGGGCTCCTTACATATTGTGTGGAAGCTTTAGGTCTACCTTAGAGGGTTGGTTACGTGGAACAAGAAAATCTATGTATGCCATTTGCAGTTCCTCGAATATGGCTGGAGCCAACTAACCATCACAACTGTTACTTTTGTATGGTTGACATTATACATTACAAAATTATCAAGAACAGAAAAAATGTTCAATATCTTAGCATACCATCATCTAGTAGGGCAGATCAGCATTACACCAGGAGAGGCTGGCCAGCAAGAAAAGAAATGCTTCCAGGAATACACAATGTAAAACACGAACCTCTTCAGTCTACTGATAAAATTCTGCTACCTCTACTCCATATCAAACTGGACTAATCAAAGAATTTATCAAAGGCTTGAATAGTAACTCAGAGCTTCTCTCATCGGAATAATGTTCCCAGTGTTATCTGAAGTAAAAGTAAAAGGTGGGATTTTTAACGGACCTCAGATTCAAGCAGTGTTACAATCTAAAGAATTTGTAGAAGTAACGACTCTTGATGAATGTACTGCTTTTGAAGCTTTTAGAGCATATTTTTGGGCAATAAAAGAAGTGACAATTACAAGAAACTGATCAAGAATTTGATATATTCTTATGGTGTGCTTGGGTGCAGAATATCTGTCACCATGCACTTTTGTTTTGCCATCTTGATTTTTTTGGCCAAGTTTAGGAAATGTGAGGAACATGACCAATGGTTCCACCAGGATATTTAGGTTATGGAAAGACGTATCAGGAATGTTTGGACTCTGCAATGATGGGAGACTGTGTATGTGGCATAGTGCATACAGAAGGATTAAAACAAAAGGAAAAGCCATTCTTAAGTCTGTTTTTGAATGAAAGTGTTGTATTGATTTGCAGTATATTTTATTATTATGTGCAGTTATGTAAACCTATAGAACCATTATAGAACATACTGTATGTTTTCTCTTTTTGTCTCTAAATATACACATAATTTTGGTTAAGAATTTTGAAGAATGGGTTATTGTATCCAAAATATTGACATTAGGAGAAAAAAAACCATTCATACTCGTAATCAGCATCACCAAATTAAGCAATAAACACTACAAAAATAGGATAAACAAAAACTTCGGGAAATGTTGTTATGTAGCATAATAAGTGTACACATTAATATCTGGGAATCTTGCTAACCATAACCCTTTAGATATAAATCTATCTTCAAAAATCTCCCCTATTACATTATTGCTTAGCCAGGGTTAACAAATATGTTCGATATAATCTTGGGCTACAATTCTGTACTTGCATATTTGCAACAAGATTGTGTCACAGATATTATTTGTGAATCTCTGGAGAGTCCATATTGTCTCTCTTAATCAATAGGGCCCAGATTTATGTCTAAAAACTATTTTTTTTCTTAATATGTATATACCTAAAAAAAATTTAATATTCTAGTCCAGGTCCATGAAATGTTTTTTTAAAAATTTTATTTCACATAAAAATACAATTTTGTAAAAAAGGATATTTAAATATTTTATTTATATTTTTCTCATAAATATATGTATATTTTAGTACTTTTCAGCTTTATAAACAAGTATTTTCAATAATTTTTCTACAAGTGCTTAAATTTAGCATTTCCTCATTTTATTTAGGACAAAAGCTTTATCTTATAACTTGGAGAGCCATAAGAATTTAGTAGAAATGCAACTTGATATCTGTTGATTCAGTTGCATATGTGAGCCGAGGAAGTACAGCATTGTAGGCCGAGATCACATCAAATATGCTTGTTAAACCTGGCAAAGCAATAACATAATATACTGAGTTCAATATTGCTTGTACCGTGATTACAACTACATAAAAGCTGTTGTGCAGTATGAGTTAAAAATGCTAAAAGTGAAATTGAGTGCTCATGAACATCTGCATCAATACATACTGGAGTTAAAAAACTCTTTTACCACTGATGGGAAAGTACTATTTTCCAATGTGTAAGGACTATGATACAATGAAGCACAAAATTAATATAATTTTGAGTCGAACTAATACTCAATGCTCCACTTATTGCTGGTATTTACCTAGAACGCATTTCGTAACATCAGCTGTTGTCGACTAATGGACGTTGGTTTGGTGAACTCATTGGAGGGATAGGTGCGTCTCTGTCAGTAATTTGATGATACCGACTTTTTCTTCTTCAAAGAGCACAATATTACTTTGGCCCCACAGAACAAATTTAGTGTACAACACCTTTTGAAATCACATGATACAAAGGAGATACCCACAGACAAAAAATCAGTGTGTACCGGATAAACTGCAAAGGCTGTGACAACATTTACATTGGAAAAACAGAAAGGAACTTGAACATTAGGCTTAAAGAGCATTATAGGAACATCAGGAACAAAGAAATAGATAAATCGGCGGTAGTGTACCATTTTTGGAAGGAGAATTGTGATATAGAATGAGAAATCCGCTTATTAAAAAGTGTCTAAGGTCCAACTGCATTAACCACGTGGGAAAAAATCTTCATAAAGAAATATGAAAGAAAATTGTTTAATTTCGACACTACCTTTGAAGAAAACCCAAACTTCAAGTTCATCAAGATACCGACAGAGACGTACCTATCACCTCCAATGAGTTCACCAAACCAACAGCTGATGATGTTAGGAAGATCCTAACGAAATGCATTCTAGGTAAATACTAGCAATAAGTGGAGCATTGAGATTAGTTCGACTCAATTATATTAAGCACTATTTTGCTAGTTTTGTATGAAATCTTACTGTGGATCAATGTTTCCAGGTAGTACATTTGTTAGGAAGCATGTAAGGAGCTGTGTCATGTGCTTCGAGGTAATTTCTTACAGGAGAATCAACATCATCCTCTTCTTCTGGCATAATAAAACACTCAAAACTTTATTCAGATTTGTATAAATCATTTATTTTAGTTGGCACCTCCCTTTGTAAGGCAAACAATTGCAATATCAGAAAGTTTCTTTCTAAATATACAAATAAGTCCTCCTAATGAGTCAACACTGCTGAAAACTTGTCCTCTAAATTCCCATGAGAAAAAATTGTCACATAAGGTCAGTTTGTGAAAAGAAAAAATATATGTCAATGGCAGAAAATTGGGAAATGTAACCACAGGTGTTTTGAAACATGTAAAAATTTCTCAACAAAAATTCTTGCTAGCTTGTAAAGAAATGCAGCTACAAATCATGTAACGGTAGTTAGGGGATTTAATGAAGCTTTGGAAACCTTATTGCCAAATGGTGTAAAACTGACTTATGTATTGGTTCTGTTTTCGGACACTGAAGCATATATGAAGAAACCTGCACAGGGTCTAACTGTAGGTTTCCTGAATATATTTCATGTAACTAACATTGTTAATGCACTCCATAGATTGCATGAAGCAATCTGAACCCTTAATTCTAACAAAAACAAAGCTACTTTCCAATGGGAAAAAGGTGTTCATAAATGCCTTATCATGGATTGTTTCTTCAAAAATAGTAATTCTGCTCTTCAATCGCCTAGGACACAAGTGTTGATGTACCTGACTTAAAGCTGTGATATGTTATGAAGATTACTTTGAAGCTTTTGCATCAGTAGTAAATGAACTGGACAAAGATGTTTCTCTAATTGAAGATATCCAGAATTTAATAAGTAATGCTTTGTGTCATCAGAAATATTTAGTCTTAAAATATTTCCCAAAATATGCCATATTTGTTAGTAAATTAGTTAAGTTGCTAACACAAAATAAAACACCCAGAAACCTTCAGCATTTCTTGTTGGCATCTAATTCCCCTTAAACCATGTATGTGAAGTTCAAAGCTTATTTCTTTCTATATACTGTTTTAAAAAGTTTTCATCAGGAGCAGTTGATAATCGGCAGTTTTCAGCACTATTATTTTGAAGAGGAAATATTGTCTTATTCAGAGAACTTATGTATATTTATTGATGAAAATATATAACATATAATTCTCTTTTCTTTTTAGGCTCAAAGAAGAGGTAGTGGCTCCACATTTTCTTATAGAAGGGGTCCATCAAGTAATGTATCAGGTATAAATTCAATCTGAAAATATTCTTTTATACTTAAGATAAAGGCTAGAACATAGATTTGTATGGAAACTATTTTAATTAGATTGGTATTCAAACCCTAAATTTCATATGGTATCAGTGCTTTGAGTTATTGAATATACAATCTACTCTACTTCTGAAGTTTAGAAACCTAAAAATTAACTAGTAAGAGAGGTGGAACACATAAGAGCTAACAGTTGCAGTTGCAATTGCTATAGCTAAACACTTACGTATAAGATCTGATACAATTGGATGTAAACTCTATTTAAAGTGCTTGTACAGAATGTTGCATTGGTTCCTTTCTGTATCTTCAATTGCTAATCAATATGTAATGTAAATCGGATAAGTGGAAATTATGACTGAATGAATCATTCTCAACCACAATTTATTTGCAATATTTTAAATGAATGATTACTGCAAGATCTGTAAAGAGGAAGTAACCTAACATTGGACTCTCTATATATCTTCAACAATGTCAAAATAAATTCTTTTTTTTGTATTCTGCACATGGTTTTATGTAAAAATTTATATTAAATAGAATGCATATGAATTTGAATTGGAAAGCAGTAACTCATGGAGTATGGGGTACTCCAAGTTACTCCACTTATAGGTTCAGTGTTAGGGCCTTTACTATTTCTGATCTATATAAACAACCTCTCACTTAATATAAATGACATTGCAAGTACAATTCTTTTTGCTGATGACACTAGTGCCCTGGTGACCAGTACAAATTTAAATGAGTGTATAATTAAATTGAATTATGTTTTGAACTGTATGTCATGTTGGTTTAAAGAAAACATACTGTTATGTGTAAATCTAGACAAAACAAAAGTTGTTAATGGAAATTTTTCAGTCTGACTCTACCCTTTCAAAAGTTATTAAATTTATAACTTCTTATACATCACACTCTCAGAAAGAAATAGGGATTAATGATATGTTATTAGAAGAAATTGACAGCATAAAATTCCGGGCCTTCAAGTTGACAGATGTGTAGATTGGAAAGCTCACATAAAGTATATCTTACCTAAGCTCATTTCTGCCTGTTATGCTATCCGAGCGCTGGTTAATGTGAGTTCTATTGATACATTTAAATTGGTGTATTATGCATACTTTAACTCTATCATGGAATATGGAATATTATTTTGGGGCAACTCAGTAGAAAGTAAAAAAATATTTCTTATGCAAAAGGAGGTTATAAGAATCATTATTAACACCCATAGCAGACAATCCTGCAAATATCTTTTTAGAACATTGAAGATATTAACCCTTCCTTGTATGTATATATTCTCGATCCTAAAATTCATTGTATTGTGACTTTGTGGGTTCATGAAATGAAAAGTCCAATTGCACCACTCAAAAATGTTCTTTATTTCCACCGACTTACAGTTAAACACCTGCCAATTACACAGAATTACGTAATGCACACAATTACGATTCACCAGTTCGTCCGTTACAATTCCACTTGCACTCGCGATTACGTAAACTCCTCCGACGCACGTACGCAGTCCGTCCCCTCACTGGGCGCTCCTCACAGGTGTTCGCCAAACACTGACTGACCCTCCTCCAGCCCGACATGTTGCTTATATAGGGTCAGCTGGCCAATCTAGAAGTTTCCAGATTAGACGAAACAACCCGCACGTTCGAGAACCTAGGGGGAGGGTAAAGAGACGGCTCAGTGGCCCGCAATCCCTCTCCTAATCATCCTTTCAGTTAGTGACAGTAGACAAATGAGTGGGTGTGGCGCGGCCTCTGGTCCCTTCTCAGCTGTCGTTTGTTGTGCTTCCCGATAATTGGGTGACAGAATGCAATCAGGCCTCATTTATAACAAATAATGTAATTCATAGAATAAACACTAGCCGAAAGTATAATATCCATTATCCCAGTGCTAAACTTTCTTGCTTCCAAAAGATTATGAAACCATTATGAAACCATCAAAATATGTGACACTGTTCCTAATGATCTAAAAGAAAAGAGTAATAATTTTGATGCTTTTAAAAATGCTGCTAGAGAGTACCTATGCTCAAAATCATTTTATTCTGTACAAGATTATCTGAATGACAAATTACCCTGATAATGCTTATGTAGCTCTGTAGAATTTAACTGTATCAATGACAAAGCATTCCCAATAAATCTTTGATGCCTGTTCAAACGCTATCTTAATGTATATGTATTGAAGAAATGACAATAAAAGGTATCCATTGCAAAAATGTTCAGATGTACTGGCAAAGTCAAGTGAAAGTAATCATATTAATAATATCCCTGCCTTGTTTTCCATATTGCTTTTATATAAGGTGTCTCTCATGTTAAATTTTCAAGTATATATGCTAATAAACTATATAACTTTGGACATGTTCAATGTTCAGTCCTTTGTGGCTACAGTGAACCCACTGAATGCAAATCAATCTAATCTAATCTACACATATTGGAAGTATTAATTAACTATGGCCATATTTTGAACCCATCAATACAGATGAGTGCTTAGTATTGCTAGATAGGAAATTAAAAACTTGCGTTTTGATTCCTCTTAATTTTAAACCTTTTTTTTTTCTTTCATTCTTTTCTGGAATAGTAATTGAAATATTTTGTAACTGTGACTGATTGTGCATTGTTAAACCTAATTGGAATATACTGTTAGATATCACATTGCATAACAGAAAACAAAATGTACAATAGAGCGCCAAAGAAAGAACCTTTATTCAGTATTCTCCTTTAACTGATAAGTATCAAATAAAGCTAGTAACATTGAGCACTAATTTATTAAGTTTTATTTAATTTAGTGACCTGTACTACATTGTTTTTAAATAAATCCCCAAGCAAGGCAAATTTTGAACTGCTCATTGGTATCTTCAGCTGTCTGTCTTTAGACAGAGTACTAAACTGGCAACAGTGGAGAGTAGGTGTGCAGTAGAGATGCTGCTTCAGAAGTGAAGAAAAAGGTGCTAAGTGACTTGGCAATCACGAAGCATACAGGAGAAGTTAAAATAAAGGCTTGTTAATGAAATTAAAACAAGAGTGGAGAAAGTAGGATAAATAGAGTTGGAGATAAAAACTAAAGATTTAGAGAAGATAAAAATGAAGATAATAAAAATGGAAAGTATGGAAGACAACATGAGAAGATAACCTAATAATTTCTAGTGTAGAAGAATGAAAAGGAGTCAAAGTATTTCAGCAGACTCAGGAATTATTAATAAAGAGATTAAGACCAATTATGGGAGGCTTCGAACTGCAGGACATGTTTAGAATTGGGAAATTGGAACACTAAGAAACATATTGGTACAATTCAGTGACATGGAATTGGCAACAAAAGTATTGAAACAAAAAACTTAGGAGGAGCATCTGCTTGCTGATTGCCCAGGACAAGAAGGCAAGCTAGAGGAATGTGCAACGTAATCACTTTTGCTGTCTCCTTTGGGTATATGCTCGCCTTCCAAGTATGACAGGTTCGTTTAAAATACACAAGTGTTGTCACATAGCTGACCTATAAATAATACCTATCGCTGCAACAAACATTAGAACTGGCAGCAGGGATGACTCATATGCACTCTCATACACTCATTTCATAGTAAACAGATCTGCTACCGGAGCAAAAAATGTGTAGTGTTCAATGCCCGCTTTTACTACATACGGCACCGCAGGCAATGACACTGATGATACATGAGATGAAGATGGAGCACCGGTGGAATGAGATGGCGGGGGAAACCGGAGATCCCGGAGAAAACCCACCCCAGTGCCGTGTTGTCCACCACAAATCTCACTTTGCGGTCGCCTGGGATCGAACCCAGGCCGCCTTGGTGAGAGCCAAGCGGTCTAACCATTGAGCCACAGCGCGGCCGCTACCGGAGCAGATAAACAGTTCAAGCTCCTCTGCCCTTCATATCCTTCTAGTTTTCTTGTCGTGGGCATATGGTACATCAAGAATCTATCCTGTGATTAAATAGAGCAAAGGAAAGACTTTTTGAAGAAAAGAAAAAAGGCAAGGAAACAAGGATTTGGGGTTTTAGATACTCACAAACCTGCAATAATAATCAGTCTTACACACAAACTAGTCAACATGTCCATGAATAAAGCAGAACACTACAAGGAGCAAAAAGTCATACTTTACATAGAAGAAAATGGACACCAAACTGGTATTTAAGAAAATTAAAACAGCTAAGCAAAAGAAAACCATTAAGGAAGCAACCACATTCAATAAAGAAAAAGAAAGCAACAGCATATTCAGTGGATTTATCTACCATCCAAAAACATTTAATAAATTCAGAAAGATCTTTAAAGAACAAAATAATATTTTGGCACCTACAAATTGATACACAGTACTAAAATTGTTAAATTCAAAAACAAGATGTAATCCCAATCAGTAAATTGGGAATATACCAAAGTAAGTTGTAAGGATTGTGAAAAAATGCTACAAGGGGCAAACTAAAAGAAACCTAACTCCAGAGTCAAATAGCATTTTTGAAACATCAAATTGAAACAGGAAGTAGCATATCACTTTTGGAATGAAAACTTTGACTTTGACCCCAATCCAAAATTATTAAAAGGGGTGATAAAGCAAAACAAACTGACAATGTGGGAGAACATTTGAATGTGGAAAAGTAAGGGCAGAGTAATAAACTTTGAAATCCCACCGATTGATAATTTGATAAAGAAGTTTATAGTTTCATCACCAGAGAGAACCAGCAGACAACAGATGATAGTCAGACCTTTGAGGTTGAGATGGAAGCAAGAGCTTCGGAAACTAATTCCTCAAACAATAAAAATATAAGTGAGGAAGTGTTAAAAGCTGATTACAGATAGTTTTTTTACTTAATTTGGATGTCACTTTTACTAAATTCCTCCAAACATGCATAAATGTTTCAAGGACCTTACCCTCTTTATCAACTCTGTTGACTGCCGTGTGATATTGGATCTATTTCCTATTAGATGGCATCTAGTTTCTCTGGTTATTTTCAAATGAATTTAAAAGTTGTATCATTTGGGATGTTAAAATTCATCAGAAAGGGTTATGTGGGT
The DNA here is from genome assembly GCA_030765055.1 of Mantis religiosa. NCBI lineage: Eukaryota > Metazoa > Arthropoda > Insecta > Mantodea > Mantidae > Mantis > Mantis religiosa. Next base: position 38,568,000 of record CM060956.1, on the reverse strand, counting down.
TTATGGAAATCTTCCAAACATACAACCCAATGCATTTATCAGCAGAATCTAAAAGCAATACTTGTTACTGGATATCTGAAGTTAAAACTCTTGAGATCAAAAACAGAAAAAAAAAAAGTTGGGAAAGGTGGAGTGAGACTGAAAAGTTAATGCTATAGTGGGATATAATTCAAAGATCTTACAATTTCTGAAACCAGCCAACTAAATCACATTTTTCATATGAACCATCAGGAAATCTTAAATTCATTTCAAAAAGACATTGTAGTGGCATTATATTTTGCAATATTATAGGCCTACACATTAATATTATTTGCATTGTTGATTTCTTAATAAGTAATATTTTGACATTTATTTTTTTACAGTGCCATCCACATCAAGCTCAGAGGATATACTTCCATATGATGACAAATCAGGTGAGATTTAAAACTTTGAAAACTTTCAGAAATTATTCTGAATGTATGAGGTGCTTATAAAAGCTGTATGTAGGCTGAAGTTTGGATAGGTGGAGTCGGACTAAAAAATTCAATGCCATGCCAGGATTTGAAGCAAGGTTCTCCCTGTGAACCTATCCAAACTTTAGCTCCATACAGCTAGTGTGGAAAAATGATTAATTTCCATAAATTAACCTAATAATAGTGGTTTAACTTTGAAGCCTGGAACTTAGTACTTAGAATATGCCATAAATGATGCATATCTCATTATGAGAACCCCTAGTGGTTTAACGGGAAACATATGAGTCATTTGGAGAATTTAATGGCATGCTGGCCATATTAGCTCAATGGTTAAGAGCAACCGGACGAAGATGGAGAGATCTGTGGTTCAGTTCCGGGCTATGGCATTGAATTTTTCAGTCTGACTCTACCTATATCAGTAAAAGCATTCCTTGTAGCCATAATTTCAACTTGAGTAATGCTCATGGGGGGGAAAAAACTGCTGAAGCTGGTAAGACCAATGTAATAATGTTGTGTTAATGGACAATGGTTTAAAGCAGCATCTAACGAAGCTCTTATGTTTAACCATTATATTTACAAGGAAAATGCCAAATCTTTTATGAAGTAGCCTATCTAGAAATTTGTGCCAGAGAAGCCATGATGATAATATCGTCATAGTGAAAACATTAACGGCAATCATCCAACTGTTCGTTCCCCATTACTTGTTCCATGCAGGTAGTAAGGCTGTACAACCAAATAGTTAGCAAATACATTCAATAAAGTGTATGCATAATCTACTGTTAGAAACTCAATTTGTAAACAAAATACACCTGCTTGCCATTAACACTCCTGGTGGCTAGTTCTTAGGCTCGTCACAGCAGACAGTAAAATATTATACTTTTGCTATGTTCTACTGGAAAAATAAACACCTTTCTGATATTATTGAAACTCTACAGAGCCTTTATTTAGTATTTTAGTTAACAACAATTCCTATCTTAAACATGAAAACATAGGAAATAGTAGTAATTATTATTTTCAAGTGTATCATGACATTTACTGTAGCTGTGAATGAATGTTTTCATCATTGTGGCAGTCACACAGTCACCTACATTTTTACATTTTTGTAAAAGTATAAGTATTACAAACTCATTGGACATTTTGCAAAAAGTATAAATCTGATCCACATTTGCTTTATGTAGTGCATATTTACACCCAGAAATTTGAAATTTGACACTATAATTTCACCAGAAATACCTGATTTGAGGCTGCCTGAATCCATAAAACAATCTGTAGATAGTATGTGCGCATGCAAGAGAGAGGGACAGTTAAATACTAAACTTTATATTTATATTCAGCATCTTCCCAGGATACAAAACAGATTTTCAAGAGCAAGCCTCTACTTCTAACTACGCTTTACACTTAAGGTGCACTAAACTAATGACTTCAATGTTAACTGTCGGTATTAGAAAACAACTTAAGGTACAGAATAAAAAGAAGAATTTCAGAAAGTGGAGTGCCATTGTTAAGAAAATTAGTCAAATGAGTCAACCTTGTATACACTTTTCTTCACTTACAAGTTTTTTACAAATACTAGTTTCTGGAACTTCTTCCCTACCATCAGTAGACCATAAGGATAGGGAAGAAGTTCCCAGTCTTCATAAAAAAACTTGTAAGTGGAGAAAAGTGTATACAAGGTTATACTTGCCTATACGAGGGTATATATTTGCCTAATTTTAATAACTTAAGGTACACTTAAGGCTTTTAGAAAAATGTTGGATGGTTGGTATCTAATGTTGAGCACTTGATAATAAAATCATTCGCTCTCTTGCACTCCAATATTTAGCAGGAAGGTTGGTCTCTTCTATAAATGCTGGACAGTGGATGAGGTGATTTTTATCCATATCCTCATTTAGATTGCAGAAAGGGCATTTAGGTGAATCTGTTAAGCCAAATCTGTGTAGGTGTTTATTTAGGCAGTCATGTCCTGTTAGTAATCTGAATATTGCCACTGCAGATTTTCTTTGTAATGAAGTAATGTTATAAGTTTGTAGATTTTCCCATTCCTTTCCAGATGTTTTTATGGTGTATTCTTCCTTAAGTTGTTTGATATATTTATTTGAAATAATTCTTTTGATAGAGTGAAAGGAAAAATTAGAAAAATGTTCATTTTCTATAATGGCTCTTAATGATTTTGTTAAAAATTTCTAATGACAAATTAAATTTTAGTTAATTGAGGGAAATTAATCATTTCTTCATACTAGCTGTATATAGGCTAAGACTTTGTGTAGATAGAGTCAACATGAAAATTCAATGTCATGGCCGAGATTTTAACCATGGATCTCCTGGTTTCCGTCCAGTCACTCAATGGGTTAGAGCGACTGGACAGAAACCAGGAAATCCATGGTTCAAATCCCGGCCATGGCATTGAATTTTTCATGTTGACGGTATCTAGACAAATGAAATGTTTGAATTTTCTGGAAATAGCCTTTTAAGTTCTTTTCATTCTGAATGGCTTTGGCATAATTGTTAAACTTTAAGAGACCTAGATAAAATCTTGCTACCTAAAAATTTAGATCCCATTGAAGCTCACAATTTGTTACATATGTTTTGCATCATTAGCCATTTCCAAGATATTCTTTGCACTTTTTGCTTTTCTCGGAAATCACTAAGCCTTAGTTTTTCTTTCACCCCATTTCCCTTTCTTTTTCATGTTCATGCAAAGAAAGCAGAATTTCAAACACATTATATAGTGACTGTTTTTAAAACATTTGATGTTTTGATGTTTACTATGTTCTTATGAATGAATGACTGAATTAATTAATTAATAAGCCTGAGATGTTTCCTACTAGAGGGAAACTCATTAAGTATTCCTCATGCAGTGAGCTATGTCACGTAGAGTGCTTATTTACTGCATTAGGCTGACATGTCTAGAACTGTGATCCTATGAATCATCACTTGTCTATTTATCGAAATTTAACTGTATTGGAACACCACAGTGAAGCAAAATAATTATTAAATTATAGATGAGTCGTATTTATTACACATCAGCTTCACGTACGTCTATTGTCTATTGTTCACATTAACTGCACTTGGACAGTTCCTTCCAGGGTTTCTTGAAGTCGGCCCATCTGTACCTTGGCTTACGTGTGTCTCTTCTACCTATGTATGTGTCCCATATCGTGGTGTGATACATCCGTCTGTCGTGAAGTCTGGCCAGATGACCGCTTCAGGTCCATTTAATCCCATCGACTTGGTTAGTAATGTCTTTGACGCTTACCTTATAAGAACGGACTCATTGGAAACTTAGTCTTTGAAGGATATGTTCAAGATTTTCCACAGCATGTTTCTCTGGCACACCTGTATGGATTTCCTTGTTTGCCTATGAGGTCCCAGATTTGGCAACCGTATATTTGGCAACCGTATATTAGGCGGGCCCAAATGACCTTGTTGTCGGCGGGCCCTAAAACACCACACACTCACTCACTCACCCCGTATATTAGGGCTGGGAATGAACAGGATTCGAGGGCTTCTAGTCTGAGATGTCTATTTAGGAAATGGATAAAGTTTAGGGACCAGAATGCTTTCCATGCCTGTGAGATTCTTCTCTTAATTTCTTTTGTTGTGTTGTCTTTGAAAGACACCAGTTGTCCTACATAGACATACTCTGATGTATAAGTTAAGGACTTGACGTTGATTATTATTATTATTATTATTATTATTATTATTATTATTATTATTATTATTATTATTATTATTATTATTATTATTATTATTATTATTATTATTATTATTATTATTATAATTATTATTATTATTATTATTATTATTATTATAATTATTATTATTATTATTATTATAATTATTATTATTATTATTATTATTATTATAATTATTATTATTATTATTATTATTATTATTATTATTATTATAATTATTATTATTATAATAATTATTATTATTATTATAATAATTATTATTATTATTATAATAATTATTATTATTATAATTATTATTATTATAATAATTATTATTATTATTATAATAATTATTATTATAATAATAATAATTATTATTATAATAATAATAATAATAATTATTATTATTATTATTATTATTATTATTATTATTATTATTATTATTATTATTATTATTATTATTATTATTATTATTATTATTATTATTATTATTATTATTATTATTATTATTATTATTATTATTATTATTATTATTATTATTATTATTATTGTGGTTTCAGCGCCATTTGTCATTACTGATGTCTTGCAGATATTCATGGTGAGGCCCACCTTTCTGCTGAGGAAACAGAGTTCCTGTACCATTCTTTGTAATTAATTAATATGTTCTTATACCTAGAATGAAATTAATGAAGGTTTATCTGTAGTTTACAAGCAGTAGATAAAATAAGCTCTTTAAGAATAGTTTGTAGACAGTTGTGTAAATGTGATCAGATTTTTGCTATCATTAATACAATTTATAGCACTACAAATGTCATCTATGAAAGATTTTGTGCTGACCTTGTCAGTATAAGAAACACCAGCAGGCTGCATTAAAAAGTATTCATGCTGTACTGTTGTTGCAGGCACCAGCAGGCAATCAGGAGAAAGTCATCTAAAGCCATATGAAAGAAGAATACCAAGCAGAAGCCATGAGCAAAGGTTTTGAAACTTCTGAAACTGGAGGAATTATATTGTAAAAAAGAGCAAAAATAGCATTCCATTGAAACCTACAGCCAGCAACCATGCTCTACTTTGAGCTTAACCTAAGGAGACCTTATACCAGTTGTTACAGAGGTGCAATTAGACCATAAAGAGACATAAAAGGAATTTCTGCAAAAAAAGATGCCAATTCTGAGGTGGTTAACTGTGGAAGTTAAGGTCATTTTCATTTAATATGAACTACCTTTGATGTTGACAGCTAAAATATTTAAAATTCTAATTTAATTCTATACTGAAAAATGGTTTTAAATGCAGTTGAAATTCCTTTAAAAGTTTTAACACAAATTTAAAAATAAATTTTGAATAGTTTTTATTTGTATATAAATGTAATAATACAGTAATAACGTGTTAGAATTTTAATCATGTGAAATTTATTGAGAAACAGGTGCATTTAGTTTCTTCATATTTATTAATAAGAACTATTACTTTGGAGGCTAAAAGAGTGTGCATTGTAAAATGGCAAAAATTGTAAATGATTGATAGAGTCAACATGAAAAATTCAATGCCATGGCCGGGATTTGAAACATGGATCTCCTGGTTTCCGTCCAGTCGCTCTTACCCATTGAGCTACCATGGTCAACTTGCTGTCACAAGTGACATTGGGCATGATAGATCCATGTTTCAAATCCTGCCCATGGCATTGAATTTTTCATGTTGACTCTATCAAAAACCTTAGCCTATATACGGCTAGTGTGGAGAAATGATTAATTTCCATCAATTAACTAAAATTGCAAATGATGTTAATGTTTTTACTCTTTTCTGGAGGAATGATAGGAGATGTATACCCTTAAACCTTTAAGGCCCCCCAAGAAATAGAATTCCCTTATTTTAGAGATATATTTGAAAAATAAAAGTAATAATTTGTAGTTATTCCTTCACTGTTGCTAGCGCCTATTTTTTATGTATTAATTTAAAAGCAATTGACTGTAATGGATTTCTAATGAAAATAAACAAAAAGTAGGAAAACTAATTAATACATAAAAATTAGAAGCTAGGAACAGTGAAGCAACAAATACTACAACAAAATATAATTAGTTGTAACATAACTTCACTTACCTTTAAGGAAATTGTAGTGAAGTGTTTAAACAAGTTTTCGTACTCCTTGTTTATTTTCATATACTTAAAAAATTCATATCTTGTTTTTATGTGAGGCAAACAACACTATACCCTCACCATGGAGGGTTAAACAGTGCTCGGTTATTGCATTTAAATGTTGAGATTCTGCTCTTTTCTTAAATTTCTCTCATTCTCTTTTTCTCAATATTTAACTATGTTTAATTTTCTCACTATTTAAATTGTATTTAATAAGTTTTAAAAAACAGGAGCATTTGTTATCCATCCAAAATTGAAAATTATACAAAGATTTCAGTTACGGTTTCATTATATAGTGTACCAGAAACACCTGATGGTTTTTAAAGTTTCACTCTCAAGATAGCTGTCATGCAGCACACAATATTGCATTTAAAGTCTTGTAGTCTGAAGATTAGTTGAGATGGAGCACTGGTCTGAGCAACAGCACATTGCTGCGGTAAAGAAGTTTATGAAGACAGTCTATCAGGGCTGCACAACAGAAATTTTGTCACTGGTTTGGTCAATGTTATGCTCCTAATTCAAATATTCTATTGTTGTGAGCATTGATGTGGGATCAAGATGCAACTGTGTAGAACAGCATATCTCACACTTGTAACTAAATATGTGTGGCTAACAATGAGGTTTCCACAGCTCCACGTTGTGTGCCAGTTTGATACCAAATATGATGGGTGTACACAAGTTCCACGTTGGAACGCCAATTTGATGCAAATTATTTAATGGCGAGCAAATAAGTCGGCGAGCAATGAGGTTTCTCTCAGGGTATGCGTGGATGGGTGTGAGAAGGAGATTTTCACAACACTGGAATGCCCGTCTCCAAATTATTTATTCACTGCTTCTTCTTTTCAAACATCGAAATGGAAGCTGCCGACCGAGGGTTACCAATCTCAGTTTAGCTTTATTGAATACTAATTGTTTATTACTCGATAAATTTTGATGACCCGACAAATATTCAACACAGAACAAATTGACCGCTCTAATAGGCTTCACGTCTCAGACTCCTCTCATATCGGCTACATGCCGAAGAATGTTTATAATGGCTTCCTAGCCGCGAACTTTCCCCATCGGCCTTACGCCGAAGAGTGCCTTCTGACCACAGCTGCACGCGTGTATATCTCTAACTTTCCCTCTCAAAATTCCTTTTCAGACAAAATCCCTTTGTGGCTGTTTTGGTCGCCATTGTAAATGATCCAAAGAATTCCCTATTCATACACGTCAAGTGACAATTCCTTTAGAAATCTTCTAAGGTCACTGTTTCTTACACGGCTTTGTTATAGACTTTCCCCAACTGAATTGGCCTTGCCCTGTCGTAACAAAGAACCAACATTCCTTTGACATCTATCATGATTCTTTGCTTCTGGCAAACCATAACTTCGGTATCACACTCCATATGATCCTTTGTACTACACATTCTCGATTCTTGCATTAACGTCTTATCACAAATCAGTATTCTTCCATTTTTTAATTCTACAGTTATTAATTAGTACTTGTAGATCGTTATAGAATTACTCTTTAGCATATCTGAATCTTTATTTGGTTCACATACCTGAACAATAGATGTTCTCCCCATAGATAGCTCTAAATTTGCTAGAATTTATAGGTTCCCAGTTCTCCAGTGCCTGTCTTAGTAGTGTAGGCCTGCTGAAATCGAACAGTATGGAGCACATCAATGTACAGCAAAGACATGTACTTCCAGTTTCGTATCTCAACTACTGGCTGCCTTTATATGTTAATTTTTTGGTCATCTCATGGCAAACAATAAATATACTGAAATGGTGTAGCATGTCTGCCTCACATTCAAGAGGTCCTGAGTTTGAATTTCGGTCAGGGTGATTTATCTGGATAAGGTTATTTCCAGAGTTTACCCTTATTCTGAAAGATGATAAATGTCGAGTAACTCTAAGCTAAATAAACCCTGGGCTCATTTGAGCATCATTTCACCCATTTTATTCTTTGATATGACAAGGTTTTTATTATTATTAATTATTATTATTATTGTTATTGATATCAACAGCATGTTCCATTACTTGCAATACTACATGCTATGCTTACATCATTTTTTTTAATATTCATAATTTACTTACTATACTATTACATCATAATCTTTCCAGGATACAAATGTAAAAGTAATAAATTACTCTTGTTTCTTAACTACTTAATATATGAACTGAATTAAGTATATATCCTTTAGGTAGTTGAACTCCACTTCCTATATTTATTTTGCTTAATCATAGAAGATCTATATTTTATCATTTCTTCCTCCAGTTCTCATTTTTTACCTGTCAATGATTTTATATTCCATGCAGCCAGTCATAGATCCTTAACTCTTGTCAATTGTTTCTTATGGCTATCCACTTCCAAGGCCAGATAAAGGTTTCTGAATCCTTACCACTTCAGGTGGGGGGATTGGCCCAATATTGAAAGTCCATTACATCAGACAGTTGGACTCCCAATATTCATGACCCCTCGAGTGCTCACTTCCATTTCCTCTTGCAATTTGCATGACCTATCTTCCCTGTATCATATAGGTGACTCATTCTTACATTATCTCAAGTCAATTTGACCGCAAATATTGCCCTTGGACTGGAGGATACCAGTATTTGCCTAAACGTTCAAGGAATTTACAAAATCCAAATACTTCATAAGGTTACTTAACAGGACAGACTGAGGCAACTTCAACAACCCGTTCAATAATTTTGTGTCGAACTAGTATATGATGCTCCATATATTGCTAGTGTTTACCTAGAATGTGTTTTGTTAGGACCTTTCTAACATCCTCAGCTAATGTCAACTGTTGAATTTTGATTTGCTGAACTCCTTGAAGGCGATAGGGGTATCTCTGTTGATATCTTGATGAACTTGAAGCTGGGTTTCTCTTCGAAGGTGGTGTCGAAATTGAACAGTTTTTCTTCATATTTCTTTATATCTTTTTCCATGTGGTTAATGCATTTGGACCCTGAACTTTTTAATATATGGATTTCTTGTTCTATATCGTATTTATCTTTCCAAAAATGGTACGCTACTGCTGATTTGTGTATTTCTCTGTTCTTGATGTTCCTAAAATACTTGCAGTAGTTCCAGGAAATCATTGCAAAATTGATGTTATGAGGCATACATCTGCTTGTCTAAGTAGTAAACAAACCTCATTCCAGTTTTTGGGTTGCAAACAACCTTAATGAATTGGATTAAAAATATACAGTTACTTTTCCTTTTATAAAACCTTATTCTACCAGTTTTGTAGTAGCTGCAGTTAAATACTTGTACCTGCATTGACTTGATCTAGTGAAAGCATTAACTTTTAATGTTGAATCCATGATCCGCAGCAAGTAATGACTGGTAAATTTGAAAGGTGCAGACCAGTGATTTCTTTGCAGACAACACAATGACTTGGAGCTTTCTGTAGTATCTTCAGGGTAGAGATGAATTTGTGATGTCATTCATTTCCTATGGATTCACCTTTGAAGGGCACGAACTGGGAATTACACATGCTTTAACTTAGGGAACAAAGGTTTCAATTGGTTAATTGCTGAAACTAGGTATAGAATCTGCTCCATAACCACCAGGTTTTCGAATATGGTACCACATGGTCACAGCTTCTGACGGAAGTCCAGATTGATTGGATTACCATACTAGCATTGCATTCTCCAGTTCATATATTTTAAACAGTGGACTTAACCTTCCCCCCTGGTAGCAGGAAAAACTAAAGTGTTCAAAATGTATTGTTCCATTAAATTTGTAGCTTCATCCAACGTGATTTCCGCATCACAATCCCTTTTTCCGTGATTCTTTGTACAGTTTCTTGGTAAACAGGCTATATGTAGTTTTTTCTTATATTCTCATTAGGCACTAACATCTTTGTGTATTTTGCAAGAAAGCTGGATGCTTTGCCTTACTGAGAGGAATTCCTGCTTTTTGAATTCCTTCAAATTTTACATTTTTGGAGAATACTGTTTCGAATACATTTTGTAATAAACGTTATGATTTATTTGTTGAATTTTGTCCTTTCGAGGCTTCCCTGAATCACAAATGTTACACCATAGTACAGTTCCATCTGTTTATATGGAATCTTGTTTAAATTCCTGAGACAGATTGGACCTTGACTACCTTTGGCTTGGCAGAATTTAATAATACACTCTAGTAATAAACTTCCACTTGCAATCAACAGACTTGCTGATTCTGGTGAGTTAAGAAGATGGAAATGAGAGAAAGAGAATTTGAGCATATTCAAAATTATTTTCTGCTGTTGCAGGTGTTTATGGAATGAAATACACACTTCCATTGTAGCGAACTATATGTTTTGGTAAAGTGAGAGAAAGAGCATTTGTACACAAACAATATTATTTTCTACTGTTGGTGTGCTTCAAAAATGCCTCCTTTCTCAACTAGAGGAAAAATCTCACACTGAGAGAAAAGGCGCACCCCTAAGAGCTCTAACCCTGCTTATGAATTTTCATGTTAATGAAAACTAAAAACTAGAATTGTAAAAATTAATTTCTATCATATAGAAACAGTGAAGCTACATTTTCATAGCCTAGGTAACTTTTTAAGATATAAACAGAAGACTTACATTGATAACAGCAACATAAATTGTTTGTAAAACTATGTATTGCTCATTAAATATCTGCAAAACTGTTTTTAGCTGTAATGAAAATATATTTTATTTTATAGCACCCAGTTCAGTACTTTAATATCATGATGGCACTTATTGCATTTTCGTCAAAGTATCACTACCTACATGACCTCAAAAGGAGCACAGACAGGAACAGTTCAAGCTTATTAAAACGTAGATGTAAGGTACTGTACTGAAAGGTTGTGATACCATTTGTATTAATATCATGCATGGCTGTTGGTAGGTCCTAAATTCTTTATTAAAGGACACAGAATGCAAAATGAAAGGATGTTAATTAAAACTGCACTTTACAGGCTGGCTTCATACCTCAATCAGTATAGCATCTGCTTGGCTTTGTAACTTGTTACAATGGTAAAAGATTGTAAATATGACAATTATAGTTAAAGGCAGAGATAAATGGAACCAAAAAAAGTTTATAATATTAAAATAGCTTTTCCAAAGTTTCACTAGTAATAAAATGTTACATGTTCAGTAATAATCAAGACTATTTTGGTAGTGGTCCTCTTAATAATTGAAGGGCCACACAGCTTTCATTTCCTACCTACCAGCAGCTGACATGCTTTTAGTTTCATTGAGTTGTTTTCACAAATCTACAAAGCTCAGGTTTATTTACTTTTCTCTTGCATTTGCTCATAATTATTTAAGTATTTTAGCAAATTGTATAGTTGCTCAAGTTTGTATTAACTGTAACATTCAGTATTGGAACAGCTTTATATATGTAGATTCTCATGAAAGAATAAGGATGCCACAAAATGATAGGAATGATGGACAAATTAATTTCTATGATAAGTCGTAGATTGCCTTTTGTGGAGGCTTTGACTGCAATTATCAATCAAGATGTAAGTTACTAAAATTAGGCAAGTGAGTCAACCTTGTATATACTTTTCTCCACTTACAAGTTTTTTATGAAGACTAGTTTCTGGGGACTTCTCCCCTATCGTCAGCTCTGTGGTTGACCAGCTGACGATAGGGGAGAAGTCCCCAGAAACTAGTCTTCATAAAAAACTTGTAAGTGGAGAAAAGTATATACAAGGTTGACTCACTTGCCTAATTTTAGTAACAATGGCACTCCACTTTCTGAAATACTTCTTTTTATTCTATATAAGATGTAAGTTACCTATGAAGTGTATGTAACATTACTGGTTTGTTGGCCATCATTTCTGTAGCATCTATACCTAAGCACATTTAAGTCTTAAGTATCTAGAAGTGTTTGCATAATTAATTAGTTAATGAGTGTAAGCAAGGAAAGTCTGCCAAAATGTTTCTAATTTTAAATAAGATGAACCAGCTATTGGCAGCAGTTGCAAGCATATTACTGTATAGTCACAATAACTTATTTTATGAAGCATCTTACCGCTTATGTAATTTAATATGTAATTACAAATTAAAATCATAATAGGCAGAAGGAAAAATAATTGTTCAGCTAATGTAGCTGATTAATGTGGTGGCATTAGCTGTGGTTTCCAATCTACCTTTTGCAGTGGTGCTATTTTGATAATTATGCATTAATAAAATGTTGTTTCCAGTGCTACCCATATGGTCTACTGTGACCTTCAGAGGTACTATTTTCCAATGAGTGAGCCTATACTCCTGCTGTCATAAAAGCACACTTTCCTGTTGGCAATTCTGTGAACAAAACCTACAAAAACAAAACCTACTGGTAAGCTACTCTTATGCAAACAACTTGTTTGAATGCAATATGGCGTAACACATGGACGAAAGTGTCACTCTCATCTGTAACGTTTGTGCACGTGGGCGTGTAGTAATACAAAAAGTGTGTTTCTTAAGATGGATGCAGTATAGACCAATTTATTAACAAGTACCCAGCACGCATTGTCTGCAATGGTAGGATAAGAGTTGGATCATGTGGGATCAAGGAAATCTATATAACTACATAAAATATGCCCATGGGCCTCATGTTAAAGGCTGATATCAAGATTTGAATAGGAACTTCTTAAAATCATTACCCCAAAGGCAGGAATCAAACCTTCAATCTGCAGTAATAGGGCCACAAATGAAATCACCAAGATACTCTGCACCATATAATACAGAATATGTCAGGAATGTTTTACAAAGTTTGGGTATGAGTTCCTTACACCACAAGAAGGAAAAAAGTTCATATGAATGTATGTCCCTAATTCTTCTCTTGTTAGGAGCTCTTCAATACATTGGTACACTCAACACACAAAACATAATAAATGCTCGAAATGTCCTCCTCTTACTTCTGGTCCTGCCTGCACTCATTGAATCATGGACTGTAGCACCCTTTCAAAAACTAAGGGATGGTGTCAAAAGGCTTCACAGGCTTCCATAATGTATTGATGAGTTTCTTCCTCCAGGATGACTGCTCCATAAACCAATAATTTAAGGTGCCCCCAGAGCTAAGAATCCAAAGGACTGAGGTTGGGAGAACATGCAGGCCATGGAACTGGTCCTCTTCTGCCTATCCATTGGTCATGGTAGACCAGTCAGTGCATCTCGAACAATGCAAGTAAAATGTGCTGGAGCCCTATCATGCATAAACCACATATTTTTGTCTTATTTACAGAGGCAAATCTTCACAAAGTAAGTCTGGAAGTGTTCTGGATAAAATCCCTTTAGACAGCACCTGTAAGACATGCTGATAGAAGGTATGAACCTACAGAGAGGTACAGTTCCAGCCCACACATTAATCCTAAACTGTTACTGATGTCTAGCCTGAAGTACAGCATGAGGATTACAATCTGCCCATACTAAATCCATCTGCCCATTATAAATTCCATCTTTCCCAAATATTGCCTCGGTTGCAAACAAAACCGAGACAAACAATGGTCTGGCTCTTTGTATCACAAACTACTGGCAAAAGTTCTCCCATGGTGGATAATTGGCAGGCGAAAGGTCCTCACATTGAATATGATATGGATGCAGGAGCTGCTTGTGAAGATCCCTCCATGCTGTACTATGAGATACAACAGATGCCACAGCCAATTGTCTTGTAGTGATACCTGGATCATCTTTGATACGCTCTAAAATGTATTCTTTGCATTCCAGCATAGAATAACGCTTGGTCTTCCTCAATCGTTAGTCCATGGTGCAACAATTTCCATCTCAGCAAGGTGAAGATAAGCAGCGGCAAAGGTTGGATGACTTGGTTGCCTTCGGTCTGGAAGCTCCATCCAATAGAGCTGTACATCCTCGTGCCCATTACTATTTGTGCAACTGTACATAAAAATCATGTCTGCCTGATTACGAAATGAATATCCGGCCATGGTTGAATGAAACACATGCAGTTAACTCATTATTGTGCACAATTGAAGGTTGAAGACAGACAACAAATATATGCATGTCTTCAAGGCAACACTTAGCTATCTACTGTATGTATTACAATGGCCATTTTTGCCTTCTTGTGTTCAAAGTCAAGAATACTAATCAGTTGACTGAAGTTAATAAGGTCTAAATTTGTGAATGGGGTGGGGGTACATGTGCAATCCCACCAAAACTGTCTCCTCACTGATATTTTCTCCAGCTTTGCCTCAGTCATAATTGATATACTGAAGTAAACTGAAGCTTGAAACACTTCATTTCCCATTATCATTTTCATTTCATGCATAGTAAATGTTTATTTTTTCTGGGGCCAGCTGTACTACAACACAGGCATTAAATACTATTAAGTAAATAAGGTTCAAAATTGAGTTGCATTCATAAGAAGATGGGAATGAAATTAAAATTTTGATGAGCCATATTTTAGCACATAAGCTTCACTTATGTACCTATATTGAGGACATGTTATGCAAACAATAGTTTGCGAAACATATCCTCAATATAGGTACGTAAGTGAAACTTATGTGCTAAAATACGGCTCATCCAGAATTTAAGTATGTTTTGCTTCACTGTGGGTTCCAAAAAAGTAAACATTGTATGCATGGGAATGGAAGTTTAAACATATACTTTCTGGGCTGCCAACAGCTTTTCTGATTTTGGCAGTACTTCAGCCTTTCTTGGTGTTAAATCACATGAAAATAGAGTTTACTTCTAGAATAAGGATGTGTTCTCTGTGAGTTCTTGCACATTCTTAGCCATATGTCAACCGTTAGCTAGTTTGTTCCTGAAGTCTTCTGCTTTTATGCAATGTTTAGACCCTCTGTTGGTCCAATCATGTGCTTTCCAAAATTGTGTGCCAATTTTTTTTTCCCATTTCTGTTTATACCTTGTTTCTCAGGTATTTTTATATATGCATACAAATGTCCTCACATATGTCCTTATTACCTGTCACAATTTGAACATAAATTCAAGAAAAGAATGTAATGAAACATTCAACATAGATACATTGCAGCTATCATGCTTCAGGAGAAGGGAATGGAGTTGGAGGCTACGGGGCATAGTCAGACAGGTCATAAGATGCATTTAAGTCTCCATTTCCCCATCACAGTGCTGCAGCTGCCTAGAGTGTGATGAGTGACCCTATGACTATAACCCTCTAGCATCCATGAGGAGTACTCTTTGAGAAAATAGTGTGTGGCACTGCTGTACATTACAAAAACCTAAAAGGAAAATTGTGGTAGATGGGAAACCACTCCCAACATTCATCTATTGACTCCAAGGTTAGAGTGGTCAGTCAACAGGAATCAAACCTTGGACCTCCTACATTACCATGGAGCCATCTTGCTCCATCACAAATAAAGCATAAAAGAAGCATAAAATTACTGTAATTATTTATTATATGTTACTACTATAATAAGAGTATTGGAATAACAAATCTTCTAAGACTGTTGTTGATTTGAAGTATACTGAGGTTGTCTGTAAGTTTGTACTTTAATTTTAAACTGTACTATAATAAACATATTTAAAGTGTGTTGATACATTGATAGTTTATAAGGTAGACATGCAGAACTGAATACATTGTGTTATTAATGTCAAGCTAAGTAAATGCATGTGATGGGATATGGCACATGCTGTTCTTAAACTGTAAGAATAGAGATATGATCAGATAGTGCAACACTGCAGGTAATTTCTTTTTAAGCTCCCTAAATGTAATAACTGATGTTCAAAGGTTCAGTACCCACATTGGTAGCCAAAAGGCACAGGCGTGTAAACAGAAGGTCTGGGGTTCAAATAGTACCTGGACCTACGGTAACATGTAGTTTGAAAGAAAGCTAAAATATTCACATAGGAATAGTGGATATTTGATTGCCTTAAGAGTTAGAGAAAAGAACTTCCTAAAGCCACTAAGTGCAGCAAGCAGGGAGTCTAACTGGTGTAATGTTCTATGTTGTGCCACATCACTGCATTAACCATTACTGCACAATGTATGTGACTGTTTTTAAGCATTTGGTACAATGAATGTAAATACAGAACACTTGTAAATGTACAAAATATGCTTTTCTGTGTATTGAAATGATAGTATTTTGTAATTGCTCACATTATTTAAATCTTTGTTGTTGTTTGAAGTAATAAATATACTAATATTTGTTGTGAGTAGACAGTCATTCATAACTTGAGTAGTTCTAGGATCAATCCTGTACTGTAGCAGAAACATTTTTTTGGGAAAAGGTTTACCTGTCTAAACCTAAAATAAAATGGAAACAATTACTGTTACAGTTACGTGAAATTTATATTAAAAGATACTATGGAAAAGTAGTATATCAACATAAAACTAGAAAATAATTTACACTCCCAGGCACGTATTTAGAAGTCAGTTTCCGGGAGGTCCAAAAGGTCTATGTTGAACCGGCACATATTTAGAAGTCAGTTTCCCGAGGGTGGGGGGGGGGGGGAGTGTCCAAAAGGTCTATGTTGAATTATTTGCTTTTAATAAATAATTAATCAGGGATGTGTTTTTATCATGTTTGTAAAAAAACTAAAAACACATGTAATATATTCACATGACTTTCTCCACCTGAGCTTCTACAAATTGTTCTTAGAAAAGTTTGTTTTTGTCTTGTTTCTTTGGATAAAGTCTGCAGAAAGGCCTTGCACATTGCCCATTTTTTGTTCTTATACCTGGGATAAAGTGATATAAGCAGTAATCACATATTTAAAGCAAACCACTGATTTATGCGTTTGAAGTATTAGTTCTCCTTGAATGAAAAATGGGAATAGGAAGTTTGAAGTTAAAAATTACATACCTTTAAGTAAGTATCTGGGAATTCTAATCGACAAATTATAATATATCGGGATTGGTTAACTTCGCGGTATATTATTGTAATTTGACATTATTTGTGTATTTTAACGAGTTCTACAGCTGCTCCGCAGTAACTTTTCGTTTATCTCTTAAATAGCTTCATGTCTGCCTGACAGTGAATAGAGATGTTAAGATGAGAAGCTTGAATAAACCTTTTCGATTTATTTTAAACTAAGTTGTATTTAAACTATGTATTACAAGTTTGAAATAATAATTTATTTGGGGGGGGGGGGTCCGGACCCCCTGGACACCCCCCTTAAATACGTCCCTGTACACTCCCTTTATAAATCTTCTGAAACATGTGTTTGAGGTTAGTTTCCTCCCTTATCAACTGGATATCAATTGATCTTGGGTGGTGAAGCTCATCCTTCCAAAGACTCCTCTGGTGGCGGTTCTAAGAATTAGTACGAAATATCTGCTGAATGTCATTTTTTAAGCTCTAATGTTCTTTTTACAGTTCCGTTATTGAAAATTCTGGATTTATTTATTTTTTTGTTCTGCTTTTAATAGTGTTTGCATATGAATTAATCTTATAAGATTTTTCCAGAAATGAGAGGCAACTGCTGAGTTTTGCAGGTGCTTGTATTTTATACATCTGAAATGTTTCTTAGCCGTTATTTCCAAGCTCTTCTTTATTTTCTGTGTACAGATTTGGTTGTACTTATTGAATTCTACTTGTTAGATTCCGGATCTTTTATTTAAGGGGATGCTGCTTTTAGCGGCAGAGCAAGTGTTCTTAATGGTTACTTAAAAAATGATCAGTTTTGGCAGGGGGGGGGGGACTTAATAAAAATTTAACTGATTTCAATACTTAAACATAATTGAACTGCTGCCGATGGCATTCATTGAGGAGTAACCCATGACAGCATTCAACAAGGAGTAGCAGCTGTAGATGACTTCACCACAACATGAGGTACGGCCAACATATTCTGTCAGTACTCAGAACATATAGAGAGTAGACGAAAGTGCTAAGATATACATGTGGAGAGCAGGCTAATAGATGAGATAAGCTGAAAATGCAAGCTTCCACTTCTAGAGGAAATATGGATAACATAATATAAAGTTTCCATTCCTCCATTAAAGAAAGAACCTAAATGCTGAGACAGGCTCACATGCAGGAATGAGTAAGAGAGAATACAGCGGATGGGATAGATTAAAAGGCTAAGCTCACAGGCTAAGCTTACTTTTCTTACAGGAAATATGGAGCAAAGGCTAAAAGGCTGACAGGCTAAGCTTCCTTCCCCTAGAGGAAATATGGGGCTTAAGCTAAGTGGCTGAGATAGATGACAGGCTAGGCTTACTTCTCTTATAGAAAATATGCAGGATAGGCTAAAAAGCTGAGATAGGCAGACAGGCTAGGCTTACTTCTAGAGGAAATATGGAGGATAAGCTAAAAGGCTGAGATAGGCAGACAGGCTAGGCTTACTTCTCTTATAGGAAATATGTACGAAAAACATGTAACCAAACATAATATAAGTCAGGAAGAGTGGCTAAGTTACTTTTTAAATTTATATGCATACAAAAATTCTAACAAGGGGAAGATAATCCCAGAAATAGAGAATAATTTTAGTGAGATATTAGATAGGGATATAACAGGAGAGGAAGTAATAAACCAGGTTAGAAGAATTAAGAGAAATAAAGCTCCAGGAATAGATGGTATACCAGGAGAATTTCTTAAAGTATGGTGCGAAGATGAGAACAGGGTTAGATTATTAACATCATTGTTTAACTCAATGAAAACAAATGGCTATATACCGAAAAGTTGGAGAAAAGCAATTATACAGCCAATATACAAGGGCAAAGGGGAGTTGGATAAACCCAATAACTATCGGGGAATAGCACTGCTGTCCAATGTGGGTAAAATTTTTACAGGAATACTAGCTGATAGGATGCAAAAATGGATTGAAGAATTCAATATTCTTTCAGAATATCAAATGGGCTTTAGGAAAGGTAGGAGAACAGTGGACAATGTCTTTATTATAAAAACACTAGTGGACAAGTATTTAAGATATAAAAAAGGTAAAATATATATGGCCTTTATTGATCTCGAGAAAGCTTTTGATCGAAAAGAGATGAATTTGCTGTGGTATAAATTATTAATGAAGGGGGTTAGTAACAAAATGGTAACCATCCTACAAGGGTTATACAAAGAGAACACATTTTGTATAAAATATGAAGAAGGTACAATAACTAGGGACATACACCAGGAAAAAGGGCTAAGGCAAGGGTGCAAGTTAAGCCCAGTTTTGTTTAACTTGTTCATAGATGATATATTGAAAAATATAAGCAATAATAATAATTTCTTGCCGGTAATTAATACTCGTAATATACAAATCCCTGGATTATTGTTTGCAGATGACTTGGTGATTGGTGCTATTACTGTGAATGGGCTAAAAATATCTTTACAAGAAATAGATAAATATTGTGCAGCTTGGGGCCTAAAGGTGAATAGAGCTAAAACCCAAATTGTAGTTTTTAAAAAAGGTACTAAACTGAGTAAACATGAGAAGTGGTACAAAGAGGGAATCGAATATAAAGTAGTACGTGAATATAATTACTTAGGAATGAAAATTGATGCTGGAGGGAAATGGGAGAAGCAAAAGAAATGCGCACTGGCAAAAGGGAAAGCAGCAATGGCAGCTGTAAGAGGATGTTTGTATAAAACACCTGAAATGGAAATGAAATGGTTAGAAAGGGTATAATTCGGTGGTTGAGGCACGAATGCTATATGGTATTGAGATGTGGAAGCTGGAAGTTGTAGATTATGTACACAGGGGGTTTTGTAAGGAAGTTCTAGGGCTGCCAATATCAACTGCAAATGAAGTAGCTCTAATTGAAATGGGGAGAGTTCCAAGAAAAGGGTTAGTTATAGAAAGGGCACTAAAATATTGGTATAGGATATTGAATTTAGAGGAGGGCAATATACTGAAACAATGCTTGAAGTATCAAGAACCAAGTTTACCAAATAAAGGATGGGTAAGTAATTTACGAAATAATTTGGAAAATAATGGTATGGGTGATATTTGGAGAAAGAGAGAAACTAATTATAAAGGTTTTTGGAAAGGGGCTAGAATAAGATTTGAAGACATGGAGATCCAGAAACTGTTTAGTCAAATAGCAGAGAAGAGATCACTTGTTTTCTATATTCAATTGAAAAATAGCTGGGGGAGGGAGAGGTATATAGATAGCACTAACAGTGAAGAAAGAAAGGGGTTAGCATGATTAAGAGCAGGGATATGGAGATTAAGAGATTAAGAGGTCAAAGAAATGGATACCCACAAGACGAGTGCCCATTGTGTGGGGATAAAGAGGATATAAAACATATATTGTTTGATTGTAAGGAAACAGAGATGTGGAGGAAAGAATGTCAAATATCAAAAATGAATAGGAGAATCAGCTTAATCAAGGTTTTAAGTAAAAATTATAAAAACATAGGTCAGTTTTTAAGTAAGGTTAAAAACAAGTGGGTGTGGACTGTAAAAAGAGAGAAGGAATAATAAGTGACTATTCTGTAATAATACATATTGTAACATGTAACATGCTTAGTACCTCAATAAATATTACTATTACTACTATAGGAAATATGCAGGATAGGCTAAAAGGCTGAGTTAGGCAGACAAGCTAGGCTTACTTCTCCTAGAGGAAATATGGAGGATAAGCTAAAAGGCTGACAGCTAAGCTTACCTGTTATAGAAAATATGGAGGATAGGTTAAGGCTAGGCTTACTTCTCTTATAGGAAATATGCAGGATAGGCTAGGCTTACTTCTCCTAGAGGAAATATGGAGGATAAGCTAAAAGGCTGACAGGCTAAGCTTACCTGTTATAGAAAATACGGAGGATAGGTTAAAACGCTGAGATAGGCTGTCAGGCTAAGCTTACTTCTCTTATAGAAAATACGGAAGATAGGCTAATTGGCTGAGATAGGCTGACAGGAAAAGCTTACTTCTCTTGTGCAAAATTGGAGCTTAGGCTAAAAGGCTGGATAGGCTGACAGGCTAGGCTTACTTCTCTTATAGGAAATGTGTAGGATAGACTGACAGGCTGAGATAGGCTGACAGGCTGAGCTTACTTCTGCTATAGGAAATGTAGAGGATAGTCTAAAGTGCTGAGATAAGCTGACAGGCTAAGGTTGCTTCTCTTGGAGAAAAATGGAGGATAGGCTACACTTGCTTCTCTTATAGGAAATATAGGCTAAAAGTCATGTAGTCTCCTTTCTCTTAGAGGAAATATGCAGGACAAGGTAGGTTCTATTGCTGCATAAGGCTAGACAATAAATGTTGAGATAATATGGAGGATAAGTTAAATGACTGACATGGGCTGACACACAAGCTTATGTCTCTTAGAGGAAGTATAAAGGACAAGGTAATATAAGGTTTCCATTCCTCCATGGAGGATAGATCATAAATGCTAGGATAATATGGAGGATAGCCTAAAAGGCTGAGGTAGACTGACATGCAAGCTCTTTGCTCATAGAGGATATGAGTACAAGGGAATATAAGCATTTGCCTCTTAACTGTCATTCTTATGAAAATAAGAAATAGGAGCCTTAAGTTAGCCAATCTCCCTTTTAGCCTATCCTGCATTTGTTCTAAAGAAGGGAGCCTCCATATACCTTATTTTTGTGCTGTAAAATGGGAAGCCGGCAGTTTAATTAGGTTCTGCTCTGCCACTTAACGAGAATGAAAGCTATGACCCTTTTAGTGTAACACTAATATTGTTCCTAAAGCAATGAAGTTCCCTGCTTGCCTATCTTATGCCCTTTAGCCTAATCTTAATTCTTTATGTTTACTAAAATTGTTAGCCTATCCATTTCTTTTGCCTCAAGTATAGAAGCCAAGCTGCAACCCTCTCTGAACCTTTTAGCCTACCTTCTTCTTTTGCTTTCCAAAATAGATTATGTATGTATGTCGCTGATGCTCTGGAGGCAGCAGTGAAATCTTTCTCCTTATGGCTTCCCAGTACTTAGAAGTTATATTTATAATTTTGTAAAGCTGCACAGTTTGTAAATGTTCTCTATCCATTTCTACATCTTGAGAGCACAAATGTCAGATCATGTCCTGTAGTAAGTCTAATCACGGCAACTGCAGATTTACGGGGCTATTTCAGATTTATAGAGGGATTTTCTAGCACACATTTTCATGTTTTGGTTTCCAATTTTTTCAGTTAGTCATGATTATGATTATTATGCTTCCTTCCAAAATAGAGGAACCAGGTGACAACTTAGCCTGTTATTAACTTTCAATATTCTTATTCGGATAAAAACTATGGATTTGAAATATTTTCTGGAATTGTAAAGGATATAAATGAATTATGAACACCTGTTTGCTTATTTATTTACCATAAAATGTACATTTTAAAACAACTTATTTTTATGAACATATATCATCTTTAATTCTAAATTACTATACACCTCTGAATTAAATAGTATGTTACACAAAAATAAATATTTTGCAATATGGATTTTGTTTCTTTGTCCTCTGTGTCCTTATTTTACATATTTTATATTAATATTATATATTGTATTGTTCTAATAGCATATTACATATTTGAACATCAAGATATTTGGTATATCACATTGCCTAGCCAGTGAAAATTGTTTGACTGTTCAAGAAATGTCACATTTTATAAATTTGACAAGAAGACCCAGCAGTCAATTAGTGGTTGCTAATCAAGAAGGTGATAATGTTCCTATTTTGCAAACATTGTAAGTAAAATAACTTCCTCCAATGTATACATCACCTTCTTTTGAATTACTCTGTTCAATTACTTTGTAGTACAAATTTGAGAACTGAGCCATCTCTTATTTTAACAGAATTTCATAAAGTAATGCAGCTTGGCATTGGCAATCTGACATTTGGGCTCATACTGGCACAGTGTATTTAACCAGCACTGACCATTTATTTATACAGAATCACAGCACTGCTTTAAGCCACCAAATAGAAGTTCTAGGACTATTTTTAAAACTTTGAACTTTTCTCAGTCAAATAAGATATATACAAGGGGCGTACTATACTGTTTTTACACTTTGTTTCTTCACATAGTAAGCACATTACACATCAGCTCTTATGTCCACCTTCTCAACATAATCTCCCTCTAACTGTAGGTAGCCCGCCTCGGTAGCGTAGATGGTAGCATGTCTGCCTCACGTTCAAGAGGTCCTGAGTTCGAATCTCGGTCAGGCTGAGTTACCTGGATAAGGTTTTTCTGGGGTTTTCCCTTATCCTGGAAGATGAATGTCGGGTAACTCTAAGCTCCATGGACCCCGGATGCATTGAGCATCATTTCACCCATTTCATTCATCGTCCGATATGACTCAATGCTGGAGGACGTAAATTAAGTTGTAAACAATTTGTGAAGGTGCATGTTCTCCTCAGACTGCCACCAATCACCTATGAATTTCTGCAGTGGTCACACCCTTTTCCATAGGAACCAAGTTGCATAGTGCTTTCCATGTTGTCTGCTCCTACACTAAAAGTTATGAACTGGGCTGCAACATGTGTACCCATTTTCCCCTTTACGAGTACTGCTACCAAACTAGAACAAGATACTAGTTACACATGACTGCCACCATCACAGTTTAACAGTAAACCTCATCCAGCAGGAAAAACAAAGTGTAAAACAATATAGTACTCAATTCCTTTCTTGGAAGTGTTGAAAACAGTGTTGTTATGATAAATTAACTTAAAGAGAGTCGATTAATGACACTAAACAACACTTACTTTTAAATTTTTCCGGTACATGTTTCAGAGGCTTTGCCTCTATCCTCGATGGCCGGCTGAGGATAGAGGTAAAGCCTCTGAAACATGTACCGGAAAAATTTAAAAGTGTTGTTTAGTGTCATTAATCGACTCTCTTTAAAGTTAATATAGTACTCATCTCATAACTTAGTTTCTGATTTTCACATTTTGTTTGAAATAAAGGTCTGAAATATGCTCCTCCATTATTTGAGTAAAGTAATACTTAAATAAGAAGTAATTTGTGAAATTTCACTTAGCAGTGAAGTGGGGTAACAGTATCACTGGATATACTAGAAAACTAATAATAAATATGAAAGCACATGCTATGATGTACAGGTGGACCGCTAACAAAATGCAGTTGGTGTGCACATGCGTGAGAAGAGCCTTCTCCCCTTCTCGCCATCCAAGCATCACGTGACTCCTACCCCTCCCTTCCTGCATACAACAGAGTGCAAACCACACCAAATGTGTGTATTTTAATGCTGTTTTGATTTACAAAGTAAACAGAAAATAATTACCTCAGACAAGACCTCACAATCGATCAACAAATAGGTAGAATCATAGTTTCTTTAAGCCCTGAGGAACTAAGCAGTGATTCAGCAAAAAAATGCAAAGAATGAATGTAACAGTGAATGATTTATTGTCAATCTTGGGAATTACAAGAACTAATGGTATTGTCAAAATTAATAAACATGAATACAAATAAAATAATTATATACAAGTATAATAAATTACACACCCAGAAGGGGTTCACGGAAAAGTATTTACAAACTCATCAACTGAGTAAAAACAATGTTGCAATAGCAGATGTTTCACCTTGTGCTTAAATGCAGTTTCTGAGGTGGGGAGTTTAATATAATCGGATAACTTGTTATACAAGGTAATTCCTGAGTGTCTTACTCTTTTGCTGAATAGTGAAGTATTGCTCAGTTTATGCCTATTTCTAGTGAGATAATTATGCTTTTTTAGAGTTTTTATGAAAATAAACCAAGTGTTTACTAACAAACATCACAACTTTTCGTATATATAGACAAGGAAGTGGCAACATGTGGAGTGATTTGAATAAATTGATACAAGAATCCCTTTGTTTCTTTCCCATTATTGTTCTGATTACTCGTTTTTTAATTTTAAAGATTATATTTTCTATATCACAGTTACCCCAAAAAATCACTCCAAATTTTAGTAAGTTATTGAAATGAGCAAAGTATAGATTTCTCAAAGTGTTCAAATTTGCAATATTTTTTATAGTTCTGAACATAAAACAAAGCTGGCTTAGCTTAGATGCCAGTTTTTCAACATGTGTGTTCCATTTCAGGTGCTTGTCAATCCATACCCAAGAATTTAGTAGTGGTTTCACCAATTCATTATCTAATTTTATTTGTGGCTTATACACATTAGTATTCTGAATATGGCTGAAGGAAATGGCTACAGATTTATTCTTATTTATTATTAACCTGTTTTGTACAAACCATTCCTGCATTCTTTGTTCTAAGCTCAGTATGTCAGACTTAACATCATTGTCATTTCCCATTACATCTATGGATGTGTCATCTGCAAACAGTACAACCTTATTTGGATGCAAAAGCGAGTGAAACAGATGAACAGTGCAGCCCTCGTGATGGAGGAGAGGCAACCTGAAATGATGGTAGAGGGGGAAAGCTAGAGTTTGTAAGCCACGCCTCCAACTGCATTTTGTTCACGGTCTAGTTATAGCATAATATTGCAGTATGCAATTCCTCAAAATTCAGCTTGTTAGCAAAGGGATTGGAGGGTGTTAGGGGCTACAGCAATAGCAAATGGTAGGTTTCCCAAGGAAACTATTTGGAAACATGACCCTCAGGTAACTATCACAGTAGGTTCTTCTTCAATATAAACTACAAGCAACATTTCATCACTGTTTTAGTTTGAACTTTTTTCATTTTACAAAAGAGGAACCTAATTACATGTTATGGTAAATTACATGAAAGATCATGGTGATGCTGAAATGTTGTCCTCTATGTTCTAGGGATGACATACTTGCCTCTAGTTACTGATGTCACAGGTTTAAATCTGGCAGAGGGCAATGAATTTTTTCACATGTAAAACTCCTTCCTTTGGAAGGAAATTAAAGCTGGTGGTCCTATATAGTGGATTTACATCATGTAAAAGAATCTCAAGTCTGATAAAAAAGTCTGAGCAAAATTAAGTGGTCTTTCATGCCCACTATAGACGGAATGGTGAGAACTGTAGTAGTCAAAGAGCATACATAAATAAAAGCTCAATTTCAGTGCAGCAACACAGAGACATGGCCAATCCACAAGCAGTTAGGCTCTCCAGTACCTCTTTTACTAGTGAAAAAGAACAGAACACTACACAACAAATATGCTCTAATTATTTTAAATATTCTGTTCAAATTGATCTTCAAAATTTCAGTGTAAAGGTGACGATTATATCTTCAATGCATCATGGCCATCTTGGAAAGTGTGAAGTAACAAGAAGGAACTTAATAATATAATTTTGAGTTGAACTAGTACTCAGTGCTCCACTTATTGCTAGTATTTACCTAGAACGACTTTCGTTAGGATCTTCCTGACATCATCAGCTGTTTTCTACCAATGGATGTTGGTCTGGTGAACTCCTTGGAGGTGATAGGTACATCTCTGTCTGTATATGATTTTGTCATTCTCAAAGTTTACCAGTTATGCAACATGAAGAGGACTTCTAATATTATTCCAAGAAAATTCAACATACAAATTTCATTTCTCATGAAAATACATATCTAAAACTACACTAATGTTGGAAAGATAGAGTCAGACTGAAAAACGCAACGCCATAGCGGGGATTTGAACCACAGATCCCTGGTTGCCGTCCAGCCACTCTAACCCTTGAGTTACTATGGCCAACATGCCGACATGACGTTAAATTCCCCAACTGACTCATGTATTTCCCAGTAAACCACTAGGAGTTCTCATAAACACGAGAGAACTACCTTAATGGCGAATTACAACGTGTAAGTACTTTAAGAACAATTAATTTCCATTAGCTGACCTAATAGTGGTTAACTATAAAGCCTGGGCCTTAAAGTACAACGTGTAGGTACATTAAGAGCAATAAATTTCCATTAACTGACCTAATAAAGGTTAACTATAAAGCCCGGGCCTTAAAGTACAACGTGTAGGTACATTAAGAGCAATTAATTTCCATTAACTGACCTAATGAAGGTTAACTATAAAGCCCGGGCCTTAAAGTACAACGTGTAGGTACATTAAGAGCAATAAATTTCCATTAACTGACCTAATAAAGGTTAACTATAAAGCCCGGGCCTTAAAGTACAACGTGTAGGTACATTAAGAGCAATAAATTTCCATTAACTGACCTAATAAAGGTTAACTATAAAGCCCGGGCCTTAAAGTACAACGTGTAGGTACATTAAGAGCAATAAATTTCCATTAATTGACCTAATAAAGGTTAACTATAAAGCCCGGGCCTTAAAGTACAACGTGTAGGTACATTAAGAGCAATAAATTTCCATTAACTGACCTAATAAAGGTTAACTATAAAGCCCGGGCCTTAAAGTACAACATGTAGGTACATTAAGAGCAATTAATTTCCATTAACTGACCTAATAGTGGTTAACTATAAAGCCTGGGCCTTAAAGTCCTTACACGTAATTCACCATTGGTTCTTTTGTTTTCAGAAACCCTCATCCTGTTCATCCAATATCATTTCTGAGTACACACATACACAGATTACACTTTTCTAAAAATGCTTTTTATGTAGAATTTTTCAGAATATGCATTTCTGAAAAAGTTTAAAGTTGAATTTGGGTGCAACATATCACTTCCTTTACCTTTACAAATATGTGGTAAAGAAGGTAACAATACATTATGTAACTTGGGAACTGCGCAGTCCATTCCAGTAGCACATATGTTAAAAATGGGTAGGCTTAAATTGATTACTGCAGGTACTTAATGAATAAATGAATGAATGAATGAATAAATGAATAAATGTTGCATTGATCCATATTGTCTGTGGCACTTACTGGATTGTATTAATGATGTTTTACAAGTACCTCCCATCTCTACTTTTTTTACTATGTGTATGCATTGTAGATAGAGAAGAGATTGCATTCCAACTAAAACTGATACCAAAATTTAACTGTAAGTAAATGTTTAGAGATCCATAAAAAAAGGAAAAAAAAAAAGCATTTTTAGAAAAAGGTTTGTGAATGTGAACAGGATAACTGAGAATCAAAAGGTCAGTTAAATACCAAACTTGGCATTTAAGTTTAACTGCTTCTATAAATGCAATAACTTACAAGAATGTTCCTAATCCAAGCTAACAATTACAAGGGCAATTTTGAAAAGTTTTGATTTTCTCAAAATTGCAGGATTAAAAATATAGTAAGTTAAAGTGATTGTCACCATTTTAAAGGGTAAGTTGTCATGTAATAGCTTTGATTTTTTTAAGGCTAAGGAGGAAATAAAAAGCTATAAGCATTTTGTTTCTAAACATGTTTTTTATATGATTCTTTTCTCTGTAATTTACATTTTATTTAGTTTAAAAAGGCAGTTTGATGTGTTCACAAAAGTCCAAATAGTCATGCAGTAATGTAGTTATTTTCAGCTCTTTCATCATATAGGTATATTGTCAGGCCTTTCTTAGACATTCAATTGCCACACAGTGACAAATGTGTTTAGTTCAGATGGGGCGGTTCCAAACATGACGGTGGGATCGGTCCATTCTCTCTAAACTTAGGTTGGAAGTATATTGTGTTGACATTCGTGACCTCCAGCAAGAGTTGTATCCACTGCAAAGGCAGCGGATTCGTTTGGAGGCTTTGGTGTGACTGTTACCTTTGGTGGTATCCTCAGAGCTACCCTAGACAAAACTTGGGTTCAGAGTCGAGACTTGCGGTTAGTGGCAATCAAGTTCAAATGTCTCACCAGATGTTCCATTGTATTCCACTTCGTCGTTATCTACGGAGATCTTCAAGCCGAAACGGAGCAGCAGCAATATGACATCGGCGTTAAACATCTCTGCGACTTCTCCGTGGCTGAGAGCTTCCGTAAGATACGATGGGAAAATCCAACAACATCGTCTTTCCTGCTCGGTTAAGGTACGAATCCTTCAACTTTGCCCTCGTTGCATGCTCCACTACGTCGAGGTTTTCCTAAAGTTCTCGAAACCACCCTTACCAACCAATATGATCAACACGAGTACCAAAAATCACGGCTGCCAGAAGAAGGCATCCAAAGGGATGTTCGGAGTGGGCCATTTCACCTAAAAGTCCACCCAATTTGATTATTTCATAATCAGTAGTAACATAGCTTGGTAAAACACATGACGGATATTGTGCTACTTCCCTAGATGAACTGCAGAGTGGTGACGGATGCAGCTTTCATGAAGGTCATTTCTTTGTCATTTGCCATCTTAAGCACACAAGGACCTATAAATCTTTTGAGATAGGCAGTTCTCCAATTGTACCGCTTCTAATGCGTCATCAAACTCGTAGAAGCCAGATTACAAAATACTTGGTAACGGCACAAAAGGTTCCTGATTTATGTAACATACTAACCGTAAATGCTTCAAGATACGAACATACGTTTATAAAATATTCAAATGAAGTAACAGACGACTTAGCACTAAACTTAATTTTGCAATGTTCATCTTTATGAACAGAAACTGTTGGTCTTCCATGACTACGAGAAAAGATCTGATGTGTTACAATTGACATGGCCTTCTCTATGCCCGAGCGTTTATACAGCAGGCGGAGAACGTAAAACATTCCACATAAAAATCTAGTTACCCAGATTTCAGTGGAAATTAATCTTTAGAAGTCCCCTGAATAATAAAACAGAAGGTATTTAAAAAGGAAAGCTGTGTTTAGGGCGTAAAACAAAAAATCAGTAAAATGCTAAACTTGCTATTCAATTTCAAAGCTTCCGAAAATGTAACACGAACATTTTCAGAAAAGTTGCTCCCACTGAAATTACCTTGTACATAATAAAATATTAGAGAATTTGAATTTTTTAAAAATATCTCGGTTCTACCTTCGAATTAAAGTATCTACTACATGTTTACTTACTAGGGCGATTAAAACAAATTGATCTTCCTTAAGAGAAGATTAAAAGATCAAATGGGTTAAAAAAATTACATCAAATTTTTTTCACTGTTAATGGTGAATTTTTTCAACAAACTTCTGGCGTAGCAATGGCCAATCCTCTCTTACCTTTATCTTTCTTAACTTTTTATGAGTTTTTTTTTTTTTTTTTTCGAAATGCAAGTCACTAAAGAATTCCCTTTAATTTTTCAAGTTTGGTATAGACATTTTGATGATATTTTTGCAATTGTTCCTAATAAATGCCCGCCTCGGTAGCGTAGATGGTAGCGTGTCTGCCTCACGTTCAAGAGGTCCCGAGTTCGAATCTTGGTCAGGGTGAGTCACCTGGATACGGTTTTTCTGGGTTTTCCCTTATCCTTCAAGACGAATGTCGGGTTACTCTAAGCTCCATGGACCCTAGACTCATTTGAGCATCATTTCACCCAATTCATTCACCGTCCAATATGACAACGTTGGAGGACGTAAATTAAAAAAAAAATGTTCCTGATAAACTCATAAACGATGCTTTAAATTACTAAATTTGCAAAATAAACTATAAAATTTACATTAGAAACTGAAATTAATTGAAATTAATGGATTCCTTCCTTTTCTAGATCTAAAGATAATAAGAAATAATAAATTAAACTTTGGTATTTATAGGAAGTCTACTCAATTGATAATTACATAAAAATTAAAAGTTTTAACCCATGTTCAGATAAATTTACTGTTTTCAATAGTTTGATTTATAGATTAATAAATATACCCCTGAATAAAGATATATTTTAAAAAAGAATATAAACAATTTATTAATATTGCTTGAATTAATGGTTTTAATAAAGACTTTATAGATAAACAAATTGAATAATTCAAATATCAAAAAAGTGTTAATGATATTTCTACCCTTAAAAATGAAAGAAGATTATAATTATAAAAAATTGCTTACCATCCTTGGGTTAATAAACATTTTCAACACATTTTTAAAGAGTTCAGTATAACTTTAGTTACTCAAAATAAATATAGTATTACAAATTTATTGCATTTCTCTATAAAAGATACAATTCCTAATAATAAAAAACCTGGTATTTATCATTCTAATTGTTTCAATTGTGATAAAATTTATACTGGAAAGACAAAACGTAATTTAGAAACCAGAACGAAAGAACATTTTCGTAACATTAAGTGTAAACAAACTGATAAATCGGCCATAGCAGATCATTTTTGGTCATTTAAACATGAAATAAATCCAGAAGTTAAATTATTAAAACAATTAAATGGTCTGATAGATTTAATGGTTTAGGAAAATATATTAATTTTAAAAAACAAACACCGCCTAATGCATTTTTAAATACCGACGGTCGGTTCTGCTTTTAAATTTGTTTTATTTTCAGATTTTGGTAGTACTAACAAGACAAGAACAGATTAACATCTGACCTGGTGAGTCGTTTGCGGGTGGGATGGCCCTTGTGCTGGCCTGCTCGGACAATAATTTCCAACTGATAAGTAGTAGGGACCATGCCCTCTGCACTGTTAGCCTATAAGATGTCTCCTATTAGACTGCTGCAATTAGATCGCTTTGGGATGAATGACATCAGCGTTTTTAAACTACAAGAAGGATCATGGGATGCTAAAACAATTGTCAAATCTAATAAGGGCTCAATATATGCAGAATTTGTAATCTCATACTCTATCCATGACATCAGGAGGAATAACCAATGATAGTACTTAAAAAAATATTCATTATAAAGAATGACTCCGTAACAATGAATAGTTATGAAATGACTGCTGTCAAAAAATAATTTTTGGAATAAGTTGTAAGGTTTAATACATCTACACTTTTTCTATATGAAGCTTTTGTCTATCCTTAATGATTTACAGCTCATTCAAAATTATATGAAATTTATTGCACATAAAGTAGATTTCATAGAACATTCATAGAATGTACGTGTAGTTATTAATGCTCGCCTTTACTACACTGCAGGTGGTGACACTGATACATGAAATGAAGATGGAAAACCAGTGAAATGAGATGAGGCAGGGGAAATGAAGATAACCCGCCTCAGCGCCATGTTCTCCACCACAAATCTCACTTGCGGTCGCCTGGGATCGAACCCAGCCTGCCTTGGTGTTCACAGAACAAACATGAATGTACATATGTCATTAACCATTTATAATAACCATGTTATTAACCACTGCAATCACAATCATTATAGGTTATTAAGAAAAAGCAAAATAAATTTTTACTTGTAAAGGTTGGTATGTGGTTTTTTTGTTTTCTGAAACCCTCATCCTGTTCATCCAATATCATTTCTGAGTACACACATACACAGATTACACTTTTCTAAAAATGCTTTTTAAGGAGAATTTCTCAGAATATGCATGTCTGAAAAAGTTTAAAGTTGAATTTGGGTGCAACATATTACTTCCTTTACCTTTACAAATATGTGGTAAGGAAGGTAACAATACATTATGTAACTTGGGAACTGCGCAGTCCATTCCAGTAGCACATATGTTAATAAATGGGAAGGGTTAAATTGATTACTGCAGGTACTTAATGAATAAACCATTAACTTTTGTTGCATTGATCCATATAGTCTGTGGCACTTACTGGATTGTATTAATGATGTTTTACAAGTAGCTCTCATCTCTACTTTCTTTACTATGTGCATACATTGTAGATAGAGAAGAGATTGCATTCCAACTAAAACTGATAACAAAATTTAACTGTAAGTAAATGTTTAGAGATCCATAAAAAAGGGGGAAAAAAAGGTTTGTGTATGTGAACAGGATAACTGAGAATCAAAAGGTCAGTTAAATACCAAACTTAGCATTTAAGTTTAACTGCTTCTATAAATGCAATAACTTACAAGAATGTCCCTAATCCAAGCTAACAATTACAAGGGCAATTTTGAAAAGTTTTGATTTTCTCAAAATTGCAGGTTTAAAAATATAGTAAGCTAAAGTGATTGTCACCATTTTAAAGGGTAAGTTGTCATGTAATAGCTTTGATTTTTTAAGGCTAAGGAGGAAATAAAAAGCTATAAGCATTTGTTTCTAAACATGTTTTTTATATGATTCTTTTCTCTGTAATTTACATTTGATTTAGTTTAAAAAGGCAGTTTGATGTGCTCACAAAAGTCCAAGTAGTCATACAGTAATGTGGTTATTTTCAGCTCTTTCATCACATAGGTCTATTGTCAGGCTTTTCTTAGACATTCAATTGCCACACAGTGACAGTTTAGTTCAGATGGGGCGGTTCCAAACAGGACGGTGGGATCAGTCCATTCTCTCTAAACTTAGGTTGGAAGTATATTGTGTTGCCATTCGTGACCTCCAGCAAGAGTTGTATCCTCCGCAAAGACAGCTGATTCGTTTGGAGGCTTTGGTGTGACTGCTACCTTTGGTGGTATCCTCAGAGCTACCCTAGACACAACTTGGGTTCAGAGTCGAGACTTGCGGTTAGTGGCAATCAAGTTCAAATGTCTCACCAGATGTTCCATTGAATTCCACTTCGTCGTTATTTACGGAGATCTTCAAGCCGAAATGGAGCAGCAGCAATATGACATCGGCGTTAAACATCTCTGCGACTTCTCCGTGGCTGAGAGCTTCCGTAAGATACGATGGGAAGATCCAACAACATCGTCTTTCCTGCTCGGTTAAGGTACGAATCCTTCAACTTTGCCCTCGTTGCATGCTCCACTACGTCGAGGTTTTCCTAAAGTTCTCGAAACCACTCTTACCAACCAATATGATCAACACGAGTGCCAAAAATCACGGCTGCCAGAAGAAGGCATCCAAAGGGATGTTCGGAGTGGGCCATTTCACCTA
Source organism: Mantis religiosa (assembly GCA_030765055.1). Lineage (NCBI taxonomy): Eukaryota > Metazoa > Arthropoda > Insecta > Mantodea > Mantidae > Mantis > Mantis religiosa. The sequence goes on along the minus strand of CM060956.1, from coordinate 38,534,312 downwards.
AAAGTCCACCCAATTTGATTATTTCATAATCAGTAGTAACATAGCTTGGTAAACACATGACGGATATTGTGCTACTTCCCTAGATGAACTGCAGAGTGGTGACGGATGCAGCTTTCATGAAGGTAATTTCTCTGTCATTTGCCATCTTAAACACACAAGGACCTATAAATCTTTTGACATAGGAAGTTCTCCAATTATACCGCTTCAAACTCGCAGAATCCAGTTTACAAAATACTTGGTAACGGCACAAAAGGTTCCTGATTTATGTAACATACTAATCGTAAATGCTTCAAGATACGAACATACGTTTATAAAATATTCAAATGAAGTAACAGACGACTTAGCACTAAACTTAATTTTGCAATGTTCATCTTTATGAACAGAAACTGTTGGTCTTCCATGACTACGAGAAAAGATCTGATGTGTTACAATTGACACGGCCTTCTCTATGCCCGAGCGTTTATACAGCAGGCGGAGAACGTAAAACTTTCCATATAAAAATCTAGTTACCGAGATTTCAGTGGAAATTAATCTTTAGAAGTCCCCTGAATAATAAAACAGAAGGTATTTAAAAAGGAAAGCTGTGTTTAGGGCGTAAAACAAAAACAAAATATATAAAATGCTAAACTTGCTATTCAATTTCAAAGCTTCCGAAAATGGAACACGAACGTTTTCAAAAAAGTTGCCCCCACTGAAATTACCTTGTACATGATAAAATATTAGAGAATTTGAATTTCTTAAAAATATCTCGGTTCTACCTTCGAATTAAAGTATCTACTACATGTTTACTTACTGGGGCGATTAAAACAAATTGATCTTCCTTAAGAGAAGATTAAAAGATCAAATGGGTTAAAAAAATTACATCAATTTTTTTTTTCACTGTTAATGGTGAATTTTTTCAACAAACTTCTGGCGTAGCAATCGCCAATCCTCTCTTACCTTTATCTTGCTTAACTTTTTATGAGTGTTTTTTTTTTTTTTTTTTTTTTTTTTTTTCGAAATGCAAGTCACTAAAGAATTCCCTTTAATTTTTGAAGTTTGGTATAGATATGTTGATGATATTTTTGCAATTGTTCCTGATAAATGCCCGCCTCGTTAGCGTAGATGGTAGCGTGTCTGCCTCACGTTCAAGAGGTCCCGAGTTCGAATCTCGGTCAGGGTGAGTTACCTGGATAAGGTTTTTCTGAGGTTTTCCCGTATCCTTCAAGACGAATGTCGGGTTACTCTAAGCTCCATGGACCCTAGACTCATTTGAGCATCATTTCACCCAATTCATTCACCGTCCAATATGACAACGTTGGAGGACGTAAATTAAAAAAAAATGTTCCTGATAAACTCATAAACGATGCTTTAAATTACTAAATTTGCAAAATAAGCTATAAAATTTACATTAGAAACTGAAATTAATGGATTCCTTCCTTTTCTAGATCTAAAGATAATAAGAAATAATAAATTAAACTTTGGTATTTATAGGAAGACTACTCAATTGATAATTACATAAAAATTAAAAGTTTTAACCCATGTTCACATAAATTTACTGTTTTGAATAGTTTGATTTATAGATTAATAAATATACTCCTGAATAAAGAGGAATTTTATAAAAGAATATAAACATATTAATATTGCTTTAATTAATGGTTTTAATAAAGACTTTATAGATAAAAAAATTGAAAAATTCAAATATAAAAAAGCTGTTAATGATATTTCTACCCTTAAAAATGAAAGACGATTATAATTTTAAAAAAATTGCTTACCATCATTGGGTTAATAAACATTTTCAACACATTTTTAAAGAGTTTGGCATAACTTTAGTTCCTCAAAATAAATATAGTATTAAAAATTTATTGTATTTCTATATTAAAGATACAATGCCTAATAATAAAAAAAATTTGATATTTATCAGTTTGCTTCGATTGTGATAAAGTTTATATTGGAAAGACAAAACGTAATTTGGAAACCAGAACGAAAGGACACTTTCGTAACATTAAGTATAAACAAACTGATAAATCGGCCGTAACAGATCATTTTTGGCCATTTAACTATGAAAAAAAAAATCCAGAAGTTAAATTATTAAAACAATTAAATGGTCTGATAGATTTAATGGTTTGGGAAAAGATATGTATTTTAAAAAACAAACACCGCCTAATGAATTTTGAAATACCGACGGTCGGTTCTGTTTTTAAATTTGTTTTATTTTCAGGTTTTGGTAGTACTAACAAGAACAGATTAACATCTGACCTGGTGAGTCGTTTGCGGGTGGGATGTCCCTTGTGCTGGCCTGCTCGGACAATAATTTCCAACTGATAAGTAGTAGAGACCATGCCCTCTGCACTATTAGCCTATAAGATGTTTCCTATTAGACTGCTGCAATTAGATCGCTTTGGGATGAATGGCATCAGCGTTTTTCTTCCAAGAAACAACTTACATTTTAACACCATGTTTAAACGAGGGCTGTTCAATAAAGAATGATCACAACTTTTTTTTTGGCAACGTACCTTTACTCAACCTCATAATTTTGATGGTCCTTCTCAAAATAGTCTCCCCTAAATACGATGCACTTGTCCCAACGTTTCTACCAGTCTTCAAAGACATGCTGGAAACAATTTTTGAGAGATCCTTCAAAATCGTCTCCGGAGCTTTCACCCTGCTTCTGATGATGAATAATGTCTCCCACGAAGGCGTTTCTTCAAGTTAGGGAATAGAAAAAAGTCACATGGAGCTAAATGCGGATTATATGGAGGGTGTGGGATGCACTTCACGCAACAACATTGACAATATGCGGCCGCGCATTATTGTGGTGCAGCATCCAGCCTGCTTCACGGAAATGTGGTCTTTTGCGCCTGATATGGACTTGCAATGTTTTCAGGACATCCCTGTAGTATTGTCCAGTTATTGATGAGTGTGTAGGTACAACATGCTGATAAACCACTCCATGAATATCAAAGAATGAGATGACCATAACTTTCCCAGCAGAAGCAACCACTTTTGCTTTTTTGGGGGTTGGTGATGAAGGAGATTTCCACACTGAGCTTTGCTGTTCGCTCTCAGGATCAAAATGATGTACTCAAGTTTCATCAGCAGTGATTACGTTTGAAAGAAACTCCGGATCTTCCTCTAACATCAACTTTAACTGCATGCAGGCCTTCATGCAAATGTCCTTTTGTTCGGCAATCAACAATCTTGGAATATATCACGCACAAACACGTCTCATGCGTTATGTTTCTGTCAGCAACGTGTGGGTGGCACCCAATGAAATGTTCAGTGTTTCTGAAAGTGATTTTAAGGTAATTCGTCGATCTTCTCTCACAATGGCAGCAGCATTGTTGGTGTTTTCTTCCGTAAGAGCAGTAACTGGAGCACCAGGTCCACCTTACTTTAAAATAGATTGTCTCCCCTCTTTAAAGCTGTGCTTTAGGGATGAACAGACTTTCCATAGGCCTCCTGTATAGATGAGGCCTCAACTGAAAATTTGTTGAGACGAAAACAGAATTTCAAAGCCGCATATGGTTCCTCTATTGCAGCGGTAGGTGATACTGAACATGTCGGAACTTGCCTGGTTCTCACAGGCGGGAACCAGGAGTACCAACAATGAAACTACTACGGCGTGTTTGTTTCACATTAAGCTAGTAGAATATAATAAGACTGAATTTTAGTGCGAAAAATTATGATCGTAAAAAAATTATGATCATTGTTTATTGAGCAGCCCTCGTATTTTAACCGCTTTGGTGTATAGTATATTTGTAAGGTTACTGGAATCCAGTAATCTTTAGGTTTAGTTAGTTCGTCAAGGTAGAAAGTAGATTATATCAGCAAAAGTTGTAAATTGTTTTGTGAAATGTGATTCAGAAGTTAATAAAGTTAAAAATGAAGTTTGCATAATAAGGCCTGGCATAGATACCAGAAACCGGGCTATTAGATATGCAATTTTTTTTATTTTGATAGCTTGTATAAAATTAAGCAAATTAGACGTAGTATCACCTGGAAATAACATTCTTAATTGCTGGGAATTATTAAAAAGAGCTCTAGTACGCATAAAATACATATTTCGTAGAAGTTTATTAAGTTAATTACTTGTTTGAACATTAAAGTGTAGCTGGAAATTACATGTTACTGAAATGAACATGCTTTGCAGCAACTGCGTGCTCAAGTGAGATCTGATAAGCTATATCATTCTTGCCACTATTGACCCTTAATATCGAGCTGCACAGTTAACATGCATTTCACTGTAAAAATGTTACGCTAAAGTAATATTACAGGCAACTTCTTGACGAAAGTATATAGTCCATGTATAGGATGAAGGAAGTGTTTTATGTGTTGATTAACGTGATTGCCTGTTTATTACTATGCTCACTGAAATGCAGTTACAGTGTCCACAAGAGACAAAAAGTGATTAGTCGTAATGCTTCTATCATTCGCAGAAGCCTTGTTTTATCTACACAAAAACTAGCACAGAATGCCAGTGATATGTGAATTCAGAAGACGATATTTTTCAGAAATGCCTCGTCTACCTTCCTATGCTTGGACCAAAACGGACATTGGCACAGTGCGCCTGGAATTCTGGGAGTCAGTCAGACCTTTGTATCTAGTGTCTAGGATCCTTGGACTGGCACCTTATAGCTTGAGCAGAACTTCCAACGCTGCCGAATTTGTTCTTCGTCCTAGCAAAAGTTGGACCTTCATCTTTTCTCTAATTCTTTGTGTAATGTTGTCTTCTATGCTTGTCTATGACATCCTATACACGTATCCGAGGCTCTCTACCAGCGTAGTTTTCCCCCATTTGTTGTCAACCATTCTCATCTCCACACACACGTTAATGTCTTTGTTTCTGTTATCTACTATGCAGTGGAACAACTTAAAAGTATTCTTTGGAAAGATTTCTGTTGTGGACGCTGAGCTACTCAACGAAACCACATCTAAAGTTTACAGAAAGACGAAGCTGGTGCTGATGTTAGAACTGTGTATAGTTCTTATTCCCATTCTGGGAATGTTTTCCTTTGGAAGTTATGTTTGGTCCTCTCTTTTCCAAAAACAATTGCTGTTGATAAGACACGTTGCTCTCCTTGTTACTATTATTGTGGACCTCCAGTTTGTGAACATCTTACTTCTTCTGAGGCATCGGTTTAAAATGCTGAACAATAGAATAGCCGATGAAGAAATTTTTTCGCATCAAACACCTCTTCTGTCGAATCTCCGGGTTAATGACAAAGTATTTATGCGTGGAAGATGTGTTTCAGTTTCACAACATGACTTAGCATCAGTGGAAACAGGAGACTGTGAATCTTCTTGGCCAAATACACTGCAGGGAAGAATTCGTCGTTATAGAGAGCTGTATGGTACGTTGTTTCAACTAGGAGAGCTTGTCAATTCCATATATGGATATCTGATTCTTATTGAAATGGCAGGATCATTTATTGCTTTTGTTACAAGTACGTACACGACGACGATTGTTTTGGAATTAATGCGCACATCGGCAGAAGGTGCAAAGCAGTCCCTTTTACAAAAGACAATTGTGAATGGTTTCTACGCAATCATGTATCTGTCAAAATTCATTGCCATTTCATCTTCCGCTCAAATGGTGTCTTCCGAGGCCAGTAACTCTTTGATCGCCGTTCAAAGGCTTATTCTGAGGATTTTCTCGGATTATAGAGCTACAGAAGAACTAAAAGACTTCTCTCAACAGCTGGTGAACACTAAACTTGAGGTAACAGCTGCTGGCTTCTTCAAAATCAATTTTAATTTGTTATGTTCAATAATTGGTGCATCCACAACCTACATCGTCATTCTCTTACAATTTAAGTGAAGACGCTCATTGTTTATTCATCACTCTCCCGCTGGTACGTTGTGCCTATGTATAAGGGCTTTAATAAAGACAGAGTTATTCATTTTGTTACCGTGCACAATGGCAGAAATGTGGAAACAGTTTTGCATGATGCCTATGGATCAGGTCTGATTGGTGGACAAAGCATGAGTTTGTACACAGGTGACTAATGGATTAGGTCAGTTCACCAGCCGCCTACAGAGAAAATGGAGATGCTACACAAAGAACAATACGTCGCACAAGTTTTGTTTTCGTTTGCAGGAATCTGCAATGGAATCCTACAGAATGTTGCAGGAGGCATGAGGTGATTTTCTGGCACTTGGATTGTTCAAGGAATTTAAAGGGGGCCATATTTCAATAACAAAACAAGGTGGGTCAGTTGCTCCAGCAACAGTAATAACGAAAAACAGCTAGCATAGTTTCTGAAGACTGACAAAAGTGCCAGTCTTGCAGACTTGTTACAGATTTTCCTGACAGTGTTTTCACAATTATGCGTAATCATTTACACATGAGACCTGTTTGTGTGAGGTGGATACTAAGATTGTTGACTTCTGAACAGAAGTTGATGGTGGGAGTGTGTATGCAACTGCATCGTCTAGTATTCTAGTATTGGTATTCGCACCTGAAAAAGGAACTAAGGAGGAAGCAACTTCGGAGGCTGTCCTGAAGAAGACCGAGGTGGTCATAAAGATGTCAAAAGACAGTTTGCAGTACATGTTCCAGGACTGGCAGAAACGTTGTACAAAATGCATTCAAAGACCCCAACAATCTCGACCAAGACTAGCGTATTTTATGCGTAAAAATACGAGAGGGAACCCAAAAAAAACTGGATTGTTGTCATAAAAACTTTATCGATGAACCTTTTTACAAAATTACTTCAGTCACCTTTAAAATACTTTCCATTACATGCGATGTTCTTGTCAAGTCTCTTTTCCCACTGTTGGAAGCATCTTTGGAACTCTTCAAGTTTGATACTGTCCAGTACCCTTTGCGAAGCTGTTTATACCGCCTTCATATCGTCATAACGCTCCCATTTTAGCGTTCTTTTTTCATTGGTGGAAATAGGAAAAAGTCGCACGGGGCTAGGTCCGGGGAATACGGAGCGTGGGGAACGACAGACCACCTCTGAGATGCCAAATAGTGGGCCACTCGTAAGGCCGTGTGTGCTGGAGCGTTGTCCTGATGCAGAAACCAGGCACCTGATCGCCAAAGTTCCGGGCGTTTCCTCCTCACATCCTCTCGCAGACGCCTAAAAGCATCTGGCCAGGGGTTACGAATCCCCGATGCACAATTCCACGAACATCAAAGAAGACAAATGATCATCGTCTTCACATTTGACCTCACTTGCCTTGCTTTTTTGGTCTGGGAGAGTTGGGAGTCCTCCACTGGCTTGATGCTTGCTTGGTTTCAGGGTCATACCCGTAACACCAACTCTCATCCCCTGTAATGACTTTGTTCAAGAAGTTTGGATCACGTGCAATCTCTTGTTTTCAAGTCCTGACACACATTCATGCGGATGGTTTTGTGCTCCTGTATGAGAAGTCGCGGAACAAATTTATCAGCAACACGTCTCATGTGCAAATCCTCCCTCAAAATCCGCTGGCACGAGCTCCAACTGATTCCTATCGCTGCTGAAAGTTGGTCGAACGTTTGGCGATGATCCTCGTTGATCTTTTAGCATGCCTTTTCAATGTTATCCTCATTTCGCGATGTTGAAGGGCGTACAGAACGAGTTTGGTCTTCAACAAACATCTCACCACGTTTAGAGCGCCCAAACCACTTGAAAACCCGTGTCCTCCTGGAAAGCACCCTGAAGTATTTGGTGTGTCTCCGTTGTATCTTTTTTAAGCAGGAAACAAATTTCACACACACCCTGTTCTTTTAAAGTTGCCATAACGACTTCGGAGAGGTAACCCACCAACAGTCAGAGAAACACAATAACACACTTGCACGTTCAGCTCTACACTGACGCCATCTGTACAGCTGTTTCATGAAGGTCTCTACTAACACCATCTAGCGTGGGTACCTGCACTACGTGTACGAGTGGCAGTGCCCTCGGAGTCCGGTTTCTTTTGGGTCCCCCTCTTAATTCTCAGTCTTTATTGACTCGCCCACGTATACAGGCTTTCATTCATTATTCTACTTGAATCTGACGTTCTTGTGGAAGTATACTGCGCAGATCTAACAAAAATATTCAATGATGATATTTTTGAAGTCTCAACTAGTGAACACAACAGTTGTGCACGAGTTAACGAGAGACTTTAAATGATATGGTGAGAAAGTTTTTGGTATAGATTCGTAACGACTTGTGCTGATTAACTGCTTGAAAAGTGCCACACCGCGTTTTGTTTGAGAACTATTTACGGAATGGAACTTCTGCGAGATCTGAAAAGAGAATCACTGAAATGGCAGAAACAGTTCGGCATAATCGGATAGATAAAAGCGGCATTCCATCCTCTGTGGAAAAGTTATCAAATATACGTTTCTTCTCATTGGCTTATAGAGATTTATTCTATTTTCAGAAGTTTCGGTCTAAGAAAGAGGACGTACGTGATGATCCAAAATTAGATAAAGAGGAATTCCATTTGGCTAAATTAATGTACGTGGTACCTGAAAAGTGACTTACATAACCCTTTATTTATTACTTAAATTTGTGTGATAAATGGTGTTTATATTTATGGATTATATAAAGGATGGTCCACAGGAACAGGCAATTTTACATCTCGTATTTCTGATACTCATTTCGATTCGATTGTTTACTTGTTATTGTGTTGCCAAGCACGGTGAATTTAGACATGGTCAGCTCAGTGTGTATTCGAAGTTACGACTTATTACTACGGTGATAGTTCTTTTCGAGCACAGCGCTCTTTTCCACACATAATCCACACAACGATCCGATGGCTTTTGGTCAAGCTAAATGTGTCTTAAACATTAAAATAAACGGACCATCTTCTACGGAAAACAAAACATCTGAAGTAGTGTGCAAACACTGCAGAATATCTGTGCTGTAAGAACTGCATTCGACCCTAGTCCTAAACTTTGAATACGATACCAGTGCGTCCCATGCGTCCCTTGGATTTACTAGTTCGATTGTTTCCAGAATCATTCTTATCGAATCAAGATGGTTCAGGCACTAACAGCAGGTGACACATCTATGTTTTTTAAAACAACGTCTTAAACTTATAATGAAAACATCGTTCATGAACTAATGAGTGAAGCAATTCGTATCAATCATGTTAGATAAATATAATTTCCCACATTGCTCACAAGCCAACTCCCAACAGCTACCCCAATACCCGAGTTCGAATCTCGGCAAGGTTGAATTATCAGCATAATGGTTTTTCCGGGGTTCTATCTTATGCTGAAATATGGATGTCTGGTAACTAAGCTCTATGGATCCTGACTCATTTTAGCACAATTTTACCCATTTTCTTCATCGTCCATTATAACTTTGGAAAACATTAGAAATAAATACATATATACATATATAAGTAAACAAACCTTTACATAGCACCAAGGTAAATTTATGGCACATCATGTCATTTGTTCGTCTTTCATGGGCATGAGAACGGGAATGTTCTAAGAATAAATACTCAGCGCTATCACGCAGTGATCAATGAATTTATGTTTCAGATGGCTAAGGATCCATTAATCACTAGGAAAAGCAGGTTCAGGATGACGAATGACCTTTACTTCCTACCATCTCATCAACAAGGACGAACATCCATTTCATGTCGGACAGCATCACCATATATAACAGCGTGTGATTTCCTCTTGTGCAGATACTTTAAAATATTATGTCTGAGGACTCAACAAACAATTCGTGGTGAGGCGTCTCAAATTCTCGTCATTAAATTGCACTGGTAAACAGTAAGGTAAACAGACTTGCGAGGTAAACAGACTTGCGAGGTAAGCAGACTTGCGAGGTAAGCAGACGTAAACTTAGGAACGTAATTTTCAAAATCTACAGCCTACATTGTTCTAGCAGTTTCTCAAAAAGATTTTTGTAGAGTAAATTTAGAATTCAAAGTCGCCCATTTCATTGGTTCAATCTGTTTGTACAAGACTTTCTTCCAGCGCCCACGAGCTCAGAACAAGCTATAAAACATGTGTTTGTTGTATCAGATATTGTACTTTTTCAATTAAATGAGGACAGTGCACTTACTTTTGCTATAAATTAGGAATATGTTCTTTCATTGGGAAGTTTAGGCGATTTTCCACAGAGAAAAAGCAAACCATATGTTTTTTGGCCCAAATTTTTCATACCTTTAAGAGCTATATGGGTGGCACTAAATTGTGCTGGCCAGAATATATTTTACCAAAAATCTATAACAGAAGTACTACTTTCCAATTATTTAACATTTTATTGATATAGCCAAGCAAAATGGCTGGAATATGTATACACATGACCCATGGTGCGATAGTCCATAGAGGGCCAAGGCCTGCCTATCCGACTGTCGGCCTCACGTCCACATACGCAAGGCAGAGTTGGGCTTGGGATTCTTAGCTGTTGCTAATAAAGAAAAATGTGATTTATTTTACTTGGGGATAGTTATTTGTCAAGCTGTTTCATGTTCTATTTTCTTCAACTGCAACTACTGTGGTATGGGGATTGTTCCCCTATCCCTTTTAAGGTCGGGCCTGAGGAACCAAGCTTTGGGTCCGATAGAGAACCAGGATGGTGATCAGCCCAATATCTGGTGTGAAGGTGAAGGAAGTGGATGATATGAGGGCAAGATGAATGATAGGAAAGATGGAGCAATTGGTGGAATACTGACAGGGGAAACCGCAGGACCCAGCTGTTTTCTTTTCTATAAATTAAAAATACCACTATTCGGTAACAGGCTGTTACTGGGATTGTCATCAGTACACACTGAAATACCATTTGCCAACTCAGTCCACTTTCTTTCAATATCGCTGTCCTAGAAATATATCTGATCCTGTCGAGGCAATTCTTTGCAGGTTAGGAACTGTTCAAATGATTCTTTGTTTAAAAACCTAATTTACTCGTTCTGTTTATGCGTCCAGCTGCAGTGCAACTTTTCCCTTCGTTTTCCCCTATTTTTTTTTTTAATCTCAGACATGTTTTCTATGCGTAAGCTATCGACTCGTTAGACAAAGGTATTTTGGATATCTCTCTCCTGCATGTGAGTGACTGCATGTTTCTGGCAATTATTTCTGCTGATTTATAGCACGCTACTAGCACTTATCCTAAAGTTTTGATTTTATTCAGTCCTTGTCTCTAAGTTGAAGAGAAAACGACTTATATAGGCTTGCTTTTATTTTCCAAGTGATTGTGTTTGGTTTTCAAGTGTTGGTTTGCTTGCAACCACAGATTCACTGCTTAATGCTCGAGGAAGTTCACGATCTATAAGTTCAGTAAATGTAAATATACAGTTTCAATAAGAATCCTGATACCTGTGCACAGCATTGGAGGATGAACTGAACTGCTCTCCTGCGTAAGTAGCTTCTCACCGACACTCGATCCGGGTGATTTACTTCTATTTTCACTCTGATGTTCTTCGCTGCTATTTAATGGTGGGATGATTAAAATTTTCTCTATATTAAACCGTAATTATTTTCTTAAGCTTTGTAATACCACCATGTATTCAAAAATAATTGTACTAAGTTGTGTACTACATTTTAACATTTCTCCAAATGAAATTCTGAACTGACCTTGATCGGATGGATGATTGTGGTTTAGGGCACTCTTAGTCTTAACTGGGCGCCTAGTCTTAACTAGTTAAGAATAAATGGGATACCCTACAGGATGTTAGCCTTGATTTCTCAGTTGTATCCACCAGTGCTGGCTGAGAACAAATGGTGACCGAGATAGTGCTCAATGTCCTGAAAGGATAGTGGCAATGAAACAGCGTGGTACAGGGCATGGGGACTTTGCAGTCACATATGCCTCATTGCTGGGAATACCCATGCACCCTACAGTATCTTCGAGTACCCGAAAGGCGAGATCTTTGAACCTCATCATTATACATGTAGATGCAAACCTGTAGCACCACCCATATGAAACTTATGCATTGAACTAGAATATTTAAAATGCATATTATATACCTGTAGCTGAAATATCTTAGTCTACAAAGTGGTATGCAAGGAACTTTTTCTTGTCTTTAATATAACCTTTAGCAATAACAAAAGCTATTTCTTTCTTTTACTTCCATAGCAGGAAATTATATTTAATTACAGGCTCAAAGAGAGGAAAGTAAGCTCTTTTCGAATATGTGAAGCGTATCCATTTAATTTCTGAGGTATACAGAGGCAGACAAAAGTATTCGAACATAAACATATTTATTACATATATTATTTTAAAGCTACACAGGGTAAGTATACATAAATACAACTGGTACAAAATGAACTTGAGTCTTCCATTAAACATATAAACTCATAAATAGCAACTGAAACTAATTTGCACTACAAGGAGAAATAAAAGGTTACTTTACATCTGGACATTAAGTATTCGAACAGAGAACAGCTAGTATTTAGTTATCCCCTTTCTTTGAATTACTGCTGATAATTGTTTGGGCATTGCATGTGTTAAGTAACTGCGGAGTCCATATTTCTCCACTCTGAAGAAGTTATTTCAGATGGTCCTTGCTTCTGATGTGATAGCTTCCTCACACACTTCCAGATTTTCTCTATAGGATTTAAATCTGGAGTTTGGGGCGGTATCTTCCAAGTGTGAGGAGTGTTGTACATGATCCAAAGCCTTACAATTTCAGCAGTATGCTTCAGTTCATTGTCCTGCTGGAAGTAATAATCATGACCTAATCCCAGGTTCTCTGCACTCTAAGATTGTTTTCAAGAATCCTCTTGTATCCATATTTGTCCATGATTCCATCTATGAACACCAGTTCCCCAAAGCCAGATGAAGCTATACAGTCCCATACCATCACACTACCGCCACCCTGTTTCACTGTAGCTACCATGGTCTTTAGGTTCCCATTCTGTATTTGGCAGTCTCCTCATTTAAAGACTTCCAACACTCTTGTGTAAGCAGAATTTGCTCTCGTTCGACCAGACAACCTTATTCCAGAATTCTGTTGGTTTCACCACATACTGTTTAGCAAATTCTGTATGCTTTTTCTTATTCACCTTATTAACATATGGTTTCTTCCTAGGAACGCAGGCATTGTACCCAGTACTATTTAAAACTGTTCTGGTGTGAACCACAGTACCAGAATATTGCTCAAGGCATCCTCTAATCTCAGATGCAGTGACTTTCAGATTTTGCTTGACCACTTTTATTAATTGCCTCCTATCTCTGGTGGAGAGTTTAGAAGGAGCACCATTTCTAGGTTTATTTACAACAATATTTGAAGCGTTGAATTATGCAGAACGCTAGTTTTGCTTCCGTTAATGGTTTTCGCAACTTCAGAGAGATTTGTTTTGTTTGCACATATTTATCACGATATTCCTCTCTGCCAAAATTGTCTCCTTACCTTTATGTCCCATATTACCTGTGAGTTCACAATCGCCTGAATAACTTTGAGCACATTGTCTCGAGGCATAGCATAAACAACTGCTATGTGGTAGGAGCGTATAGGGTACATATGTCCAACCATCTTTCTCTCTGTTCGATTGGTTACATTTGAATACTTACGTCCTCCAATAAGGACAATAGAATAAATACAGTACAGATTGTGTAATAAATACATGCAAAGTGATATTTTAAACATTGTTTCTGAGCACAAAAGGTTAATGTTTACATGTTTAACAATTCAGTGCTGCCAAATAAATATTACAGTATTTATAGTACATGCAATGTTACATGTTAAATTATTCGAATATCTGTCAGCCTCTGTATATACCCTTAGACAATATAACTGAATTCAATATGCATTCCCCATGCATAGACCTAAAAATCATTGTAATTTTTTCATTTCACAATAGACCATTAGATTTAAAATTTCCCAATACGGTTTCAACGGCAGTAACTACCTGTAATTGAACTATCCAAGTTATTAACTATGAAAAGCTGTTTTTTTTTTTTTAAATCTACATGCATACTTTTATCTACCATATTATTTGGTAAATCTTAATAGCAATAAAACAGGCATCCTAGCATGAGCCTTGAGGAACAGAGCATTTAACTGTCTTGGATATTTCATTAACATGAATACATTACGTATGATTAAAAAAATAAGACGTGTTTGCTACAAATTCAATTTATTGATCAACACTGATAAATACAATGAAATGTTTTGCTTAAGACAAAATATTTCCTAAATACTATTTTCAAAATTCTGTAGATACATTCTTGACACAAAATAAAGTTCATATACTTTAAATTTACTTTTACAAAAATCATTGACTTGACAGATTAAGACATTCAATATTCACAGTTTATTACACTATCCAATTACTTTACCAAATAAGAATATGAAGTTGATAACTATTTCCTTAAAAGGATTTGTTTAATACTATATGGTACTCTAAAATCTCATATACAAACTTCTCGAACTTGAGGATATTGGCTAGATATTTTGAATTGGAACTCTTTTTAGGAAAAGTACCATTTCCATGATAGAGCTGCAGAAAACAAGTTTGCTTGATATGAAATAGGTAGTCATGGCAGAGGGTGTTTACATCGGATCAGCTGATGCTATGTAATTATCCTACCTCTCTGACATGGTTCAAGTCATTCACGTGTCATGCATATAGTATGTAACCTGACATGGGTTCCAAGTCAAAATATTATCTACTCAGTTACCTTTTCAAGTCCTAGAAGTTTGTAAGGGGCATTTTAGAGCATCATACATACTGATTTTTTACATTTTTATAGAATTTGGAAAGTCCCTCTTTTAAACATTTACCTATACATGCAAATATTGCCTGTTCCAACTTTATTACTTGCCAAGATGTTAACATTTTGTGTGTGCGCGTGTGTGCACTGTTCATTATATTTAAATTATAATTCAGCTTGGCTTCCTTACTTTATATTCTGCAATTCTTTTAATGCTATTAGTATCAGAATCTCTTTATGCAAGTTATATCTTAACATAAGCTTATTTTTTGTAGTTAGTAATTCATTTGCAATCCAGGTTTTACACACTTCTTGGCATGTTTTCATACTGTATCATAAAATAATAAACTGTATTACCATTAAAATCAGAATTACATTAAGCACCTCCCTAACCAACCTGACATATTATGAGGGCTGTTCAATAAAGAATGATCACAATTACTTTTTGACAATGTACCTTTACTCATCCTCATAATTTTGATGATCCTTCTCAAAATAGTCTCCCCTGAATGCGATGCACTTGTCCCAGCGTTTCTGCCAGTCTTTAAAGACATGCTGGAAAACATTTTTTGAGAGATCCTTCAAAATTGCCTCCACAGCCTTCACCACTGCTTGTGAGGGATAGTGCCTCCCACAAAGGCATTTCTTCAACTTAGGGAATAGAAAAGTCACACGGGGCTAAATGCGGACTATAGGGAGGGTGAGGGATGCACTTCACATTGATATTTGCAAGATATTCAGCAACAACATTGGCAGTATGTGGCTATGCCTTATGGTGCAGCATCCATCCTGCTTCATGGAAATGTGGTCTTTTGCGCCTGATATGGACTTGCAATGTTTTCAGGACATCCCTGTAGTATTGTCCAGTTACTGATGTGTGTGCAGGTACAACATGCTGATAAACCATTCCATGAATATCAAAGAATGAGATGACCATAACTTTCCCAGCAGAAACAACCACTTTCGCTTTTTGGGGGGTTGGTGATGGAGATTTCCACATTGAGCTTTGCTGTTTGCTCTCAGGATCAAAAAGATATAACCAAGTTTCATCAGCAGTGATTACGTTTGAAAGAAACTCCAGATCTGCCCCTAACATCAACTTGAACTGCATGCAGACTTGCATGCGAATGTCCTTTTGTTCGGCAATCAAGTCTTTGAAACCATTGCACACAAACCCATCTCATGTGTAATATTTCTGCCACCAACGTGTGGGTGGCACCCAATGAAATATTCAGTATTTCAGAATGTGATCTTAAGGTAATTTGTCGATCCTCTCACAATGGCAGCTGCAGTGTTTTCTTCCGTAAGAGTAGTAACTAGAGCACCAAGTCCACCTTCCTTTGAAATTGATTGTCTGCCCTCTAAACATTTTAAACCACCTTCAAGCTGTGCTGTAAGTAGAACAGACTCTCCATAGGCCGCAACTGAAGATTTGTTGAGACGAAAGCGGAATTTCAAACCTGCATATTGTTCGTGTGTTGCCTCCATTGCAGTGGTAGGCGATACTGAACATGTCTGAACTTGCCTGGTTCTCACAGGGAGGAACCAGGAGTACCAACAATGAAGCTATTACAGGGTGTTTGTTTCACATTAAGCTAACAATATAATAAGATTGAATTTTAGTACAAAAAATTATGACCATGAAAAAATTATGATCATTCTTTATTGAACAGCCCTCGTACAATTAAAATAGTAAAAATTATGCTCCGCAAAATCCTGCTATTTGAATTATTTCTTATCAACTGCTTCTTTAAAAATTTTACAGAAGGCTGAGTAGAACTGACAATACAGAAATACTTAACATTTATGGAGCATTGCTCTGCAAGGATATATAAAAAGTTATCAAAATGTTTGGTTTATCTTATTGCACTATACACATTATAAAAGTACAGAAGTTTTAACAATTAATATTGAAGGTTTCATCTGAAAAAGCTACTGACAATTTTTATAAGCAAACCCTAAGGAAATATTTACATAAGGTATATGCTCAATAAATATAGCATACACAAAATTACAAAATGTAAGCTTGAGCAAATAAATCTCATGCATATGAGATCTGCTTGCTTTTAATAATTTATCTGTCTGTACCATTTGTAACCGATCTGAAAAGAGCAATACAAAATAGGTGTTATAAAGCTTGCGCCAAAAGTAGCTGAATCATAAGCTACTTTCTTTGTGATACTATTGTACTGTAAATATGAAAATTCTATAGCCCTTTGTCTCAATCCAATCCACATTTGAGAATGGGGACACTAATTATAAAATAGGTATTTAAGTAATTTTATGAAAATTGTAGAAGTAACACAGTGGTCGAACATATTCAACACTATTTGCCAGATAATTATTGCACAGCAAGGTTAACAGAACTGAAGGCAAACTATTAGCTTTTGATATAGGTTTTTACAATTGTTTATAAGTTTATAAAACACTTTGATCAGAGGAGTAACATCAGGATGACCAGTCTCAGTTGTAAAACTGGAGCATGTGGAACAAGCTACTCAGTGAGGACCTACCACAACCAAATCTGTTGCACAGAATGTCACTAGTCTCTAGAGAATAAACTCAAAATCCAACTGTGCCAACTTAAGAGGATCACTTGAAAATTTTGAGAATGAATTCAATAAAACAAACTGGATAATCTCATATTTCTCATATTTTAAAAATCCTCCATTGCATTCCATATATTGTTTTAACCTTTGGCAACTTGTTTTAAATGCTGAATACATGTTTCTTCAGAGAGATCTTTAATACTCTTCATAAGCAAGTACTGCAGTTTCAGGCGATTCATTTCCAACTTCAAATTTGTAATTTTATTTATTAAATAGAAAAATGTCACATAGGGCCAAATCTGGATGCAAGGGATAATAGAATGAGTACTTGGACTCCTAATTCTTGCAGATATTGAATTGTTTGATACAATGTGGGCAAAAGAATTTAAGGTGCAACTAAATTCCATGCTTTCCCCAGTTCCTTGAAAAGTTTTGACAGGTGTTTTATGGTATGCAACCTGGCTATGAGTCCTGCCAGTTAAGTGGCTGGCCCTCTAGAGGTGGTCGGTGTGTTTATCTCTAAATCCACTGCATTGAGGATCGCAGGTTTGAGTCCAGCCTTGGGCATGGGTGTTTATGTATAGTGTATATCTGTAAAAATACAGAAAACCCACTAAAGAAGCGGAAAAAATAAAAAATGGTTAAATAAAAATTTGAATCCTTCATAATATGGCCACTAAGAGAAGGGACACATCTTGCCAACACTTCTTGCTCATCTCACTTTTGATAGGGGGATCCTCTCTTGGAAGACCAGACCAATGACTCACTTGGTTTCCAGATCATATCTAATTTTGTTTCTCAGAGATATATATTTTTGTATATTTTTCCATTATATTCTTCTATCCTTCCTGGTACCACTGCATGCATGCCTATTTCATTTGTAAGAAGGTCAGGGATCCAATGACTGCCAACCTTCAAGACCTGGTTTTTTTTTAATGGTTGCCCTCAATGCTAGGTTTCTTGAATTTGATGTACGTGCAACAATCTTTTTCCTGCACCATGCACTCTTTTACATTTTCATCTCATCTTGAAGGTCACCCTGCAGTCTATCTTGGTGGAAATTCCTACCCTTTTCTTATTTCTGCAAACCATTATTAAACAGCAAATTTCAAAGAACAAGGATTCCCAAATACCTGATACTCTCTCAAGGCATATTTCTTCTCAGAACAGTTGCATACTCATTCATACTCAAGTCATCACTTGAGAGCCATATTAGCATCTGGTGTAGCAACACCTAGATGTAAATACAGAGCAGGGCTGTCACCATATTTTGT
The DNA here is from genome assembly GCA_030765055.1 of Mantis religiosa. Lineage (NCBI taxonomy): Eukaryota > Metazoa > Arthropoda > Insecta > Mantodea > Mantidae > Mantis > Mantis religiosa. The sequence continues at coordinate 38,515,913 of CM060956.1, read as the reverse complement.
GGCAAGCCCAAGTGTGTGAATGTACACTGAACTTCAATCTAAAACTAGGAAGAACTGCTTTGATCTAACAGAATGTCCATTCAAAATATCAGTGTAGCCCTCATGAGGAACAGATATGGAGCTAAAATATTATTTTGCCAATAAGATGACTGAAGTTTCTCAAGTGGCACATTGAGGATTGCTTCTGGTTTAGTGATGAGGCATACTTTTGTCATTAAGGATATGAGAAACAAAATTAGTACCACTGGGGCAGTGCAAATACACATACTACATCTATAAACAGTCACTGTTTGGTGACGAATATGGCTCAATTATCAAAAACAGGTAATTTAACTTAGCCATGGGTGCACTACTAGTTCATTTCAACAATGTACTGCAGAAGTTTTGATTCCTTTAGAGAATGGACCATTACTCATAGCACACACTGGACATGGTATGGAATGGTTCTCTTTTAGCCCCTATCTCAATCCTTGTAATTGCTTATGGGGCTATGTAAAGGTTAAGAGATGACACTAGGAGCCCAATAGTGATCCTTTCAGAAAGATTGATGTAGTAAACTACATTATTTTTTCAGTGTCAACACCAAATTCAGTTCAAGGGTCTATAGAATAATTGCAGTAGATGGAAATCTCCTTGTAAAGTTTATTTAATTTCAGGACATCTTATATGGAATAAACAATACCAAGAAACTACGCCTTAAATTAACCCAGATATGCCTGACGTCCCAAATATGGGACAGTTCATATTTCCCTCTGCTGAAGCAGTTATACACACTTCAGCTAGATGGCAGCTGTGGAAACATGTTAAGGAAACTTGTTTCAAGGTCTCCATTTTGTGTTGGTATAATTGAGAGTCAACAAAGCTGCTGGAACTAAAGCCAAACTCCAGAAATTTTGCATAGTTTTGCAATGTGTAACCAAAGGTAAGGTTTTACAGAATTATTATTGTATTATTATATACTTAGTTCTAGAAAGAAATAGTATCTAAATCTCTGACTAATGCTGAACTACCTATCATATAATATGCTGACAATGGGGTCATAAGTTTGGTGTCCCACATATGGGACGTTAGGCACATATGGAAGCTTTTCTGTGGTAGGCATAGCAAGGGAAAGGGAAGTTCCTATTTACAGAAGTCGGACATTCAATGTTTAATACATTATAAATATGATCATTTATAATTAATACATAATTCAATATATATACACATTAGTTATATTTTTATTTCAGGAGGTTGTGTAGCTGAAAGGCTTGCCATTTTTAGGAAGATGATTTGGATACATACAATGAAATTGACATCCTGCTGCAACCTCCTGAAAATGCTTGTGGAGGTGTTACCAATGAAGATTCTGGCAAAGACAAAGTGAACATCAGCAATCTGCCCGGAAGTTTGCTTCCGACTGAGGCAGAAATACATACGACTAGCCACTCTGCAGAAACTGAAGGAACTTCTGAGCCTAAATCCAAGAAAATCATTGCGGAAAACTGGACCATTTAGAGTTTTGTAGAAGAATTGCAACAGCAATACTCTGCAGACATGGAGCTCCAAAACAAGCAGCTGGTAAACCTCCAAAGCATGAGAATATGGACCCCAGATATGATCGCACCACAGGAGAACAGAACACGTTGTCGACTGTGGCCCAGTAGACTCCAGCCATATGCAATAAATTTGAAGTGGGTCTGCATGTGAAATGCTTCTTTGCATACCCACCAAAGCATAATAGCATTACTGAAAATATCTTTAAAATTTCCTTTGTTTTGTGTATGAAAAATAGCTCTAATTATGAAAGATAGCTCTAATTTGTGTTCAACTTGATTTCTACTAACAATTCTATATTTTTAATGACAGTATAATATATTACTTGCCTACTGAAATGTTAATCTTGATTCTAGTATCCAGTAGCCTTCCCCTGAAACAGTCACTATCCTTACTTGCCCTTGTTCCTAACGTCCCACATATGGGACATTATTTATAGACAACTATATGTTGGGCAGTAAAATCTGTCAAAATAAGTAAAACTAACTTAAAACACAATACGTAGGAATTGAAGGAAAACTTACGGTGGAACTCATTTCAGGCATATCTGGGTTAAGTTGATGTTTAACACCTATTTTGCTCCACCATTATATATTATCATAAAACAATTCCTTTGATATAAACCCATATTAGAATGCTTATCTGTTAATTACTTTGTCACATTACACTTATAGTTGAGCGATACTCATAAGCTGGTGAATCAAGATTTTAAATCTAAAGGTTAAAAAGCTAGAAACTAAGACTACAATATTTACCAAGTAAAGAGATCAGGTATGTACAATATAGCATTTCTTAAATTATACAAGGATGCAAATTATAGTTCCTCATCCATGAATTCCTCAATTGAATACTACACTTTACTGGCAAGTAAACTTTCAATGGACTTTTTGAAGATATTTTGGTTTTGGATTTCCCTAAATGTTTTGAGAAATTTATATTTTAATTCCCATATAATGTAGACCTTTCTGAGCAGTGCTAACTCCATGAGCTTGATATTTGATGTTTTTCTTCTCAGGTTGTATTCATGTTGATGCTGATTTTTTAGGAAACTTATTATTATGTACATATAAAACCAGGTTTTAAATATTGTAACGCGAGCGCTGGAACACCCTGTGAAGCAGCTGGGAGCGGGAGACAGGGAAGGTTCGGTTAGCCACGCCCTCGCCTCGTTTGTCCTATAGTGGTGACAGGCTGTGGTCAGGGGAAAAACATGACTGTGTCGTCTGTTTCTCTACACCTGTTTCTCGAAATTACGGAATCTGGAACATTCCCCTGGTCACTAGAAACCGGCGATATTCCTATATAAAGAGGGTTACAGACGGACAGAGTTGAGTTGGTTTTGTCAGTTAGTGAGTGAGGAGACAGTCAGTTCTTGGTGTAAGAGTTAGTCAGTGACATGTTAATGTACGAGAAGATTGTGCAACGGAAGACTGTACGTAACTGTGAAGGTGTACCGGAGCTTACGTAATTACTAGTGCAGTGAAATTGTAACGGACGAACTGGTAAATTGTAATTGTGTGCAGCACGAAATTCTGTGTAATTGGCAAGTGTTAAACTGTAAGTCGGTGGAAATAAAGAACATTGTTGAGTGGTGTAATTGGACTTTTCATTTCACGAACCCACAAAGTCACAATATATAGGCACAGTTGTCAAAATTTAATGTTTTAAACAGTCTGCAAGAAGCTCTATAGCTTGAATGGGTTCATTATGCTTATGCTTTTCTTTGAATTCGAAGATTCTATCACAACCTGTTGCATTTCCCCACATGGTTATTCCATATGAAAGTAACTAATATGATTACTAGGGCAGCGACATTGGAGCGGTTGCGTGTGTTGGGAGGCATCTGGTAGTGGACTGATTTCAATGGGAGGGTTGGGTACATCATACGTTGAGTCACAGTAATCGACACAGAGTTCACACAAACAATACCAAAGGAAAGGTTACAAATGACCACAGGTTTACAAAAGTATATATTTGAGTATGGGGAACATTTTTTCTATCTTTTTCATGAAAACCTTTATTGTAAACCTTGCAATAAAACAATTGCTCATAGTAAACCGAGTAATGTGCTATGATATGTCAGTGCAGCAACACATAAGCGTTGTTGCAAAATGTGAGAATTCATCGCTACAAGATGTACTTCCATTAAATCCAACATGTAATGAAGAGCTATGCACAGCATTTATTTCTGCTGATATTCCTTTACATAAACTACAGGATGCATTTTTAGAAAAGTACACTGACAAACCAATTCCACATCCTACGACTTTACGTAAGTACTATGTAAAAAAATGTTATAAGTGCACTGATGGTATAAGAATGAACCTAAACAACCGCAACATATGGGTTTCAATGGATGAAACAATGGATGTCATTGGGCGATTTGTGGTAAATGTGGTTGTTGGAGCACTGGACGTATCTTCTAACAAGTGACGTAGCCAGTGTTGTAAATGATTCTACTATACGTGCAGTATTTGACAATACCATGAAAATACTATGGCCATTAGGTGTGAAACATAAGAGTACAACTGCAATACCATAACCTGGCACCCATATAGCCATTTGGACACTACCATGCTGCATCAATGACCTTTAACCCTTATTGCTGTAACCTGACCCTTCCTATTCTATGGGATATTTGCATGTTCTCACCCCGATGTCGCAGCCCTAATGATTACATGATTACAATACATAAACAGTAACAAAGTTTCCAAATTTAAATGTTGGTGTGAGATAATGATTACATGGATACATTTGTTGACACACTAGGTTTACCTGACAAAAGCAACAACAGTTCCATACTGATATATATTATTCAAAAACTGCTTTCTCTCAACAGCAACAATACTTTACTACCCCTCTATCATACAAAATCTGGAAAATTCCCATGTACATATGCACAAGAGTTTAGTGACTGCATTTCCTTTTATTTTTTTGGACAGCATTACTAGATGTGGGCAGTCAAATTGGAAATTCATCAAACTAATGATACAAGTATAACATACAAGACGGGAAGTAAAGTCTTACTTGGCTTTGGCTTGATAAAATACTTTGTCAATGAGAAGTAACTTGCAGCAATTTAAACAATAGGGTTTCTTTAGGTTCATTTCTTCAATGTAATTTGACATTATAGAATAACATTAAAGCTATATTTTTTCTCAGATAAACAATTTTATGCAAGCTGCAGTTAATTTGATATTTGACACTATTTACATTTTTAGTGTTGAGCAAAACTATTGTAATTTGTGAGTCATTAAATACATTTAAGTATATGAACAGGATTCCACTTGAATTTATTAAGTTACAAGATTTAATAAATACTTTAGCTAACTATATTCTTTCATTCTCTTTTGTTTCCATTTTGTAAATTATATAAACTGACGTGTCCTATACTGATGTAAAATTAACACAGGATCAAACAAATTTATATTTAAGGCGGCGAAGTAATATGAATTTCAGAAATACAAGATTAAATATTTAGTAGTGGTACAACAATGCTATGCAGAGAAGCCACAATCTCAAATTACAAGCTAGTTTTCAAAGCACTTTACAAATGTAACAGTACTCTTTGGAACACACAATACAGAGTAAGCATAGGAAATTTTGGTCTCAAGATTCCACATCTTAACTCTTTGCTGTAATTCTTCCCCTAGCATAGGAAGCAGATTCATGGTGGCTCATTCCATCATCTGAGAAATTAATGTGTTATTAAAAAAAATTGTTTTCAAAACCACAAAAAGGACCATTTAGGACTGAATAGGAGGAATAAAATGAATATTGACTTGATATGTGAATAAAAGCTTATTCATTTTGGGCATATGAGATCAGAAATGAAATGAAATGTGTAGTGTTTAACGCCCGCTTTTACTACATACGGCACCGCAGGCGGTGACACTGATGATACATGAGATGAAGATGGAGCACCGGTGGAATGAGATGGCGGGGGAAACCGGAGGTCCCGGAGAAAACCCGCCCCAACGCCGTGTTGTCCAGCACAAATCTCACTTTGCGGTCGTCTGGGATCGAACCCGGGCCGCCTTGGTGAGAGCCAAGCGGTCTAACCACTGAGCCACGGCGTGGCCTATGAGATCAGATTTTGTATTAAAATCTAATTGTATGTAAACCCATGCAACTATAAATGGCATTTTGTTTTAGACTGGGAATGTATAAAAGCTTCACAAAACTCAGCACATACCAGCAAATGTGCTATAAATATTCAAATTTAAACAATTCAAATAATTCAGAAACTGCTAGCTAAAAAGTTTGGAAGATCACATAGTAGAAGGGGATCTGGAAACAATTTTAGATAGGAATCTCAACTACTCATTAAGATAAACATGGACTACATGGAAGTTTTTTGTTTATAATTTACGTCCTCCAATGTTGTCATATCGGACGATGAATGGAATGGAAAAAATGATGCTCAAATGAGCCCAGGGTCCATAGAGCTTAGAGTTACCTGACATTCGTCTTTCAGGACAAGGGAAAACCCTGGAAAAACCTTATCCAGATAATTCACCCTGACCGAGATTCGAACTCGGGACCTCTTGAATGTGAGGCAGATAATACCACTACGCTACTGATGCAGGCACCACATGCAAAGGCCAGTAGCTTTGTGGATTTATTCTGAAGATATGACAAGCCTGGGATTAACACGAGGATGAGGGCGTTTACAATTAGGGTTGATAGGTTTCTTGTTCGAGAGGAAACTGGCCACATTAGGTTACAGACTTATCCATTGACAGATATGCTTAAAATGGACATGGACTGCATCTGAACTCTTGAGGCAAGGATATGCTGATGCATTCCATTGCCAAGAGTATCTCATGCACACCCATAGATAGTCCCTGTAGTATTCCTACTTTTTGTTTCCAGTAATGTTGTTCCCTCTTTAGACTAAATCAGAGAATTAGGAGATAAAGTCAATTGAAATAAAACAAAAACATGGCTCTCAATTGATATCAAAAAGAGAAAACATTAACCATATTTCATCAAGATACTCAAAGTTTAAGATTCTTAAAGTCAATGAATTGTTATGCTTATATATGCTTCAAATGATAATATTTAAGAGTAGATATTGTATGTATAAGGAACATCATATCACTTGGAAAAACAGGAAATACTGCTGATGACCAACATCATGTCCAACAGGGTAATAGATTCAGTGTGTACCCGCTTACCCCATACATGCAGCCACTTCGAGTAACGACTCTTCTCTGCATCCGAGCTGTGTTGGATGTTGGATATCGGCAGCTCGTTAAGTTACCAGCCATGTTGCTTTGTTACTCTCATCCACCTACTAGTTTCGCTGCACAGCGCTAGGAAGCACCAGTTTCGTCAGCAGAGGGAGATAAAATCTGACAGTTAATTAGCACCCCCCCTCCCCGCCCCTCGGGAGGGACAGGCTCCAATCTTTCCTCTGGAAAGTTCAGGACAAGAAACTTCTGTTATAGATCTTGGACTGTGAACATTTCTACTTATTTGCCTCTCCGTATAAAGGAACACTGGGGACAACATATTTTTTGGCTTCACTTCATAATGTAAATTTCGAACACACCTTTTCTAAATTTTTATTCCAAATTTTTTCCATGTTTCTCGGGTGAATTATTATAAATTTCGTGGAGTTAGTACACTGAAGACATTAAAATAAATTATAAAGATTTAATGGGGCAAGGCCATGTGATTGATACAATACTAAGCTTCATTATTGTTGGTAATTTAAAGCTAAAGCATTGTTATGTTTGAAATTTCGAGAGTATAAAGAGATTGTTGAAAACAACCAACTTAGATTATTGTGTGCCTTTCCTTAATAACCCTGCACAGACCTTTCACTTATGGCTTCCTTTACTACTAATATTTGTAGGAAATGGTACAAGTATTCCTGGAACAATGTTGATCAGGGTACAAATTCCCAGAGCAGGTCTTACTATTAATTGTGCTAAAAGAAAGGTCTTGTTGCTTGGTAATAGTCATAGAACGGGCATGCTCAAACAGAATTTGGGGTGTGATTATGTAGTTGGTATGGTTAAACCCAGTGTTGGGCTCTGATGTCACAGAAGACCTGGTACAACTTCTGGTTTTACTAAGAGTGATCGTGTAGTAATAGTGGGGCAGGGGGGAGTCAGGGAATAGCCTGGATAGAAATTAGTAATTATTGCTTTGAAAAGGACCTGTCATTAGCAAGACTAGCAGACATACAAATGTGAAGGTAGTGGGATCTTTTCCAAGCCTGAGCTCCATTGTTTGTTTTGTTCATTTAGTCCTATCACTGAGCAGCACTCTAGGACATTGAGCACTTCATACGGAGAACAACCCTCACCAAATCAACATTAATAATTTTAACTACCACCATTATACATTAAAACATGCTTATTCTTTTTTTTTAATTTTTTATTTTATCACCATCACCAAACATAACATGTAACATTTTAAGAACCATTGCAGCTACACATGTTATACAGTTACTCATTGAAGAAAATAGGTCAACCATTCCTTTATGGAGATGATACACAAAAACCAAATACAATGATACATACATTCCCTTTGTAGCATAGGACACTTTAAAAATCATCCGTAAATTCCTGTATTGAGTAATAGGCTTTGCTGCATAGTTTTTTAAGAGCAGACTTACACTTATCTATTTTCCGTGAAGATAGTAATTTTAAGTATTGTATTTTGGAAGTGCATTGAATATTCTGACACATTCATAATATACTTTCTGGAAACAAGTCAATCTAGGGGAATTGAGTAGGCTGCGACTGAAAGATATTTAAAGCTCTGCAATCCTAACTGTAACAAGTTAATAACTTTACCAGCTTACTGTGTATTCATAGGTATTTATAAATCCACTTATCTACCTAATACAGTAATGATTTATTTCATGCTACATACATATTTAGTTACAATTTCGTTAGTCTGTAGGTACAGGTTAGGTTATCTTTTAGGGTAACAGCCAACTCAGAAAGCAAAAAAGGAAAACTACAGAAGAGTAAACACCATTAAAATTCAATTCACATCAACTGCAACTAGATCCTCAGCCCATGCTATAGATCAGTGGATAGTAAAGGAAATGAATATCAAAGCATTTCAAGTTCACATGCTGTAACTTCATACCAGGGAATGAGCATTTACACAGGCAAATGACATCCAGAATCTTGCTGAAATGCAAAGAAAGCTTCTCTCATTTCAAAGATAAATTGATTAAAAATAGAACCACGACAATAGAAAATGCTTTGCTTTGCAAACCTAACACAGTAAAAGAAAACTTAATAATCATGGCCCCCTTAGGTAACTGACAATTTAATTCATACTTAATAGTTTCACAAGTTCCTTTTTTGTTGCTTGTGCTTCTCAGCGCCCACTATCTGTTTTTTATCTCACTCTGAAACTATTTTCCTCTATCTAGTTTTAAGGCCCCTGATAGGTTAAAATATAAGATAGGCGCTGCTGACTTGTGCACTTGAAATACAAAAGAGCAAGAAGTACAAGCAGATAAGGTGCCAGGCAGCAGATTACTAGGCTTTTACTCTTCTCTTGATTTAGCTTGGTTAGTTTTTTTAAGGACTACTAACATAGCCCCCGTGACAATACCAGGATGCACTGGAAATGCCATGAGACAAACCTAGCACTCGCAGACTGACAAAGAAAAACACTAAAAAGACAAAAAGGATTTATGACTCCAGCCCTAATGGCTTCAAGGATAAACCGCACCTGACTGAATCCGTAGCATCCATTTTGGATGAGGACCTGGCATGCAGTGACAGCGATGATGACTAACCTCAACCATCGCCATCTATCACCAGAACCACCACATCTCAATCTGCCACTGCTGCTCAAGACGGCTTGCCTGAGGCTCTGGACACCGAGGAGAGGCAGCTAGAGAAGGCCCTGGACCAGCACTTCTTGCACCAGCTGAGGCAGGATCTCGCAAAGGTCTATATAGCGGAATACTACAAGCATAGCCTGGCTGCATTGACCGGTGAGTTTGATAGGGTCTAAAGGCCCAAAAAGTATTTGTCCTACCGATTTGGGTACCACGGGTTCCAATTCACCACCCTGGAGGACTACAACAACTTCCTATGACACTGCCGCACCAACAAAGTACCTTTGCATGTCACTACCCACCCGACCAACAAGCCTACAAAGTTGTAATACTAGTAATAGCAGTAATTTATTTCCTTTTACATCAACAAATTGAAATACAAAATCAAGATTTCAATTATAAAATCCATACTGAAATATGCCATATATTCCTAAATCCTGAAAATCCTATCATGTTATGGTGCCCACCATTGAATAGTAATTCAGTCCCCATACACCTAACCCTAGGTTTTTGTGTATTGCAGGCCCTCTACTCCTTTTTACACTTTTTGCCATTTCACCTATCCCACTCTACATTTTTCTCTTAATTGTTCTTAGCCATCTCTCTTTAACTTTCCCTAAATAATTCCCTATATTTCTCCTGTTCTTTTCTCCTTTTACTGACAACATTTTTCTAATTACTACTTCACCCCTCAAACTGTCCCATTTACGTAGCCAAGCCTGCTCTCTCCATATCTTTGACTACAATTTAATATACAATGGAAATCTGCATTCTCTTCTCCACACAATGGACATTTATCTAGCTCCCTCTCTTGACCTATACCAGTTTGTCACTCCTGTTCTCGCCAAGCAAAACCTTCTTGCCCTAACTTACTACACATATCTATATATCCTTCCCTCCCCCAGGTTGTTTTTATTTCTCTATATAATCTCAGTGAGCTTTTGTCACTTGTATTGGCAAAAATGTCTTGTCTGTCAATATCTTCTAATCTTAGCTTAACTTCTTTCCAGAAGCCTCTATACCCATACTCTGCATTTATCCAAGAATGACCCATACCTATCTGCTTCAACAAGTCATACATTTTGTGCGCCCAAGACCCACCCCAGTTACTTCTCTTTTGAATATGAAAACATTCTTTAATTATATTGCCATCTTCCAAGTTAGTGATTCTGTATAAATATTTCATTGCCCTTAACAAGATTTTAATTTTAGTAGAATGCCTGCCTAGTTCTAATTGCGCTGCCCCATTAGGTGATGCTATTGGTAATCCGAATATGTATTTACAAAAGGATCTATGCACTATCAGTCTCCCTCCAAGCTTCATCTATTCCCCAAACCTCTGATCCATGTAACATTCTGTTTTCTACTACTGCTGTATAATTCCTCTCCAACCATTTGACATATCTGGCAGTTTACTGTAGCATGATCTTATCACTCATGACCATTTTACCTTTTGCTACAGACATCTTTTTTTGTTCTTTCCAGCTGCCATCTGAACTCAACCTTGTACCCAAATAATCAAATCTCCTTACTACCTCTATTTCTCTTCTATTTACCTCCCATTTCTCATCCTTATGCAACCTGTATCCTTTTTTGAAGACCATAATCTTTGTTTTGTTTTCATTCACTTTCAAACCCCATTTATTGCAATAAGGATTGGCTGCCTCAATTGCTCTTCTCAGCCCTCCACTTGATATGGACCCAAAGTTGTAATAAAGGGGCTGTACGGGAATATGACCGTGGAGGAGGTCAAGATGGAACTGACAGGCCCAGGCTTCGAAGTCTGGAAGGTTGGTCAGCTGCACTCCCGCAGGGCTAGGGCACATCTGCCAATATTTACAGCTGATCTAGCGAATGTGACTGACTCCACGGCCATTAGTCCCTTACGGATCTAGCGCACTGTAGAGTGCGTGTTGAGAACTACGTCCCTCCCAGCGGTCCAGTGCAGTGCAGCATGTGCCTCCGCTTCCGGCATCTGACCCGGAACTGTGAGGCACCTCAAGTCTGCTCCCGGTGCGCTGGGAACCACCACATGAGCCGCTGTGAGGCACCTGGACGAAAGTGCACCCTGTGCGGGCACGGTGGAAGGGATGCCTGGTGTATAGCCGCCTAGCTGGCCTACCAATAGCACCTGCAGCACAAGGTAACCGACGGATGTGGGACGTGTCGTCCAATTACCGCGGTTCCTATGCCGCAGTTACCCAACCCAACACTCATTCCAATGTTATGGCACCACAGAGGACGCCACCACCGCCGGCGTCGCAGCAGAGGACAGCACCACAGCCACCTACACCAACAATACCGGCCACAGAGGCAGAGGCAGCCCAGACCAACGAGGAGGCAACACACCACAACAATCTGTCCCCCACACAATCCGCTATTCAAGCCCACATACACCCCTGATCCATGTGGAGAGCTAGGTACCATCACCCTTGACACTACCTCAGAGTGGTTCTTGTCCCGCCTAGGCGCTGGAGACTTGGAAGCGGGTCACCTGCTGTTCATCAGCATACACGACTATCTGTTCATTCACTTCCAGTACAAGGGCCCGATATAACAGCAAATGTCCTTCCTGCATGTGGTTGCTTGGCACACACATGCAATGTCGCGTAGACCAAAGACGCAATAGATAGCATACCCCCTGACATTCCATATTCAACAATGGACAATAATAAATTCTTGAAATTCCTGTTCTGAAACTGCAGAGGAGTGCGCTCTTAACGAACTCAGACATCACCTAGCTCACAATCCGGTAACGTTAGTACTGCTTAATGAAAAAGCCCGTTTTTCCATACCAGGATAGCGCATTTACTGCACTGACCACCCAAACGGATCAGCAAGAGGAGGGACCGCAATACTAGTACGCAATTCCATAGAACATTACCAAAAGTGTATCCCAGAACTCACATGGAGGGAACAGCCGCTTCCATTAACATTAAAGATCAACCGCTAACGGTAGAGAGCATATATATCCCACCGGGACAGCTGTTATATCAAGATCTAGATACAGTACTTCATTCAGGGCGGCAAGTCATAGTAGCGAGGGACTTCAATGCCTCACATGAAAGCTGGGGATGCCACTCAAAACAGTGCGACTCGCAACACCCTTCACAGACACATGCTATCCCAGAGCTGGTTAATGGTCGATGGTCGGAGGAAGATCTCAGCCGATTAGCTGAATTGTGTACCCTGTTTCAGGGCCAACCGGCTATAAACCAAAAGATCCAGGCTGAGCTTCCCCATAAAACCATTGACCAAATCAAATACCAACGTAAGAAACTGGCCTCCGGTGAAGTACCCAGGGGTCAGCAGGACGTCCATGGTGAGACCGAGGGTGATGCAACATCTTTTCACCCTACGGGATCAAATAGTCAAACCGGGTCACAGTCTCCCCACGCTGGGGGCTCTGGGTTGGCGGGGCCATTAGGTAGTACCGAAAGTGCTGCCGAGGGGTCTCGTTGCCCTGAGTGGCTGGCGGGGGTTGATGACTACCGGCGCAACGAAGAGGCATGGGTGAAGGAGGCTACCCAATACATCCAAAGCCTGAAAGTTCCCGACTCCCTCCAAGGATTGGCAGATCTGGGGGCAACCCTAGATAGGCTAGTCCTGGGTCCTCCGGAGAAGGAAGCTTCCCGGGAGGCTCTGGATGGGGTTATAGTCGGGTTGGGCAGGATGTTGAAGGGACAAGTGAGACCTCAGACAAGGACTAGGCCGAACATCAGGCAGGGCGGAGGACGAGCACGCTCCTCTAGGAAAAGATACTTTTCTGCCCGCAGATGTCCCACCCGGTTGGCTGATCATGTCATGCTTGACACGGAGATCGGAAACGATGGCAAGAAGGAGGCCCCGCTTGATGAGTTATTCCATCTGTACTCGGATTTGTGGGGCCAGGGGAATAACAGAGGAGGAAAGCCAGGACATCAGGCCTACCTGTCGCCCGCTAAGGCAGTGTCTCCCGCTCATCTCGCCTAGGGAGGTGGAACTTCGTCTCCGAAAGGTGCGGAGGAAGACCTCCCCTGGGTTAGATGGGATTACGCGGCACCACTTGCTGCGGGAGAGTATACCCCTCTTCCTAGCCAAGCTATACAATACCATCTTGTTGACCGGGGTATATCCTGGTACATGGAAGGAAAATAAGACCATCTTCATCCCCAAAGGCGAGGGTGATGCGAGTCCGAGGAGCTGGCGGCCAATTACCATCGGGTCGCTCCTCGGTACGACCTTCTCCGCACTTCTAGACCGCCGCGTAAGATCCAGGGCGGATATCGCCTCTGTTCAAGGGGGTTTTGTTTCCGGAAATGGAACTTTCCGGAACATTGCCCTTCTTAACGAGGCGATTAAAATGGGAAAGAAGGAGGGAATAGTCCTGGATGCGGTGGATTTGGCGAAAGCCTTTGACACCGTCAGTCATGAGGCTGTCCTCAGCGGTTTGAGGGTCCAAGGTTTCCACCCTCACCTGGTAGCCATTATTGGGGACATGTACCGGGGAATAAGTACCCAAATGGTAAACGGTCAACGCTTGGAAATAAAGAGGGGTGTCAAACAGGGCGATCCCCTCTCCCCGCTTCTGTTTAATCTTGCCATTAATCCGATCTTGCAGGAGATAGCCGACATGCCAACCGGTCTACACTTTGGAGACAAACGCCTGAACATCTTGCCGTTTGCGGATGACATTGTTCTGGCTGGTGGAAGTCCTGAGGTGCAATCCATGATCGACATCTTATGTCATGGACTTCGCCCTCTTGGATTGAGTGTCTCGCCGCCGAAATCGTCCTGCTTCAGAGTCGTCGTTGGTAGGAAGACCTGGGCAACGACTGATCCTGGCCTCCAGATGGAGGACCAGAGGATCCCAGTGGTCAAGCCAGACGACCTGTTGAGATACCTGGGGAAAAACATAAATCCTTGGGGTGGCAAGGTGGGCAATGCCTTCCGAGAACATCTGGTGGGCGCTGCTGAGAGATGCGCTGGTCTGCCCCTCAAGCCGTGGCAGAAACTGGAGCTGCTGACCAGGTACATTGTACCCCGGTTCATGTATCTGGCGACAGTAGAGCCACCCTCAAGAACATTGCTCGGCGATGTTGACAGTAAGCTTAGGCTTATTGTCAAGGGCTTTCTCCATCTGCCCAAGTCTGTCGCCACAGGGTTCTTTTATAGTCGTAGGAGGGACGGAGGATTGGGAATGCCAAAATTGGCTGACCTGGTCCTTCTCGCCTTCTTGCGTGCTGGGAGAACCCTGAGGGATACCAACGACGACTTAACACAAGCAGTTCTGAGGGAAGCAACAATATCCGCTAGGCTCCAGCGACTCTGAGTCGATTGGCTTAAGTTGGCCGGCAACAATGAGGGACATTAATACCCACAAGCTGGCGTTGAAAGCCAATGAATGGAATGACTGGTCCTCCTGTTCCTCTCAGGGGAAAGGGGTGGGCGCGTATTACGGCGACTCTATAGGCAATAAATGGCTTCTGAAACCTTGGTTGTTAAAACCAACCAGGTTTACGGAAGCCATTAAATTACGTACCAACACTCAATCTTGCCGGGTCGTCGAGTCCAAGTACAACCCCGACGCCGATGTCAACTGCCGGCGTTGCGGTGCTGCGGTGGAGACAGCAGGTCATATTCTTGGCCTGTGCGTGTCCACCAAACCCGCAAGAATTCGGAGGCATGATACCGTGGTTAAGGAGGTAATGAATAAAATCAAATCAAATATTCAGCCTCCGTCCACGGTTTATCATGAACATTCCTTCGTGGCCGGAAACGACCAGCGCCTCAAGCCCGACCTGATGGTTTTCCGAGAGTGCGAAGCTTTCGCAATCGACGTCACCATCAGGTACGAGGACAAGGATTCCCTCTCAGAAGCACAAATAAAAAAAATCGAGAAATACCAGCTTCTCGAAGCCCCTATTAGAGCAATTCACCCACAGGTTGAAAACCTTACTGTTCAGCCTGTGGTGTTTGGCTCGAGGGGGGCTGTACCACCTGAGACAAGGGATATCCTGAGGTCGTGGGGTTTCTCCGGCAGAGAAATGGAAGACCTATCTCTCTCAATACTGAGGATGAGCTTGAACATCCACAGCTCATTCCTTGAACAAGCAAATATTCCGGACCGGCGAAGACGTAATTTTTAGATGTCCTTTTAGTTTCACATTATTAACTATTTAGTTATTTAATCCATTGGCTAGATGCCCCCTAGCTGCCAAATTTAGTTGTTTGGGGTACATTTTTAGTTTTTCTTTAGTTTTTAGTGTTTATGTTTTAGCTATAAGTTAGTTTAGGTGCCCTCCTTTGAATAAGTTTAAAAGAAAATATGATATATGAGATTCGAGGGGGCAGGGAGACGGGCTCCCACATAACCCGGAATTAAGGACTTCAAGTCCTCAGAAATCTAGTATATTATGCATACTTTAACTCTATTATGGAATATGGAATATTAATTTGAGGCAACTCAGTAGAAAGTAAAAAAAGTATTTCTTATGCAAAAGAAGGTTATAAGAATCGTTACTAACACCTACAACAGATGCTCCTGTAAAGATCTTTTTAGAAGATTAAAGATATTAACGCTTCCTTGCATGTATATATTTTCGCTCCTAAAATTCTTTGTATGCAATCGTGCCTTATTTGCAACAAATAATGTAATTCACAGAATAAACACTAGACAAAAGTATAATATCCATTATCCCAGTGATAAACTTTCTTGCTTCCAGAAAGATGTGCATTATGAAACTATCAGAATATTTGTTCTTAAAGAAAACATTGATAATTTCGGTGCTTTTGAAAATGCTGTTAGGGTACCTTTGCTCAAAATCTTTATGCTGTACAAGATTATATGAATGACAAATTATCCTGATAATGCTTCTGTAGCTCTGTAAATAGTATCTAACTGTTCCAATGACAAATCATTACTAATAAATATTTGATTTGAGTTGAAAGTTTATTTTTAATGTATATGTATTTAAGGAATAAGAATGGTATCCATTGCAAAAAGGTTGAGACGTACTGGCATAAGCCAAGTGAAAGGTGAATTAAAATGTTAGATTTTGTATCATATAGTGTAATTATACCTGTTTTGTTTTCCATAATGTTGTTCATATTGCCTGTATAACAATGTGTCTTATGTTAACTTTTGTATACTGTATACACTATTACACTTTATACCTCTGGACATGTTCAATGTTCACAGCCTTTTCTGGCTACAAGTGAACCTACTGAACGCAAATCAATCTAATCTAAACTTTAATAGCACTAACATTTGAACATACATACATACGCAAAAACAGGAAACGATCAAACACACTAGACCTAGCCCTCTAAAACCACAACGTTTAGATATAACCTACGACTAACAGACAGTCTAGCATCAGATCACTACGCGGTCCAAATCGAAATAGAGAAACAACCAACTCTTACACCACCGCCGCTGCTGAGAAGGGATTTCCACCGTGTAAATTGGGCAGTCTTCCACGAATCAGATTCTCACCTCCAGGACCGCGATCCTCTGCAGAACCAGGAAGCGGTAGACAAACTTGAGATGGCAATATAGGCGGCAATAAGCTCAATTGTCCCACTAAAAGCCCCACCAAAATATGAAATAAACTACCCACCGGACATAATCGTACTTATGCCATAGCTGGATCGCGAAAGGCACAAATGACAGCGTACAAGAAATATTGTACATAAAGTAAATTAGGCTACACTCAGCCAAATGAAGACACGAATCAGCGCAACAATGGGAAAACACCATTGCGAGTGCGCAAGAGGCCAGCCGCCAGATTCGGCAATTAAAAGGCTGATTAAGGAACCACTTAAGGTGCCTCCACTGAGCATACCGAACACCCCAAGCAGATATGCCGAAACTACGGAAGAAAAGGCGAACGTACTCGCAGACGCATTCGAAGCAATTTGCTGTCCCAATCAAGAACCGAACGACGTAAACTTCAGTATACTCCTCCACAGGAGAGATAGTCGCTGAGGGGCGAGACGCAGGGGGTTTGCCGAAGGTCCTCACACCCTCCCTGGACAGGTTTATGACACCCCATGTCAGTACAGTTATAGACCATTCAAAAACATTCTGACGGTTTCTACTTTTGTGAATGAATCTTCTCGGCTTTAATGTACAGAGTGAATAGGGCACATGTTTTTTAACGGTCTGCTCCTTGTATAGCAAGCGTTCTCTGCCACACATTCGCTGTCCTTGTCCCACAGCACATTCCTTACAGGGATTTTCTTTACGTTGTTATACTATACTCAGGTAAAACAAAGCGTTGCAAACATCATAAAGAATCCTACACACAATAGAGCACGGAAAACGTACAAAGGGGAACTGAAATGATTAATTAAAAACCTCAAGGACACCAAAGCTCCTGGCCCTGACAAAATACCAAATTTTGTGTTGAAAAACTGAGTGATCTGACGGGGTTCGACGTAGACCCTAAGCTACCAAACTATAGGCCTATCCGCCTACTAAATACTGTTAGTAAGGTGGCAGAAAATGTCATACTAAAGCGACTAATTACCCACATCTAAAAGCACAACATCCTCATTAATGAGCAATTTGGCTTTCGGGCAAGCCATTCCACTACACTACAGCTCACTAGATTTGTTGAAAACATTATGAATGGCTACAATACCAACAGATGCATCGACATCCAACGTGCATTTGACAGTGTATTACCCAGGCCTGTTATACAAGCTGAGAAGATTAAACTTTCCTGATACCATCATGAAACTTATAGCTAATTACTTAAGCGAACGCACCTTGTGCCGTTTTGTTTTCCCTCCGGCACCTGTTTACTTGCCCTTCCGGTTCGAGGCGTTGCTGTCACGTTGCTTTGGTTTTCCGCCATTCCCCTTTGGGGGCGCTGCGGTGCCCGAGGCTCCTTGGTGGCTCCCTCAAACCGACAGGGGAGTGGTGTGCCTGGCTCGCGTCGCGTCTGTGTCTCTGGGTAAGTCCTCCATGTTCGGCTTTCCTTATACTCTCCTTGGGTTTTCATGCGTTGCCTTTTGGTGAGCCGTGTTGTTTTACGAGGCTCTTTCGCCTCAGTTCGGGGCCAGAAGTTGATTGTTACTTTATGTGTCTGGGTTGATCAATACAAAATGTAGCTGGAAGTAAATACTATATGAAGATAGAACAGAAGTTTATGGTTATTGTATGTTTATGTACTGGTGAGCGCAAAGTGTCGCAAGAAAATAAATTCAAATTAAGGTTTGATAAAAGCTTTATGGTTTTAATTAATTTCATGACCCTGGGCTGGCCCGCACAACCTTTGAGGTAGTAATCAATGAAACGGCCTCAATTACAGGACATAAGAGCCTAGGTCTCCCAGGGAAGACCTGTATTCAACCTGTATATAAACGACATTCCGACCACCGCGAATACGAAATTATCAATATACGTGGATCACACGGCCATAACCACGGACGGGGAAACCGGAGGTGGCGACAAGACGGCTGCAAAGCGCCCAGATGACCTAACGCCCTGGCTACGCAGTTGGCGTATAACAGTGAACGCCACAAAATTGCAATTGGTTTTATTCCCGCAGCGAACATCCCATAAATTCGCCCTAAGACGAATCACTATTTCAGGAAAATATCCAGTGGACCGACAACGTAAAATATCTGGGAGTTATACTCGATAAGAAACTTACATTTGCACATGTAAAGAGCGTCAAACGAAAAGCCAACTACCAGCTACACCCACTGCTAAATACAAACACGGAAATTAGTAATTAATATTTATGATGTTTGGTATCACAAACCAAAGAAGCAACTTGGCGACTGAAGAAAATGGAGACGAGGTAGGATACATGTTTATGAGGTTTAATATGGAATTATGCTACAAAAAGAAAGACTTAAAAAATACTTAAAATTGCAGACAAAAAGAAGATACGCAACGGCGAACATTAAATTCCTAAAACTTTGCCTCAAACAATATCGCGCCAACTTTTGTAAAGCAAACAGTCAAACACAATAGTAATCACAGAAGACAAAACTAGTGGAAAAATACGTGATAAAACTAGAAATTTCGAAACATTACAGGTACATAAATAAAATAGACCTGGATTTATACAACCTACATCTAGAACTAACCAAACAATTAGGAATACACATTTGGCAAAATTTCGAAATGCAAGTTCAAGAAAAATTAAACATATTAATGATTAAGAAAAACGAAAGACTTAAGAATAAATTCAAACTGATAAAAGAACGGCAACTGGAACACCCTCATCAGCCAAAACACTGGGATTTTAAAGAACAAGTTAACGTAATAAACCTATCGCAACAAAAGTTTACAACCGATGAAATTAGATTACTCCAGAAAGGTTTCAATACGTGTGTTAACGTCTCAAATAATAAAGACGATTTTATCGCCGACATAGAAATAGCCACACATAACCTAAAAAATGAAAACTTAACCAAAGTCAAAATTGAAGGTCTGGATATAATAAAGCAGTTATCCCCAATATACAATAAAACTTACAACAAAACAATAAGAAATTTAAATAGGAAGCCTTTGGTATATCTAAAAGCCGACAAAGGTAATTCTCTAGTAATTATGGAGACAGAAGACTATATTCAGAGAGTAAACCTTATGTTAGACAGTCCATAATATGAAATAATTCCAAAAATCCATTATCCAAAAGTATCACTTCTGTTAATACAGCTTTATCAATTACAAAAACATTAAGTACAACTGAAAAATACAACTTAAAATCTTCCAAACCCACACTACCAAGGTTGTACTGTCTGCCAAAAATCCACAAACAAGACAACAGCATGAGACCCATCATCAATGGCATCAATTCACCTACATACCACATTGCAAAGTGGTTAGTAAGAAAATTAAAATCATATGACAAATTTCAAAGTTTGGGAATAAAGAACTCCTTAGAATTGATAATCACCTACAGAAGTACAACATCCCGGAAAATCACACACTAGTTTCTTTTGACGTCAAGGCACATTTTACAAGCATTCCAGTAAAAAAAAATACCTACAGTCCTCAAAAAATGGCTAACCCAGACTACAACGGACCCCAGAGAAATAGATGACATTATCAATCTTACAGATTTATGCATAAGGAATAATTACTTCATGTTTAACCAAACATTCTACAGCTATTCTACAGCTTCTACAGATTAGCTATGGGGAGCCCACTTTCGCCTATTTTAGTAGACCTATACACGAGCTATTTTGAAACACACATAGTAAAGGCCTTCCCACAGATTTATAAATTTTGGCGGAGATATGTTGATGTTTTTGCTATCATTCCGGAAAAAACTTAGAGAAGATTCTCTAAAATTACTAAACCTGCAAGATAATCACATGCAATTTACTATGGAAGTAGAAAGAGACAACAGCCTACCCTTTTTGGACCTCAAGATTACTAGAAATCGTCATGGTGTAGATTTTGGAATATACAGGAAGCCAACACACATAGATAATTACATAAAGAAAAATGAGTACAACCCAGTTTCACATCAACTAGCTGCCTTTAGAAGTCTAATTCACCGGCTATTCAACATCCCACTGAGTAAGGATGAATTTTTGAAAGAACATAAAAGACATAGCGGTATTAAATGGATTCAACCCAGCCATCATAAGGAACATGATGAAGAGAAAAGAAAAACTGAAGATAATATAAAAAATACCACTCTCACACCACTTAAAAACACAAATTGGCAATATAGAAAATTCATCTACCATCCATGGGCTTTTAGAAAATTTGAACGAATCTTCAAAAGACTAAACTTAAAACTAGCACCCCAAAACAAATTCAGTCTGAGGAACCTGCTAAATAAACCACTGAAAAATACAATCCCCAACAATTTGAAATCAGGAATTTATCAGATTAATTGTGAAACCTGTGGAAAGAGCTACATAGGAAAAACTAAGAGAAACTTGTTAAACAGGCAAAAAGAACACCAGAGGAACATTAAGTTGAAACAAACAGAAAAATCTGCAGTTTCACACCATTTTTGGACAGAAAACCACAACATTGGCCACATGATTAAACTGTTAAAATCTTTAAGTACACCCATAGATTTGGATATTTGGGAAAAAATATTCATAAACAAAAACCGTGATAAAGTTATAAATTTTGAAATCCCGGCATTAAATAAAGTATTAAAACTTAGTGCCCCTAACACCAGATGGCAGAGAGATCGGAGCTCCGTGGTAGTGGAAGAAGAGGAAGGTACATTTAGTCACCAAACAGCTGAGGATGAGATCGAATGATCTTGAAAACGTTTCAATTATACAACAAGTGAAGTTGAGTGTAAACATAGTGACTCATAAATCAAACTCAAATACGGAAATTAGTACCAAATTAAGTTTAACACTTAAACACTGATACATCCAAACAGTACATACGCAGCTCCTGTCTGGGGTCACTGCGCAAAGTCACGCATAAAACAGCTACAAGTACTTCAAAACAAAATACTAAGGATAATCACCAAAGTACCACGGACTGCACCAGTATATATACTCCACCACAACCTCAGTTTGCATACCACAGCACAATTTATTAAACGGCTTGATTTTAACATGCACAAAAGATGCGATAATCACTTTAATCTCCTCGTTTCGAACATGGGACAGTACGAAGCCAATACAGGCAAACAAAAAGGGCTCTGTTGCTGTTTAACAGGACCATACCGATACACACTGATGACGAGGATGTAAATGACCATCTTACCCGACTGATGCAACCAGCGAATTAGCTATAATGCACGAGATTTAACTTGGCACGTTTTGCCTTGTCTAACATTGGCGCTGGGTTTCTTTCCTTGAAATGGCCAGTCCCTTTCAAACCACTATTGTATTCCCTAATTACCTGCTGTGGTATGAAGGTAAGTACACGCAGGCATAAATGGTGTTGCAGGTGAAATGTCGGTTAACGTTTTGGAAACGCGAAAAACGTATTTAGAAGTTGAAAATTTTGTAATTATTTTAAACCTACTGCTGGGAATAGTGCTACTGTCTGCGATAGTTCTAGTAGGCGTGGGAAGAAAGGTAAAAGCTATACGATCGTGATACCGTCCCTGTTAGCCATAACATCATCATAATAACCCCGAAAGTCTTATTACATGCATAATCAAGGACGGATAGTTTATTAAAGTTATAATAAATATAGAGGATAATGATTAAATATACAAGTGCAGATACTAAACAGGCAATCCCAATATATATTATTAAAAGCATGAACCCAACGTGTTAAGGCAGAGGGCAAAACGAACATTTTCCCTCACAGGCAGGTTCTGTGTGTTACTAGCCGACAAAGGTGGCATTGTCCAAGGATAGACCCTCGGCGCCAGCCTAAGTCTTGGCCTGCATATGATACGTGACAAGAGAATAGACTCTGGGATCTAAGGCACACAGTTACAAACATGCTTATGCATTAATTAGCTTGACTGTGGGAAAGAGAAATTCGCGTGGAATACATACCTCACACTAGAAATTGCTATTAAATTCAAGAGTAGGGATGAAACACAACCTATAAGGGACAAGCAACCGGTCACATGACCTCTAAAGTGTCCAAAATTCGGCGAAAGGAAGGGGAAACTTGTGCAATGGCGACGTTCGATGTTTGCTAGGAAAAACCCACTGTTTCAGCGTGTGAAGTAGGCGACAAGTACAGAAATTTCATAAGAGTCCGCGTCCGTGGATGGACGGAGTAACTCACATTAGGTGGTTATCAAACACCCTGTGTTAGCGAATGAGCGAAACTGCACACATTACAAGGTCATTAAGATTTCACCACACTCCGTTTTTGTTTAACAATCCTCCGGAAATACTATGTTGTGCGAAGTAATTCACAAACAACGTTCAGGAACAACGCGTACACAGATACATAAAGTCTGTTTAGACAACGTATGTGCAGTTCCCAGTCAAAGGGACCTTGAAGGTCCTGACCTCCACGCCCACTAATGGCCGTCATAAATCTATCTCCACACTTCAGAAATGGAACACTGGCGTTGGGGACCAATAGCAGCCCAGATTTTCTGAAAATGACAGTTGCATGTCTACTCCGCGTGGAGTCTCAGTTGCCAGATTTCCAACTTCCAGTTGTTCTGTTTCATTAGGTGCAGACATTCGTTGTGTGTCACGATGTGGAGACCGTGGGAGGTAAATGCAGTGGTAAATGCAAATGAAGTAGTAGATAACGTTCAGTCAAGTGAAAATAATCAAAGTGAAGAAAATAGTGTGAATGAATTGGAAGGTGTTGCTGGGCCGAGTTATGTTAGGGGAGAAGCCTCAAAAAACAAAAGTTATAACGGGAACTCTTTCTAAGCAAAGTCAAGCGCTTGTTTTGAACGCATATAAATATGTGGTGAAAAATAATCTTGGTAAGGGGTCATGTAGTGAAACTGCAAAAATTCTGGGTATTCACAGAAATACGGTTAGAAAAATTGTGACGAAAGGAATACCAAAGACGCCGACAAAGTGTGGAAAAAAAAAACAAAAAACAAAAAACAAAAAAAAAAAACGTTTCTCTAAGCTGGATAATTTCACATGCGATTTAATTCGCCGAGAAATTTATAATTTCTATGCAAAAGGGAGAGCGCCCACCTTAGATGAATTGGTTGCACATTTGCAAGAAATTTGTGATTTTCCTTATGGACGCTGCACTTTGCGCGATCTTCTAAAGGAGCTGGGTTTCAAATACTGCACTTTGAATAAGAGAAGGGTTATTATGGAATCCAGCAGAATTGTAGCTTGGCGATATATATACTTGTCAAAGCTAAGGAAGTTTCGCAGTAGTGGACACAAGATAATTTATTTAGACGAAACCTGGTACGATACCCATGACGTATCGAGAAAAGGGTGGGACGACGGTTCGTGTGCTTGCACCTTACCTGCTCCTGTGTCGAGGGGTAAAAGGATTATGGTGCTTCATGCTGGGAGTGCCGAGGGATGGGTAAAAGACTGCCTCTTCTTATCGGCGAAAAACATTGGTGATGCAATGGCCGACAGTCACGATGACATGAATGCAGCAGTGTTTGAAAAGTGGTTTGATGGTAGGCTTATGACAAACCTGCCAAGAAATGAAAAATTTATAATTGTTTTGGACAATGCTAGCTATCATTCGCGTTTAAAATACAGAACACCTACAATGTCGATGAACTTAAAAGATAGTCGAATACATGAGGGTTCATAATATTGAAATACCCGAACCTCTGCCTATTAAAGCTGTACTCCTGGCAGAAATTAAAAAGGCAAGTGTGGGCAAGGATTACGTGATTGACGACATCGCTCGTAAATATGGGCACGAAGTTTTAAGGTTGCCGCCGTATCACTGCTGTTTCAACCCCATAGAAATGGTGTGGTCGAAACTGAAGAGAGAAGTGCGCAAGAGAAATGCAACACCTTCACTCAGCGAAAGCGTTTGCAACTTGTTGAGAAGCTGTGTAGAAGGGATCGATGCAGAACTGTGGAAAAATCGTGTGAAGCATGTAAAGAAAATAGAGGAAAAATACATTAGTCGGGATCAGCAATTTAACGATAGCAGCTTCATCATTACCGCTGACTCTGAGAGTGATGGAGAATCGGAATGAGGCACTTATATCTATGTGAGTTAATAGCACTGATTATAATAATTACGAAAATGCCTACATGCTAAGTAGAAAATTTAACAATAGTGGTGGACTGGTGGTGGTGGTGGTAGTAGCAGTAGTAGTAGCAGTAGTAGTAGCAGTAGTAGTTGCAGTAGTAGTAGTTGCAGTAGTAGTAGTTGCAGTAGTAGTAGTTGCAGTAGTAGTAGTTGCAGTAGTAGTAGTTGCAGTAGTAGTAGTTGCAGTAGTAGTAGTTGCAGTAGTAGTAGTTGCAGTAGTAGTAGTTGCAGTAGTAGTAGGTAGTGGTGGTAGTAGTAGTAGTAGTAGTAGTAGTAGTAGTAACAATGGCAATAATAGGAATACAATATTTTCCAAGTTTCTTATTTTGATTCTCGTAAAAACCCAGTCTTTTCACAATGTGAAGTGCACGTGTTGTTTAGACAGAGAAAGAGACTGTAGAAAAAGACGGTGATGTTAAAATGTTGCAACGTTGTAGAGGGGACCGTCAGGAGGAGGGTCCATGTTGTAAAACGATTATGAGGGTCAGTCAAAGAAAGCGGCCGCCGTGCACTTGCGTTGGTTAGACTATCAGTCGTGTCATGCGCGCAGCAACGGGAAAATCTCAAATCTCACGCCTAATGTGCGAATAACATCGTCAACAGTGGCGAGTGGAGGGGACTAATTGTAACAATAAACTTGATATTCAAAGGTCGTGGTGTCTTATGTGATAATACCCACACTGTCAGGACGCACCCGCTCCTTGGAACTCAAAAGCGAGTATTCATGCAGACCTACCCTGAGAAAACCCCCGACCTGTCGAAACCTCCCATCCGTAGTCCTCACCTATCACATATCCTGTCTTATGAGGTGTTGAGTGCCGGGAGGGCTCAACGAGGTGCTTAACGGTCAATGACCGCCTCAATCGGATGGTAGGGAAATTGTGATTAAGGTTCATACGCTTTTTACAGTCGAATGCGAGGCCCTAAACTACGGAAAGCCAACTATATCTGTGTCGAGCATAATTCAAAGAACTGCTGCAGCTACCTAAGCTACAGGTGTTTCATCTCGTACTGTGAAAAGAATACTTAAAATGAAGTGCAAGTAAGTGGTAATTTTATAGAGACTCCTGGTAAAATACGTCCAAATGCAAAACCCACAAAACCAGCAATAGACTTTGTGACGCTGCAATAAGAATCTAATTATTCACTCTATCGGACTGATTTTCTGCCCAGATTGGAAGACATAAACAAGTTCTAAAGGGAAACAAAATTGTTCAATCGAGTTTATGGAGCTTGCGAAAGTACTGCATCAAATGAAGTTTAGATTTGTAAAAATACTCACGCGGAGGAAAGTTTCTGATGGAACGGCCAGACATAGTTGCGAAAAGATTCGCGTTTCTAAGAAAATTGAAAGAGATAAGCACTTCCGGTGCTCCTCTTTAGTTAGATCAATATAAGTCATACGAAAACAAAGTACGGAAAAGTGAAGAGGACAATTTTGAATTTCCACTACGCATCCCAATAAGCGAAGAACAGCGTTTTCTTACACTCTGAGTTTGACAGGTTTCATTCCGAACGTTCTGAGTTTGAAATCAAAATCAAGCAAAGACTATCATGAAGAAATGGATAGATAGACATTTGAAAGTTGGTTTATTAATCAGTTGCTTCCCAACATTCCCCCAATAAGTAGTAATAGACAACGCATCTTATTTTAGTCAATCAACAGGACTCCGATATCACTTAAATAAGTAATACAATCATGGCTCCGTGACAAATATTGAGTTTGATCCGCGTTCCACCAAAGACGTACCTTACGAATTAATAAAGCTGAAAAAATACAGTTTTAAAATTTATGAAATAGTTCGCATAGCACAAATGTACGGCCACGCTCTAATATGGCTAGCCCTGTATCATTATGATTTAAATGCTATAGAACTTATATGGGCACAGATAAAAATGATGTGGCGATACAAATCATTTAAGTATAGTGAGATAAAAGAATTGTTTTATAGTGCAGTAGGTAGAGAGTTGAAACATAATTGGCGAGGAACTTATTAACTTGTTAGAGACTTAGGGCAAAGACCGACTCAGAATAAAATGCGCAAGACAAACCCAGGCGAAATAGGCTGGATCATACGGCATCTACCAAACCGAAAAGCACCTGGGCCAGACAAAATACCAAATGTAGTACTAAAGAACCTACCACCAAGAGCACTAAAGCTCTTAGCAAACATTTTTAACCTCACACTCGAAAGTGGAAGGTTTCCTCCATACTGGAAAAAAGCCAAAATACTCCTGTTCCCCAAAGCAAATAAAAATCTAGCACTTCCAGTCAACTACAGGCCAATTAGCCTATTAAACACAGTAAGCAAAGTACTGGAAAAGATAATACTAAAGAGAATAAACAAACACATTCATAAGAACAATATTCTTATACCTCAGCAGTTTGGATTCAGAGCTCAGCACTCTACCACACTCCAATCTTGCCCTATATTTAGACATCGAAAGAGCCTTTCATAAGGTATGGCACGCAGGTCTAATTAAAAAGCTAAAACTATACGAATTCCCTGATTCGGCAGTAGCTCTAATTGGGGACTACCTCTCCGGTAGGCGCATTCGCACTACGGTAGAAGACGCAGTATCCAGCGTTAAGCCAATCAAAGCAGGCGTACCTCAAGGAAGTCTGCTGGGACTGACACTATTCAACTTATACATAAATGACATGCCCGATCTAGTAAGAACGAACAAATATATATGCCGACGACACTGCTCTAGTAACGCAGTCAATCCAACCGCGAATCATTCATCAACGTCTCCAAAACGCCTTAAATACATGAGAACCTTGGTTCTCCAAGGAGAATTAAAGTAAATGCACGAAAAAACGCAAGCTATAATCTTCACGAAAATGTCGACGGGCCCTTAAACGCCACATACTCATACTCTTCACGAAAATACTCCTGAATAGGAAAAACAAGCGTGCCCTTCAGCCGCTAATATATCAAGGCGAAGGAATCGACAGGAAGGACCAAGTGACATATTTAGGCCTTGTAATGGTCCAGGGACTCACCTGGGGCAAACATTACTACGATCAGAGCCAAGGCCAATGGCCAGCTAAATAAATTATTTCCAATATTTAATATTAACAGCCAACTTGAAGTACATATGGGCCTTACCCTATATAAGACACTGATAAGGCCTCTAATCACGTATGCAGCCCCCGTGTGGGGATACGCTGCAAAAACTCACACAAATTGCAAACGCTACAAAACCGAATAATCCGAATAATTGTGAAGCAACCGCCGGTAGCACCGGCCGATCTGTTGCACAACGAACTAAGACTACAATCAATTGAGGAACTTATCAAGTCTCAGCTTCAACATATATAAGCGCAAAGATAAGAACACTAACGCACTAATACAGCAACTAGGCAATTAGGAAACCGAATAGAATAAACACAAAAGACCGCTGTCCATATTTGATACGACCATAGGGATGGGAGACCCAGATATAGACATCCAAGAGTATCTAAACACTCTCGTAAGACTTCCATAGAAGTAGTAAGATTACCCATGACTGTACACCACACCCTGACATTTGGCAGTTCCACAAGTCCTTGCACTTAGTCAAGGCGGCGGCTCTGGTGGGGAGGCAACTCCCTCCCCCCATACTTACACGACATATCGCTATGAATAATGGTTATGATCAATCTAATGCGAACAAATTCAACTTAGAACTAACCTCATACTGGACGCAGCATACGCGCAGAACTAATAATCATACATATATACACACTAATTTTACATGTAAAGGTAATGCATGACTAACGCTATCTTAGCGACCACCGCTACACGTTCTACCCTCTCAGGGTAGACAATACATTAAGTAAGAACTAAACGATAATGCAAATAAAGTAGTATAACTCACATGACTATTTCTTCTATCATTGAGGATGCAACCACTATGTTAGGACGGCGTTTCCTTTTGGAAACGACACACACCCAACTACATCCCTCACCACGAATCCGCGAGGGCACATTCAGGGCTTCGGCCATGCTTATGTCCTAGCATCCAGTCTCAAATTGGTTAGGCCATACGGCCAACCTCTACACGCTCTCCATGAATCCGCAGGAGCATATAGTGGTACTTCTGGAATTCCTCTCCTGACTTCTCTCTGTTGGAGGTTTTTAGTGAGTAGTACCTTCGGGTGAAGCTCACACTCCCGGCTACACCATCCCAGTACGTCGGGGTTAGTCCATAAATGAATTTTTCCTCCACTTGGAAAAACAAAAAAGTATTCCAGCGTGGGACTTCGACTAGAGAGGATCACCATAAAAAAGCAATAAAAATTGATTTTAAATAAAAAGTAAATGAATTTAAATCAGAACCTAAAAGAATAACACATATTAGTGGAGCAGTCTCCAGGCCTGAAGCAGCGCAGCACAACAGAGACGGCGGCAGGAAAGAGACCTCTCTCCGCGGGAGTAACTACTTCTGGTGCGGTAAGGTTTAGTAGTCTTGCTAGGCAGAACTCAAAGGCCATAGCCTACGTTTCTTCTTGGTAAACGGTAACAAAGGCGGCATTACGTGCTCCGGCCCTCTTGCGTTTGCGCTTATTGGCACATACAAGCTACCTCTATTACGTTCTTCTATTTCCTTCCTCTTTACTATCTAGTTCTTAGCTCCCCTCCCCTACTTTTTCAAGTTACAGAGACTATACTTAAGAGCGTTAAAACCCAATAGTACTCTGCAACATTATTCTTTTTACTATTCTATCAGTAATTTTAACACCCACTTAGAGAGAGATGATTCAAAATGGTATTCCTCACTGGGAGCCAAGCTCATAACAAGGGCCGAAACTTATGATATAGGATCAGATAATGAGAGCCTCAGATCTGCTTCCCCGGATCACCTTCATTCCATTTCATCCCCGTCGGCGTCATTCTCCTCGGCCTCACACTCTCCAGCAGGAACGGTTGAATCACCGGCCGAGAGCGTCAGGCTGCGCATTCCCGCACCTCCGCCCCTCTACCACTGCAGCGGCCAATCAACCTCCGGCCAGTGGCAATGTCAGCCCAGCGGGAAGCTACACTGCTGCAGTGAACAATAGACTAGAACCCCCGCTGTACATAAGCAAACAGCACTCCTCCTAGGTAACCGCACTCATGAGAGATTTCGATAGTGAGCATCCGAACCAAGGTTACATCATCAATAGGGTCCCTCTCTCAGGAGATTTTATGGTACGGATGCGTACGCCAGCTGATTACATGGCTGTGGTGTTCTTCCTCCAATCACGGAAGGTCTGTGTCAGCATGACCAGAGGCGTGGGGGAGCGCACGCACAGGCTGGTTATGAAGCCGTTTTATGCTGACAAGGCAGAAAACGATATTAACATTCATCTAACGGAGTTGGGCATCAATCCTATTAGGGTTACCCAACTCAGGAGGATGAACAGGCTGCGCACTCTCCTTCCCCTGTACATGGTGGAGGTGCGTACTGCAAAAGATAGAGACGCACTCCGGAAAGTCTCTGAAATCCTGCATTTCAGAGTACAAATAGAAACTACTCCCCCCAAATTCCACCACAGTGCAATAGGTGCCAGCTACTTATACACGTGGAGCGCCAGTGCCTAAGTAATGTCCTGGTATGCTCTAAGTGCACTGGCAACCACAAATCCGTGGACTGCAACATCCCTCCCCAGCTACGAAAGTGTGGACTGCTGGTCGACCGGACACGGCGTGCGCTGGCGCTCCTGCCGGTCTACCGGCAACAAGCAGCGGTCTTGCGCAGCCGCAACTCCCGCCTTAACTCTACAGCTCAGCCATACCAAGTCCCGCAGGCATCTAATATGCCGGCTCCTACCCACAAACCCAGACCTCAAGCACCTGCTGTGTTCACGTTCACAGCAAACCAACGCGGCAGGTATCCCAGAACCAACCCTCCCAAGCAATGTCAATCATAATCTTCCAATCTCTGCCACAACGCAGCCCAGTAACGCAGCCTTCCCGCCTGCTTCCGCTTCCCTTCTCTAGGCAATGGGGAAAACTCTTGTGTCCTGGGAGTTTCTCCGGACCAGGGCAATCCGCGTTTTGAAAGAACTGGAAGCTCAACCAACAACCTCAAATCTGATAACTATGCAGAACGCCGACTTCTTTCAAATGTCTGCTGGCCAGCAAAATTAATCCTGCTGACCGACGTTCATTCTCACGAAGTCCAAGACCAACCTGATTACTAAGAGCACTTTTAGGATTATGACCTGGAATGCACATGGGATACGCAGCCGGAAAGCCGAATGTGTTGAATTAATGCGAAAACACAAATCTGACATTGCCCTAATCACTGAAACCCACCTCAACAATACTGATACTCAATTTTCCGGGTTACTTCATCTACCGTAATGACAGGAACCGCTGCGGTGGCGGCATCGCAATAGCAGTTAAAAGAGGTGTTGAACATAACTTAGCTCACCTCCCGAACCTCCACAGACTCGAAGCCACGGGCATTCATATTTGCGTCGAAACCTCCGTCCACTGGTGGTGGCCGCATACAATCCCCCTGGTGACAGACAATGACATTGACGGCCTTCACCATCACCCACAGGTACTCCTAGCTGGCGATCTTAACTGCAAACACCCTCTCTGGAACAGCCGTGTGTCCAACACTCCAAGGAATAAACTCTTACAATACGAAAACCGCATTGACTGCATCATATATGCCCCGGACGAGCCCACGTATGTGCCGCATGCCCGAAATGCCCAACCGGACGTGCTTGACATTGCCATAGCACGAAATATCACATCACCATTTGAACTCCGGACAATCAATGACCTCTCCTCTGACCACTTACCCGTAGTAGTCACTCAGCGGAAATCTCGCCCGCATCCCCAAAGTTCCCAGACATAACTTCAATTAGACGGACTGGCAACTCTTCTCTAACACAATCAGTGAACAGCTTAACTTACGCTACATCACCACCAGTGCGGAGCTTGAGGACGCTACCAAACACCTGGAAAACACTAAATCCTTCGCAATCTCAAAAGCAGCCCCATTCACCATCCCCGGTGGACCGAGCCCTGCCCCTCCTCTAGATCTCAAACAGCTCACAGCCAAACGTAATAGGGCCAGGCGTGCCTGGCAACGCACACGACACCAAAGTCACCAAGACGAACTCCGTCGACTTAACCAAGCTGTATGCGAACGCACAGTACAACACACAACAGAACAGTGGAATGCTACACTAGGAAACCTAGACTGATAAACAGCCGGTTTGGCGAATAGCTACAACACTGGTAAGAGAACCAGCCCTGCTCCCTCCCCTTCATCACAATCAACAGATCGCCATCTCCGACGAGGTTAAGGTGGAGGCTCTTGCGGTTGCCCTTCAAGACACTCCCGTCCCAAATTCTCAGCCGCAAAACCCGGTCTTTGTTACAGAAATGGAAGCCCTCACATCTGACCTCAGAAAGAGACAGACCCACGATCGACTATGCAAGACCAATGCAGCTGAACTTGCCTGGTTAATCAAGCACTTGCATAACAAGAAAACCCCTGGACCTGACTGCATACCAAATATTGTGTTAAAGCATCTACCACCACTAGCCCTTCAGGCTCTGACGAACATCTTAACTACACAGTCCATAATGGCGTTTTTCCTGAATCCTGGAAAACTGCCAGAATACAGCATATCCCGAAACCCAAATAGGACACCTCCAAGCTGAGCGGGTCTACTCAACACGCTCAGCAAACTCCTAGAAAAGGTAATCCTCAAGCACCTTAACCCTCACCTGAAGAAACAACATTCTCATTAATGGTCAATTCGGTTTCCGTACACAACATTCAACACTACAACTCCTCCGCTCAACAGAACATATCACATCCGGTTTCAACATCCGCAAGATCACGGACGCTGTGTTCTTTGATATGGAACTGGCGTTCGACAGGGTATGACATGCTGTCTTACTCAGAAAACTCAGCCATTACCATTTTCCAGATACGGCCATCAAACTTATAGCAAACTACTTGCACCAAAGAACCTTTTATTCTTGCGTCAATAACCATTCTTCCACCCTACGACCAATTCAGGCCGGAGTCCCCCAGGGAAGTGTACTGGGTCCGACCCTTTTTTTCTGTCAATCCCAGGCGACCGCAAAGTGAGATTTGTGATGGACAACACGGCGCTGGGGCGGGTTTTTCTCCGGGACCTTCGGTTTCCCCCGCCATCTCATTCCACCGGTGCTCCATCTTCATCTCATGTATCATCAGTGTCACCGCCTGCGGTGCCATACGTAGTAAAAGCGGGCGTTAAACACTACACATTTCATTTCCCTTTTCTGCATTTACATGAATGATATCCCTAAAACTGACAATATTAAACTATCACCATATGCCGACGACACTGCCCTTATGGCTCAATCTGGCGACAAAGTTCATCTCTGCGCGACTACAGAACGCCCTCACATCACTTGAGCAATGGTCCACACAGTGGAGAATAAAATTCAACGCAGGCAGAACCCAAGCAATCATTTTTACCAAACGAGTAAAACAGAGAAAATTAGAACATAACCTCCTCTACATCTTTTTGGCACCCCCATAAACTGGAAGGACACAGTCACCTACCTGGGTGTTACTATTGACAAAGGCCTAGCCTGGGCAAAGGATATTCAGAATGTCCGGCACAAGACCGCTGCTCAATTGCGAAAACTATAACCCATCATAAATTACAGCTCCACCCTCCAAATTAACTTGGGCCTTACCCTGTATAAAACTACTCAGACCGATCTTCACATACGCAGCACCCGTCTGGGGTTACGCAGCCAAATCCCATCTCCACACACTACAAACAATGCAGAACAAAATATTGCGAACCATAGCTAAAGCACCATTCATCGCTCCCTCCAAACTCCTTCACAAACAAGTACACATACACACAGTAGAACAATTTATTAAAAAGCTTGCAGCCGACCTATACGCCAACTGCGCCAAGAACTCAAACCCGCTAATACAAGAATTAGGGCGATATCAGACTGCCAATAACAGACACAAACGACCCCTCTCAGTATTTAACCGAATACTTAAACGAAACAACCCCCGAAGAGGTCCTGGAATACCTCAACTGCCTTGTACCATTGAATACCTAATTTAATCACATATTGCATAGTTTCAGATACACTCCACCATACAGGACACCTACAATGACAACTGGACAACACAACACTGAGCGGCTACCGAAGGTAAAACCCACGCCACATAACCATTTCGTTTTGACATATCACCATCTCATCTAATGTTAAGCCGTAGATCTAATCTGCATCCCTATTCACTAATCCCTTATGCATGTTGCACGTACTAACCTCGGGCGTCAGTCAGGGCTGTGTCATGGCTGCCGCCCGTAAAGCCAACAGACACACAAGTATGGTCGCCATACTAGCAAGAGTAGAATTAACCGAAACTAACCGGGGTGCTTTAGCGGAACCCAAAAATAAACAAATCCCCATTTTGCATGCTAATGCACGTATATTAACATTACAGCACCCTTCCCCATTAGCTGCATGTTAGCTTACTAACCGCATGTGCATGGGGAGACGATGTAGCCTCCAGGCAGACGATCGTCACCGGGAGCGGCGGGTGTGGGGCCGCCCCTAAAAAAAGAAAAACTAAAAATTAATCCAGGTGAAATCGGCTGGATTATCAGACACCTGAAGAACAAAGGCACCGGAGTCCGATAAAATACCCAACACCGTTTTAAAAAAAATTTCCACGTAGAGCACTGGTGCTTCCAGCCAAAATTTACAGTTACACTCTAGACAGAGGCAGGTTTCCACCGCAATGGAAGGAAGCGAAGACAGTTATGATTCCAAAACCACATAAAAACTTATCACACACCTCCAGCTACAGGCCAATTAGCCTACTGAATGCTTTCGTAAAGTATTGGAGAAAATAATTCTAAAGAGAATAAATTTGCACATAAAACAACATATTCATATCTGAACAATTTAGATTTAGATCCCAAAATTCAACAACAGCAGCTTCCACGCCTTATTGAAGCCATAACTAAAGGTTAAAACACCAACAAATCGACTGGCGACATCTTAGACATTGAACGCTCCTTTGATAAGGTATGGCATGCGGGCCTAATTTACAAACTCAAATGATACAACTTCTGGTTCTACATTTACACTCAAAGATTATATAAGCGAACGTCGGTTACGAGTAACTGGAGGA
Source organism: Mantis religiosa (assembly GCA_030765055.1). Lineage (NCBI taxonomy): Eukaryota > Metazoa > Arthropoda > Insecta > Mantodea > Mantidae > Mantis > Mantis religiosa. Next base: position 38,480,787 of record CM060956.1, on the reverse strand, counting down.
TTGTCCCTCCTCTCTAAAGCCTATGAAGGCAGGAGTCCTACAAGTAAGTAGGAGTGGGTGAGTGTCAAGCTGAGTGGCTGAGGATAAAGCAGATGTTTGCTTTGAAACCGGTCCCAGGATTTAAATAAGATAAGTGAAGTTGTGTTACTAGTGTTTATTACTAATAACCTAGTTTACTTCACTGTCAGCAGCTTCAGTTTTTTACAGTCCTACAAGGAAGTTCGCTCAGATCCACCCTCTTTAATTTATACCTAAACGATATGCCAAAACTTACTCGCACTGAGAAATACATATACCCTAATGATACGGCACTGGTAACTCAGTCTACACAACCGCGGATAATACACCTGCGGTTACAGAATGCCCTAAATGATCTTGAACCCTGGTTCCAAAAATGGAAATAAAAGTTAACTCCAGAAAGTGCCAATAAATAATTTTGACAAAAAGAATTAAACAGACATTCCAGGCACAGACAGCCACCTCTTGCGCATCATGGCGAAAGAATCGAATGGAGAGACCAATTACCTACCTAGGGGTCAACATGGACCAAGGTCTCACATGGAAGAAGCAGATTCAAAACGTCAGGGCCAAAGAAAATGGTCAACTGAACAGACTCTACCCTTTGATAAATTTAAATAGCCAACTACAACTCAATATGGGTCTTACACTATATAAAACATTAATCAGGCCAATACTGACGTACGCAGCCCCTGTTTGGGGATACGCTGCGAAAACACACATTAACAGACTTCAGACACTGCAGAACAAAATACGAATTATTGCAAAGTTTCCGCCGGTGGCTCCGGCTTATCGATTGCACGAGGAACTAAAACTCCACTCAATCGAAGAATTTATTGAACTACTCAGTTATAACTTATGACAGAAAAGAAAAATACCAAAACCAACTGATTCGCGACATAGGCGCATACAATCCGCAACATGACATTCACAAAAGACCGCTGTCATTATTTGACAGAAATCTTGGCCTGGGGGAACCAGAAATAAACATCAAAGAATACCTAAATAACTTAGTACCACCTTAAACATAAGCCATGGCTTAGCTAAATATTACCGACATATCAGACAGAGGCCCTGTAAGTTGAAGCCGAAACTGTAAATACACAGAATATTGAAATAATATAATTTGGAAATCAGTCCATGTTAAAAAGGTACATCCAGTGTTGGCTTAGTTTGGTTCTAAAAGTGTCAGTACGGGATGAAAATGTTCAAGCAGGTAGTAAGGGTCAGCGTCCAGGTACTTTAGCATTCCCCGAGAGCAGGTTTCCCGGAAAACTGCTCTGCAAAAACCTGATCGATTAAGAAAAGTGAAAGGGCGCTCACTTGGTGTGCTGACGCTAAGATTCGCGCTGAAACTGGTAGAGGAAGAGAGGGACACATGCGTAGCAACTCTCGTCGAAGGATGTTGGTCCAGTGGCTGTTGGCAGTCACTGACCGACAGTATATTACACTGCGATAAGTTAGTGAATTTACTCTACAGTCGTAATAACGACATATCGGCAAACCATTATTCAAAGTTGTGTGAATAAACAGCATTTAAAGGAAACGCTCTGGTTTTTCTGTGCAAAACCCACGCATACCCAGAGTTTAAGATCTATGCGGAGCAGCTGAGGAAAATAAAACAACGAGAAGCAGCATTTCGCTCGTAATAGCGAAATCGAACTTGGAGTCATAGTATTCCACATTCTACCAAGCAGCGACGAGACGACAGATCAACCACGCGTTTAATAGCCGCTGCATATGGCGCCCAACGTGGGGCCCGAACTGCAGTAAAACCAGACTACAGTGGAGCTGAACATCAGAGCAGCAGACAACGAGGCAACCAGGACCAAGAGGATCCACAACAGCAGCAACAGGCAGCAGATAAAAGGTACTGAGTAAAAGAACTTTTTATATATATATATGTTCCAGTGATACATGTGTTTGAGAAGTGGAAAAATGTTAGAGCAGGCCGATGTAAATATGGATGTTCAGGAGGGTGATGTAAATAGTGTTTTGTGTAATGTAGAAAATGTAGGTGATAGGAATGTGCAAAGCAATGTAGAACAGCTAGGCGAAAGTAATATAGGCAGAGAAGTTTCAACTCAGCGTAGTACTATGAACAATCAGGTGTTGGAGTCACTTGTTGCACTGATACACGGCTTCAGTGAAAAATTAGAAAATAGTCAGAAAGAGTTACGGGAGGAGATGAAGGTTAGTAGGGAAGATATAGGAAAATTGGAGAATAACTTCAGGGAAGAGATGAAGGCTAATAGGGAAGATATAGGAAAATTAGAGAGTAACTTCAGGGAGGAAATGAAAATTAGTAGTAAGAATATAATAGAACATCAACAGAAAGTTCTAGAAAGTTCTAGAAAGTTTTAAGGACGAGGTTAGGAGTGAAATTGAAAATGTAAGATTGGAGGTTAGGGTAAATCACGAGCAGGTTAGGGAGGAAATAAAAATTGTAAAACAAGATATTAATACAGGAATTGGTGAAGAACTTAGAAGTGTTAGACAAGAGGTTAGTGCAAGGCTAGAGAAGGAGAATAGAAAGCTTAGGGAAGAAATAAGTCAAGAATTAACAAAAGAAAGGGAAGCTCTAGGTAAAACGTTAGAAGTACATCAAAAGAGGTTAGAAGTTTCGGAAAAAGAGAATAGAAAATTAACAGTAGGAATGGACGAAGTTGGTGACAAGATTAAAGAGTGGCTTGAAAGGGTAAGCATCTCAGATAGCAGTAGCAATTCAGCTAGTAGTATAAGTGGTGAGACAGCGAGGAACAAGGCAACGCCAAATGCGTCAGCTGACATTCCTATGCTAAACTTAGGTCCCAGTACTTCAGGTAGTAACAACCACAATAGAATGAGAAACGGCGGTTCAAATGTACCATGGCCTAACCATATTATCAGTGAGATATCTCCACCAATATTTCAAGACGAAGATTCTGACGATCCAAAAACGTTCATTTATAGTCTGCAGGAATATTTTATTGTGAAGGGCATACCGGAAGAATATAAAATGACGGTAGTACGACGGTAGTACGTCGTACCTAATTGGCTGGAATTATCTGTAGGGCTAGAACAAAATTTTGAAACTTTTAAGCACATATTTTTGAATCGGTACTGGGGTGCAACTCGACAGGCAAGCATTAGGGCAGAATTAAGTAATGGAAAATATAACGCACGAAAGGATGGCTCAATGGTGAATTATTTCATGGGAGTAGCCAGAAGATCCCGAATGATTGAACCACCCATACCCGAATGTGAATTGATTAATCAGGTGACCAATCACTTTCCCGAAACAATTCAACATTTAATTATTGCTAGACCAGTCACGATTGCCGCGATGATAGACTTCTTGACCGCGTTAGAAAGAAACAAAATCCAGAAAGTAATGAGAAAGGTTTTACAAAATAGGAGAGAAGTCCTACAAAGTCTTTCGGGCAGGGGGCAGAATCAGGAAACGGTAGAAATTACGATACACGAGAAAGGTATCATGGTCCCGTACCGAAAAGTGCTAGTAATTTTGATAGTAGAAGAAACCATTTCGATAATAACCATAGGGGAAGATATGAGACATTTCAAAGAGGACGAAATGAACAAATAAATTTCATGCAGGCAAGATTTTCGAGAGATAGGAGGGGACAATTGCCCAGATACAGGCGTTATTCCGGAGAGACTTATAACGAAAATCGCAGCCATAAAAGTATATATAGACCTCATTCCCCTAGGCAAGAAGAAAACTAGAAGTGGTAGAAATTCACCGTGTCGGGAAGACAGGATAGACGCTATTAAAAGTACTAGGCAATGGATGGCAAGCAGAAGTGACCAGGAAGCGAACCCGGGACCTTCGATTAATGTTAATAATGGAACAGGAGCCATCAGCAAGGCAACGGAAAACTTCGCACCCAATCAAGCTGCCTTCAGTGAGGATTGGGAAGTATCCCTATTCTGATGAGTACACGCAAAGTAGGGTCCAGGGAAGGCAAATGTTGATAGAAAACGACATAAGGAGGGAATGAATAAAATAGAAGATAAAATTCTAACAGATCCACCAAAAATAAAAGTCAGCATTAGCGGGAAACAGTTTTCTGCAGTTGTAGATACGGGCGCGAGCACCACTGTATGTTCTCAAAATTTTTACGAAGGTTGTTGAGTAGCGGTTTGAAAGTAATGTCCTTGCCAGTACACGGAGTATACTGCTCAGTTGCTGTGGGCAAGAGAAAGGAGAGGGTAAAATTCCAGGTTATGGTGGATACCAAAATTTGTGAAAAATGTATTAGCTTATTATTTTTAGTTGTACCTAGGTTGGTCACGGATCTTATAATTGGATGTGATAGTTTATATGCTTGGAACGCTGTTGTAAATTTTGAACAAAGATTTTTGGAAATTGACGCGGAACAAGACACCATCGTCGTACCTTTCTTAGAAGAGAGTAATTCAGGTGTAATTGCACGGGATATAATAGAGGAAGAAATTCAAGAGGAAACATTCTTCGTAGAGGTAATAAATATTGGGGCAATGGAATTAGCAGACGTGAAGTTAGAAAAATACTATGAAGACCGCGTGGAAAACGTCCCTTACGAAAGATATGATGATCGAAGTGATTATGTTGAAGAAATGGAGAGTAAAAAGTATCCCAGATTATACTCGAATGATAGGAAAATAACAGTGAACGACGAGGTGAATGACCGTATCGAATTAGAAAATTTATTAAGAGAGCGCGTAAACCAAGCGTGTAGGCTGAGTGAAAAGCAGAAACGTGATCTATGGGAAATTCTTATGGAAAACAGAAGTGTTCTCCAAGAAGCCTGGAAGGTGCATTAATTATACTCATTCCTTCGAGGTGACTGATATAAAACCCTACTCCCATAAAGCTCGAGCGATACCGTATGCAATTAGAAACGAAGTCGACAAAGTGATACAAACTATTCTATCAGACGGTGTAATTTAAATTTCTACATCCGAATACATTAACCCATTATGCATAGTCACAAAAGCAATGGGAAGGTTAGAGTTACGCTAGACGCAAGGAAGTTAAATAAACACTGTAAGCCTGATAGATTTCGACCCGAAAGTGTGGATGTGATTTTGAACAAACTTCGTAAAGGAAAGTTCTTTTCGGCGCTAGATTTAACGTCATCTTTCTGGCAAATACCGTTGAGGGAAGATCTGAGAAAATATACTGTTTTTTGCACTCTGGTGTGCTTTATCAATTTAAAGTTTGTGCCTTCGAGTTGAAGACGAGTGGAAGCGCATTGTTAAGGGCGTTATATGAAGTTTTCGGAGGAACACTAAAGAAATTTGTAGCTCAAAATTTTGACGACTTCATCGTATTCTCCGACAGTGTAGAAGATCACCTTGAACATTTAAGGTATGTCCTAAGTAAACTTAAGGGTATGTATGACTGAAATTTCCAAATTCTGAACTAATAATGCTAGCTTTTTCAAATTTACACCATAGGTGTAGTATAATGTAAACATGTTACAACCTAAATTTAAGCCATTTTTCTCCAGCAGTTTAGAAATTATGATAAATTTTGTATATTTTTTGTTACGTCACTAAAAATGTACCTTGCGACAAAATATTTTGAATTTTGGTCTAATATTTTAACCCTATGTTCACAATACACATACTTTTTTAAATTTCTCTGGGTTTTTCTGTGTCTCCTTTAGTTTAGGTCACACAAATTTTTTAATTTACAAATATTCTTTTTTGTCTAAAAAAACTAAGTTTTGTGTTTGAAAATTAAAAATATATGCTTATATATATTTCACAATAAAACCTAGGGCAATTTCCATTCCTCATGATATTCTGAACCTGTGTAGGAAATTTCATGAATGTAGTACAAAAACTGCATCGCAAGGAGCATTTTACAGGAAGAAAAATGCTGAAAATATGAACATTGAGAAAACAGCGATTAAAGATTTGATTGCATAATTCACATTAAATTCCACCAGGCTGATAGGTTGGACCCTCAGATTTCTTTTTCCTCTCCTCTGTAGCTGTTTTTTCCACCTTTTTCTTCTTTAGATGTTGCTTTTCTTCTGCACAACTTCGCTTCTTGCTTTGCAGGATACGAGTCTGATCTCGCTGCACTGAAGTTTTCCTTGCTGAGTCTACTACACTTTCACCTCTGATATTTCGCTGCAGCTCCAATGACTTAAGACTACCCATGTTAAACTCACTGATGCTTTTAATAACAGCAAGATCCAATTTTTGTTTTGATATGGAAACTTCCTTTGGGCACTTATTCCATATGACATGATGCAAAGATTCATTGGCATTCTGTGTTTTTCCTGTTTTGCACCTCTCTAGTAATATTGTAGAAGCCAGCCTCTGATATATTGGCAACATTTTAGGAACTATTTTGTCTGAAAGCCTTATTTTTCTTTCCTTGAATTGAAAATTTAAGAACGGAAAACAGACAAAGAATGTGGATGTAGGCAAAAGAGGGCGTGACTGACAGAGTTTAAAGGCCACCGACATTTAAATAAATATTTAAAAATGGCGTCTGGAGGCAAATTTTGCATTTTTCAAATTCGGGAATGTCTAAATTATTTTATAGAATTAAAATAAAAAAAGTCGTTATTTTCACGATTTTCATAAAATATCAGTCATAACATGACACTTAAACCCAGCAAAACAGCGTTTTTTATTGGACAGACTGAATTCTTGGGATATATTTCTGAAGAAGGGATTCGACCGAACCCGGCTCTAATAGAAAGCATTAATAAGATTCCTGCGCCAAGAAATATAAAATAACTCAGGAGATGTTTAGGAATACTCAACTACCGGTCTAGATTTATAGTCGATTTTGCGTCAGTAGTAACCCCCTTGCGAGAATTGTTAAAAAGGATGAGAAATGGAGATGGGGAATGGTACAAGAGGAAGCTTTTTCACAAGTTAAAAGGTTGTTCGCGGCCTCCATTTTATTAGAGAAAGCGAGGGAAGACTTACCGTACATAATTTATACTGATGCATCAGGTAAAGGATATGGAGCTATTTTGACTCAGAAAGATGAGAATGACCACAGTCACTTAATCGCAGTAGCCTCGAGAAGTATTTCTAGAACAGAGTCGCAAGCGTGTACTACTGAAAAGGAAATCGGAGCCATATTCTACGCATTGACGAAATTTAGGGAATATATTTTCAACCAACCCGTCACAGTATACACTGACCACGTAAGTTTGGCTTTCATGAATACGTGTAAACTGACAAATACTCGAATTTCCAGGTATATCCATGAAATTACATCTCACAAGATAGAAATGAAACATATACCTGGAAATCAATACATTTTCAGTGACTTGTCGAGAATGAAAGAGAACCAGTCAATGCCTGATACCATTAATGATACGAAGCAAAATGTGACAGTTTTATACTGAGATACGATAGAGGGACGGGGACTATCGAAACAGTTGAAAAATATAGCAAAATTACATAGCGAGGATGAAGAACCTAAGAAGCAATTAATTACCGCCAAACCCATTACGGAAACTACGTCGGAGACTGTAGGAATATATGAAGGGAAACTGTATAAGTTACATGGCAGGATAGAACCAAAATGGAAAGTAGTTATTCCCCAGTCTTTACACCATAATTTGATCCTTGCATATCATAAGTCTCTAGCGCATATGGGAAGTGATAGGCTGATTTTAGAGATAAGCGAGCATTTTTATATCAAGCGACTGGCAAGAAAAGTCCGGAAAGTGTGTTCGACGTGCGAGCTTTGTCAGAGGGCCAAAGCTTTCAATGTAAAATATAATACTGAACCGCAAGCGATTATACGAGACCGGAAGAACGCTTTAGTTACCGCCGATGCTCATGGAGAAATGCCGAAGGGTCAATTTGGGTGCCGATATATTTTCGTGTTATATGATGTATTCAGTAAATTTGTGAAAATTTATCCAGTGAGAAACATTACAAGCAAAATTTGTGTGAGCAAAATAGTCAATGACTACATACCTAAGTACGGAGAGATCAAGGCAGTGTTGACAGATAACGCGACCGTACATCGCAGCAAAGTATTCAGGGAGACATTAAATGATCGTAATACTAAACTATATCATTGTTCTTATTTTCCTTCTGGAAACCCTGCAGAGCGCATTTTGAAAGATATAGGGATATATTTTCGGGTACTCACTCACCATAATCACAAGAATTGGGTGAAATATTGTGCGGTGATTGAAAAGATACTGAATAATACTATTAACCTGACAACAGGCTTCTCACCGATACAATTAATGCTGGGAATAGAACCAGAATTAGTATTTAAAGAAATTCCTAAAACCATCCAGGAAAACGATAATATTTTGTCGGAAGAGCAAAGGGCGAAATTGCTTTCGAGAGGTTGAAAGATAAAGCAGAGAAGAGAAAGACAAGGGTAAAGAAACGAAAGCATAAATGGGAGCCGAATATAGGCGATCTCGTCCTCGCAAGAGACCATAAATTATCAAGTGCCCTCAAAGGAAGAAACCATAGGTTAGAGTTATTATATAAAGGTCCTGCAATAATTACAGCCAAATTCGGGGAGCACACGTATGAATTAGTAGATAGAAAAACCAATAAATCTATTGGTCGCTGGCACAAACCACTGATAAGACCCTTTAGAGAAATATAAAGTAATTCCAGAGAAATGTAAACGGTAAACTCACTGAGATTGGTTAGAACATTAGAATACGGACCGAATTAGGTTAAGCTGAAAGAAATGTAATTATTAATAATATGTGATTACCATAACAATAAGCAAAATACTTGTGTGCTAACGAAAGTGAACAAAGTGAAGTGAAAAAAAAATCGTGTTTCTATGAGACGAGACTAAAACAATATTAACCAGCAAAGACTCTTGCAACATATTATATAGAAGCAGAAAAAATGTAAATATTAGTATATAAGAGACGATAACAGCAATGGAGATATGATTGTAGGAATTGTAGGAATGTAGGTATGTACATTTATTATTGTCAAGTGTATAGTTCATTGTCACTATGTAAAGGGTAATATATATATATATATATATATATATATATATATATTTTCAATCGGTGTGACAGGAAGATCACTACTATGCCAGAATTGTAAATAATAACAAATTGTGAAATTTTATGTAATTAACGCAAGGTTTGCCGATCGGTCGTGCGATTTTATTGAAACTATTTAATTTCGGGCAAGACATAAAAATTGCAATATTATGGAATAATATGACAATGTTTATGGGGGGCATTTGAAGCCGAAACTGTAAATACACAGAATATTGAAATAATATAATTTGGAAATCAGTCCATGTTAAAAAGGTACATCCAGTGTTGGTTTAGTTTGGTTCTAAAAGTGTCAGTACGGGATGAAAATGTTCAAACAGGTAGTAAGGGTCAGCGTCCAGGTACTTTAGCATTCCCCGAGAGCAGGTTTCCCGGAAAACTGCTCTGCAAAAACCTGATCGATTAAGAAAAGTGAAAGGGCGCTCACTTGGCGTGCTGACGCTAAGATTCGCGCTGAAACTGGTAGAGGAATAGAGGGACACTTGCGTAGCAACTCTCGTCGAAGGATGTTGGTCCAGTGGCTGTTGGCAGTCACTGACCGACAGTATATTACACTGCGATAAGTTAGTGAATTTACTCTACAGTCGTAGTAACGACATATCGGCAAACCATTATTCAAAGTTGTGTGAATAAACAGCATTTAAAGGAAACGCTCTGGTTTTTCTGTGCAAAACCCACGCATACCCAGAGTTTAAGATCTCTGCGGAGCAGCTGAGGAAAATAAAACAACGAGAAGCAGCATTTCGCTCGTAATAGCGAAATCGAACGTGGAGTCATAGTATTTCACATTCTACCAAGCAGCGACGAGACGACAGATCAACCACGCGTTTGTTTAATAGCCGCTGCAGAGTCCCTGCTAGGGGTCGTTCTGGGCACTAGTTAAATTGACCAAGGCGATACTCATGGACATGAGAAGACCACACTTAAATGTACGATAAAACAATAATCCACCAAGATTAGCACACAGACGTGGCATTATCTGCCAAAATACTTATACATTCAAATTTTTGACAGGGAGTACTACTCAATCCTGAACGAACGAATATCCAAAATAAGCCTTATTTTGATAAGCTACATTATAATTAAGAAACCATATTCACATTTAATACATGCAAACCGAAGTCTAACAAACTGACGCCAGATTCAGAGCCGCTCCTGCTCTGATATCTTACCAAACTTATTAAGTACTAACAATTAATGACATCGTCCTTGTGTTCTAGGACCTCGCGTGTATAATAGAAGACAGCGCCTCTGTCCGGAGGTACACCAAGAATACACAACCTGAATACCCAAGGTCACAAGCAGGACCTTGGTCCGCAGGTGCAATAGCGGTACTGCTGCACATCCTCTCCTGAATACTCACCGGTGGAGGTTTTTTAGTGGGTAGGACTGACGGTTCACTCCGTCAGATGAGTCTCACGCTCCGATCCAGGGGTTAGTGCATAAATGCATTTTTCCTCCACTCGAAAACAGTAAAATTCACAACAAACCGCAAAATACACATAGAAACAAATTCCCCTACTATACCCGAAGCCATCCTCAAACCGACCTCCTCCACCTGGGCGCGCATTAAAAGACACGCCAACACAACAATATACAATATTGGCAGAGGTGAGCCGCAACATTGTAAACATGCAAGAATTAAGGTATTACAAACGACGGCGACTCGCCCAATCTGCGCGCCCAGCATCCCCGGCTCATGGCCGTACAAATCTACGGCAGAGGCCCCCGCTCACGGCAATGAAGATCGTTACCACTGCAGCTGCCGCAGCCTTACATCATGGCAGTAAGGCAAAACTGAATAGTGTACAGTGATACCGCGCGCACGCGTGTGTGTACAGGTGTCAGTGCGTGTGTGAATGTACGGGCGTGAAATAAACGTCCATGTAAATATGTATATATAAGAATTATAAACATTAACACTGGCCAGACTAAGCCAAGCTGTCCTCGGCGGTCGAAATAAGCCTGCCAAATGAGTTTTACGCGAACAAAAAAGTCTAAAAACAATAATATATTGTATATAATCATGTAAATATTTAGTCTGTAAGCCGGGCCCCAATGTGCCGGCACCAGGCCATCTTTAATAATAAAGCAAACTGAAACTGAAAACTGAAAATTGACAAGAGTTGCTGCGGAGTCTTCAACAAGTGAACATCGACGAGCCGGCAGATAGCAGCATCTAAAAGAAAGCAGTCCACTGCAAAGCAGCAGCTACCGCTGGAGCGGCTCGACATCCCCCGAGGTCTTGTACCAAATTCTACCGCTTGCTCTGAGTATTGCGCCCGCAGCTTAGACGAGTAGGGCAAATAAGATCATAGCAAACAGTCGCAAGACTTGCTTAAGCGCCTCTCGGGGTCCAATCCTGTATTTCTCCGTGCTTCCTAGCACTCGCTAACTGCCTCTCTCCTCTTCCTCTTCCTCTTTCGCTATTAGGGTTAAGCCCCCTATAAACAACTACACACATACACACACGCAAAATGGCGGGGAACTCTAAGGAGACCACCTCTTCCACGGAAACAAACTACGGAGCAAACCCGTCACATCCGCTAAGAAACCAAACACCAACTCTCCTACCAAAAAGCCCACACGAGCCGACCAAATCCAAGGAACCTATTCCTAACTCTCCCGACTCGCCTGTAGCCAGCACCTCAGACAAGAGACCGGACAAAGACAGTCGACAGCGGGGATAGTGCCAACTCCTGTCCTCCCACAGGTACACTTAAAATATTGAGGTCTGACCTAGCGCCGGTCATAATTCACAGAAGCCAGGCTAAACACTTACGACACATCACACAAGACTTTGACAAGACCTGCAACCCTACACACAAGTACACCATCAGTACCGCAGTTGAACTGCGGTGATTTACTAATCAGGTTGTCCTGCCATAGTGACTACAAAATTTTTGTGGAATATCTGAGGCTTAAAGGCGTGCAACTCTACTTACTGCCCCACCCTGAGGATGGGACCAGTCACTTTGTTATCAAAGGGTTGTACGCAGAAATCACCGGCGACGAAATTAGAGAAGACCTGGCAACTTTAGGGATAGAGGCGCTGCAAGCCGTGCCAATGCGGAAACGCAATTAGCGGCGCATCCCCCTGTCTATGTTCCTCATCGAGGTGGCAGGGTCCCCCCAAGTATAACAGAAATTGCTCGACCTCCAATACTTGGCAAACTTCAGAATTAGAGTAGAAAGATATAGGTCCAACCCTGAGCCAAGACAATGTAATAAATGCTAGCAATAGTGGCACATGCAGAGAGATTGTAGGTCCAACACTTTGGTATGTGCAAAATGCGCCAGGCCGCACCCCTCAGGAACATGCTCCGTTCCGCCCGCGGAACGGTACAGCGTGCTATGCGGTCAAAGGGGCGATGGTGCAACTTGACACGGTTGCACCGTATATCGCGCAGAATATATGATGACCATGCCTAACCGCGCGCAGTCACAAACCCCAGCTAGGTAGGACAACAAACTCATACACAGAGGCTGCCGCTAGGTCTAGTGCAGAAATCCACAACACAGGGTGACTCACTACGGACCATAGAGGACGCACTCGACCAGCTCCAGTAGCCGAGCACCCTGTAGCTGAGGCTCCCCAGCTTGCCACCGAGGAGGGCCCAGCAGGAAATGAGAGACACGCCGATCGCCAAAAACTTCAGAACAGACTCAAGAAGCCCCTGAAACTAGAGCTAGAGGTCCCCACACTCAGGAAGTCACTCACCCCACGCGGAAAGGGATGTAAACGCAACGGCGAAGGCATGGCTAAGCTCATGAATGTCATGGGCTTACCAAAACTCAGTTCCCGAGCACGCACTCGAGGAACAATTAGAAATGCTAGGGGAAATTCTAAAGAGAGACAGACAAAACGACGACGCTCTTTTACCTGACTGAACTGCTGACCAATCTTCGACACCAGAGCCATGGCTGAATCCGACTCAATTAGAATAGTACACTGGAACTGTCAAGGTATTCGCAGAAAAACAAGACTTTGCAGATTTTCTTCAAACACATTCTATTCAGGTAGCGTTATTTAATGAGACCCATCTAGGCAGCATAGATAGATTTTCGATACCAAACTACGCGATATATAGATCAAACAGGTGGGGTGGAGGAACAGGCGTAGCAATCCAAACAAGTTTAAGTCACCACCAAGTGTACATTCCACAATTAAATCGATTAGAAGCAACGGCGGTTAAAATAAACACTTTTAATTCAGAAATCAGTCTAATAGCGATTTACAAGCCACCTGGGGACATCGATACCCATGATGTCCAAAAAATCATGCAGTTAGGCCCAAAACAATTGCGGTGGGGAATTATAAATGTAAGCATAATATGTCACAGTACAAACCCCAACCCGCAAGGAATCAAACTTCTCAACCTCGTAAACACCAATTATTACCTAATTACGGGGCCAGAAGAGCCCACTCATATTCCACACATTAACAATCACGCTCCAGACATACTAGACTTAGATATTCTCAAAACATTTTCCATACAACATTGAAAGCAGGATAATTAACGACCTCACCTCACACCACCTACCAGTGCTCCTACTGGTCTCACTGCCAATAAGATTCAAACAAGAAGTTCCTGCCCTAAACTATAACTTAGTGAACCGGGAAGAATTCAAAACCGCACAGTACGGCCGCTCTATCTCCGGCTCTGACGTTTGGTGGCTGCAGGAGGTGGAGGGGGAAGGTTAATAGTACCGCCATATACTGTCCTGCCCTCTATCTCCGGCTCTGACATTTCTCGAGAGGGGGAAGCGGGTTGTTGCCAGTTCTTTAGCGGAAATTTCAAGTAGAGCAACATGCGTATTTGAAATATTTCACGTATTTGCGTATTTCACGAACCAGTAGCCATATTATTATAATAGCGATAATAATAGGACTTACGAACACTAAAATTCGGAATTCACGCACGAAAAATATACCAAAGAAAGTTTACCAGCGCAAGCAGCTAAAACCACGTGGCTTAAACAAATTTAACCTGGCAACAGTGTTGGGTTCGGGAGTCAGGCATAGCAGCGACAATGCTGATTGGCGCTAGCAGACAGTTTTAACTTCCTGACCACGACACCGGATGTAGAGATTCCCCGTACTACCAACAGATGCTGTTAGTGTGTGTGAAAGGTGTGAACGAAATATTCGAATAGAGTGGTGTTGTAATAAATATCTTGCATGATAATGAAATTGTAAGTTGTATTTCAGTGTTTTAAAGCTAATATAGTCATATATTTTCATTCTAAAGATAATTTTTAAGGATATGTTTTCAATTGCTCATTGCGGTATGTTGGTACTATTAACCTCCCCCCTCCACCTGTTGCAATCGCAAAACGTCAGAGCCGGAGATACAACGGCCGGACTTTAGAAAGATATAGGTCCAACCCTGAGCCAAGACAATGTAATAAATGCCATCAACTGTGGCACATGCAGAGAGATTGTAGGTCCACCACTTGGGTATGTGCAAAATGCGCCGGGCCACACCCCTCAGGAACATGCTCCATTCCGCCCGCGGAACGGTACTGCGTGCTATGCGGCCAAAGGGGCGACGGTGCAACTTGACGCGGTTGCACCGTATATCGCGCAGAATGTATTAAGACCATGCCTAACCGCGCACAGCCACAGAAACCCCAGCTAGGTAGGACAACAAACTCATACACAGAGGCTGCCGCTAGGTCTAGTGCAGAAATCTACAACACAGGGTGGTTCACTACAGGACGCACTCGACCAGCTCCAGTAGCCGAGCACCCTGTGGCTGGGGCTCCCCAGCTTGCCACCGAGGAGGGCCCAGCAGGAAATGAGAGACACGCCGACCCCAAAAACTACACAACAGACTCAAGAAGCCCCTGAAACTAGAGCTAGAGGGCCCCACACTCAGTTAGGAAGTCGCTCGCCCCACGCGGAAAGGGACGTAAACGCAACGGCGAAGGCATGGCTAAGCTCATGAATGTTATGGGCTTACCAAAACACTCAGTTCCCGAGCACGTACTCGAGGAACAATTAGAAATGCTAGGGGAAATGCTAAAGAGAGACAGACAAAACGACGACGCTCTTACCTGACTGAACTGCTGACCAATCTTCGACACCAGAGCCATGGCTGAATCCGACTCACTTAGAATAGTGCACTGGAACTGTCAAGGTATTCGCAGAAAAACACAAGAATTTGCAGAATTTCTTCAAACACATTCTATTCAGGTAGCGTTATTTAATGAGACCCATCTAGGCAGCATAGATAGATTTTCGATACCAAACTACGCGATTTATAGATCAAACAGATGGGGTGGAGGAACAGGCGTAGTAATCCAAACAAGTTTAAGTCACCACCATGTGTACATTCCACAATTAAATCGATTAGAAGCAACGGCGGCTAAAATAAACACTTTTAATTCAGTAATCATTCTAATAGCGATTTACAAATCCACCGGGGGACATCGATACCGATTATGTCCAATAAATCATGCAGTTAGGCCCAAAAGTAATTGCAGTGGGGAATTATAAATGTAAGCATATGTCACAGTACAAACCCCAACCGGCAAGGAATCAAACTTCTCAACCTCATAAACACCAATAATTACCTAATTAAGGGGCCAGAAGAGCCCACTCACATTCCACACATTAACAATCACGCTCCAGACATACTAGACTTAGATATTCTCAAAACATTTTTCCTTAAAATATTGAAAGCAGGATAATTAACGACCTCACCTCTGACCTCACACCACCTACCAGTGCTCCTACTGGTCTCACTGCCACTAAGATTCAAACAAGAAGTTCCTACCCTAAACTATAACTTAGTGAACCGGGAAGAATTCAAAACCGCACAGTACGGCCGCTCTATCTCCGGCTCTGACGTTTGGTGGCTGCAGGAGGCGGAGGGGGAAGGTTAAGAGTACCGCCGTATACTGTCCGGCCGCTCTATCTCCAGCTCTGACATTTCTCGAGAGGGGGAAGCGGGTTGTTGCCAGTTCTTTAGCGGAAATTTCAAGCAGAGCAACATGCGTATTTGAAATATTTCACGTATTTGCGTATTTCACGAACCAGTAGCCATATTATTATAATAGCGATAATAATAGGACTTACGAACACTAAAATTCGGAATTCACGCACGAAAAATATACCAAAGAAAGTTTACCAGCGCAAGCAGCTAAAACCACGTGGCTTAAACAAATTTAACCTGGCAACAGTGTTGGGTTCGGGAGTCAGGCATAGCAGCGACAATGCTGATTGGCGCTAGAGACAGTTTTAACTTCCTGACCACGACACCGGACGTAGAGATTCCCAGTGCTACCAACAGATGCAGTTAGTGTGCGTGAAAGAAGTGAACGAAATATTCGAATAGAGTGGTGTTGTAATAAATATCTTGCATGATAATGAGATTGTAAGTTGTATTTCAGTGTTTTAACGCTAATATAGTCATATATTTTCATTCTAAAGATAATTTTTAAGGATATGTTTTCAATTGCTCATTGCGGTATGTTGGTACTATTAACCTCCCCCCTCCACCTGTTGCAATCGCAAAACGTCAGAGCCGGAGATACAACGGCCGGACTTTAGAAAGATATAGGTCCAACCCTGAGCCAAGACAATGTAATAAATGCCATCAACTGTGGCACATGCAGAGAGATTGTAGGTCCAACACTTGGGTATGTGCCAAATGCGCCAGGCCGCACCCCTCAGGAACATGCTCCATTCCGCCCGCGGAACGGTACTGCGTACTATGCGGCTAAAGGGGCGAAGGTGCAACTTGACACGGTTGCACCGTATATCGCGCAGAATGTATTAAGACCATGCCTAACCGCGCACAGCCACAGAAACCCCAGCTGGATAGGACAACAAACTCATACACAGAGGCTGCCGCTAGGTCTAGTGCAGAAATCTACAACACAGGGTGGCTCACTACGGACCATAGAGGACGCACTACACTAGCTCTAGTAGCCGAGCACCCTGTGGCTGAGGCTCCCCAGCTTGCCACCGAGGAGGGCCCAGCAGGAAATGAGAGACACGCCGACCCCCAAAAA
Source organism: Mantis religiosa (assembly GCA_030765055.1). Classification (NCBI taxonomy): domain Eukaryota; kingdom Metazoa; phylum Arthropoda; class Insecta; order Mantodea; family Mantidae; genus Mantis; species Mantis religiosa. The sequence goes on along the minus strand of CM060956.1, from coordinate 38,463,727 downwards.
CTACAGAACAGACTCAAGAAGCCCCTGAAACTAGAGCTAGAGGGCCCCACACTCAGGAAGTCACTCACCCCACGCGGAAAGGGATGTAAACGCAACGGCGAAGGCATGGCTAAGCTCATGAATGTTATGGGCTTACCAAAACACTCAGTTCCCGAGCACGTACTCGAGGAACAATTAGAAATGCTAGGGGAAATGCTAAAGAGAGACAGACAAAACGACGACGCTCTTACCTGACTGAACTGCTGACCAATCTTCGACACCAGAGCCATGGCTGAATCCGACTCACTTAGAATAGTACACTGGAACTGTCAAGGTATTCGCAGAAAAACACAAGACTTTGCAGATTTTCTTCAAACACATTCTATTCAGGTAGCGTTATTTAATGAGACCCATCTAGGCAGCAGAGATAGATTTTCGATACCAAACTACGCGATATATAGATCAAACAGATGGGGTGGAGGAACAGGCGTAGCAATCCAAACAAGTTTAAGTCACCACCAAGTGTACATTCCACAATTAAATCGATTAGAAGCAACGGTGGTTAAAATAAACACTTTCAATTCAGAAATCATTCTAATAGCAATTTACAATCCACCTGGGGACATCGATACCCATGATGTCCAAAAAATCATGCAGTTAGGCCCAAAAACAATTGCGGTGGGGAATTATAAATGTAAGCATAATATGTCACAGTACAAACCCCAACCAGCAAGGAATCAAACTTCTCAACCTCATAAACACCAATAATTACCTAATTACGGGGCCAGAAGAGCCCACTCACATTTCACACATTAACAATCACGCTCCAGACATACTAGACTTATATATTCTCAAAACATTTTCCATACAACATTGAAAGCAGGATAATTAACGACCTCACCTCACACCACCTACCAGTGCTCCTACTGGTCTCACTGCCACTAAGATTCAAACAAGAAGTTCCTGCCCTAAACTATAACTTAGTGAACCGGGAAGAATTCAAAACTGTACAGTTCGGCCGCTCTATCTCCGGCTCTGACATTTCTCGAGAGGGGGAAGCGGGTTGTTGCCAGTTCTTTAGCGGAAATTTGAAGCAGAGCAACATACGTATTTGCGTATTTCACTAACCAGTAGCCATATTATTATAGCGATAATAGGACTTACGAACACTAAAAATCGGAATTCATTCACGAAAAATATACCAAAGAAAGTTCACCAGCGCAAGCCGCTATTAGGCCACGTGGCTCAAACAAATTTAAGCTGGCAACACGGTGTTGGGTTCGGGAGCCACGCCTAGCAGCGACAATGCTGATTGGCGCTAGCAGACAGTTTTAACCTCCTTACCAGAGCACCGGATGTAGAGACTCCCAGTACCACCAACAGATGCAGTTAGTGCGCGTGAAAGGTGTGAACGAAATATTCTAATATAGTTTTGTTGTAATGAATATCTTGCATGATAATGAAATTGCAAGTTGGATTTTATTGTTTTAAAGCTAATATGGTCCTATATTTTCATTTTAAAGATAATTTTGACGATATGTTTTCAATTGCTCATTACTGTATGTTGGTACTATGAACCTTCCCCCTCCCCCTCTTGTAGTCGCAAAACGTCAGAGCCGCAGATACAACGGCGGGACAGTAATGAGTAATTGTATATGGTCAGAATTATCTTTATAATGAGTATATTACTATATTAGCTTCAAAACATTGAAATACAACTTGTAATTTCATTATGCAAGATATTATTTACAACACCACTATTCGAATATTAAGCTCACACCTTTCAGGCACACCAACTGCTTCTGTTGGTGGTACTGGGAGTCCCTACATCCGGTGTCGTGGTCAGGAAGTTGAAACTGTCTGCTAGCGCCAATCAGCGTTGTCGCTGCTAGGCGTGGCTTGCAAATCCAGCACCGTGTTGCCGCTGCAATTTTTTGTGCACCACGTGGCTTTTAGTTGCTTTTGATGCCCGCGATGGTGGTTTAATTTTTTGTGTGTACGTGAATTCCGATTGATAGCGTCTGTAAGTTATCATCGCTATTATAGTAATATGGCTACTGGTTCGTCAGAATTCAAAAAAAAAAAAATCGGCTCTTATAAGAGCCAAAGTTGTGAATTTATATTCAGGCTACGTGAGTACTTCGAGAAGGAGCGGAGCAATGGTGGACCTCTACTACCTGTTACCAAGGTGCTGGACAGAGTTTGCGACGCCTTGAAGGTGGGGAAAAACCACCGTGTAGAATGTGACCAAGGAAAAGTGCCCAGCTGATTTAAGTTCGCCGTCTGCAGTTCTGCGTACACCGGGAAAGCAAAGGCAACGCGGCAGTCCTAAAGCTTCACTTTATGTTTTTCGAAAGGATGTTATAAGGCGACATGCATATCAATATTATATGAGAAAGGGATTCCCACTCGTGAGAAGTTGCTGTGTTCTTTAAAGGAAGCTGGCTTATTCGACGGCGGAAAAACCAGCCTAAGTAAAGTACTGAAAGAACTAGGTTTTCAGTTTAGCAGGCACAATGCAAGTTCCAGTTGTTAAAAGAAGCAGACTGGTTTTGCTCCATGCTGGTGGTGTACGTGGTTTTATTCTAGGAGCAATGCTCTTATTCAGATCAAAGAGCACCCGTGATCATCACGAAGAATTGAATGGTAATACATTCAAGAACTGGTTCCAAGACTCTTCTGCCGAAGATCAGTGCCTCAATTATGGTTATGGACAATGCGCTATTTCACCCAGTGCAATTAAACAAAGCACCGACATTGAGCGACAGTGGTTTGAGAACATACCTGGAGAGTCCGCAGAAATGACGAAAGCAGAAATCCTGCTAATTGTAAAACTTTACAAGCCACGTTTCTGCACTCCTGAAATACACTGTTGCTGCTGCTCACGGTCACACTAATCAGGCCCCCTGCCTATCACTGTCATTTCAATGACATTGAACTAATTTGGGCACAAGTGAAAGGTTATATTAAAGAATATAACACAACGTTCCACATTTCTGATGTTGAACTATTAGTGCAGCATGGTGTCAAACAAGTGACCCAGGATAAGTTGAAAGGTGGCATGGATCATGCTTGGAAACTTTTAAGACAAGCCAAGGAAGACGACGGCATAGTGGAAACTACGTGTGGAGGAGCTGATAATTTCATTCAGTCAAAATGACGTCATCGATGATGAATGAAGATGAAGATATGGATATTTACGAGGATTGCGGCGTCTTCCCACTGGACTGAATATAAATTGTTTAATGGCCAATTTCAGTAAACGTAGCTTTGTTATTTCTTATCCAGTAAAGGTTAAATGGTACATTGTCTCCATATGCAACTATTCTGGAATCATGTATATACACATTGTCCACGTACATTTACGAAGTTACGATCTGCAAATGCGTGAAATATTAAAAATACACATGTTCCTCTGCTTGAAATTCCCGCTAAAGAACTGGCAACAGCGCGTTTCCCCCTCTCGAGAACTGCCAGAGCCGGAGCGTGCGTTCCACTTATATATAAACGAACGGCTAACGCCCAATATCCTATCGACATTAAAATGTTACACCAACGCCGAAACCGCCTAAGGCGGAAATGCCAAAGAACGCGAAACCCTATTCACCAGCAGGACTATTTACAAGCAAAGGCAGAAATAACTGCAATAACTAGAGAATTTATAGGAAACGAATGGAACCAAACCCTTAACATGTTGAACCCCAAATCAAACGCCGTTTGGCGGATAGCTAAATGTCTCACTAGAGCAAAAACGGACATACCTTCACTCATAGACAACAATGCGATCACTGAAACACCCCAGGCAAATGCAGAGGTCTTTGCAAACACATTAGAAAGCACCTTCACACCAAACTCCGTGGAGGGACAAGTAAACCAAATAATTATCCAATCAATTGAAGACAAAATTAACGATACAATTTACCCCACACAGTAAAATGCGAAAAACGAATCCAGGTGAAATCGGATGGGTTATTGAGCACCTGAGAAACAAAAAGGCCCCGGGGCCGGATAAGATACCTAACTTAGCGCTCAAAAATCTTCCACGTCGAGCCCTGAAGCTCATATCGAGTATATACAACTACACGCTAGAAAATGCCAGATTTCCGCTTCAATGGAAACAAGCGAACATAGTAATGATTCCAAAGCCGAACAAAAACCTCGATTTAGCTACCAACTACAGGCCCATTAGCCTACTAAACACACTTGGTAAGGTTCTTGAAAAAATCATTCTAAAAAGGTTGAATACACACATAATCAAGAATAACATACTAATATCTGAACATTTTGGGTTTAGAACTCAACACTCGACAACTCAGAAGCTCTTACGCCTAACAGAGCAAATCTCTAAAGGATTCAACACGAACAGATCGACAGGCGCCCTATTTTTTGGATATTAAATGCGCCTTCGATAAAGTCTGGCACGCAGGACTCGTCCATAAGCTAAAAATCCTACAACTTTCCTGATACCGCGATTACCCTAATTAGAGACTATCAGAGCGCTTGGGGATTCCGAGTAACAGTGGAGGGATTTACCTCCTCCCGCAGGCCCATTAGGGCTGGAGTCCCTCAAGGGAGTTTAGTCGGACCTATATTATTCAATCTCTACATGAATGATATGCCAAAACTCACAGACTGAAAAATACGTTTATGCGGATGACACAGCGCTAGTGACTCAGTCCACATAACCTCAACCTAGAACCCTGGTTCAAAAAATGGCGTTTTAAAATAAACTCCAATAAATGTCAATCCAGGAAGAGAATACAACAGATAGCCTGGACATGCACAGCCACCGCTGTCATACTGTGGTGAAAAGATCCAATGGACAAAGTCACCTACTTAGGTGTCACAATGGACCAAGGCCTGACATAGAAAAAACACAATACTGTCAGATCAAAAGCAAACAGACAATTGAATAGACTCAACCCCATGATTAACTTGAATAGCCAATTGAAACTTAACATGGGTCTTACACTCTATAAAACATTAATTAGACCAATTATTACATACGCAGCCCCTGTCTGGGGATACGCTGCCAAAACACACAAACAGACTTCAGACACTACAAGAAGACACCACTAGAGAAGTTGGGATGGGTATATTTTTGGATCTATCGAAAGCTTTTGACATGGTAGATCACAATATTCTGTTAAATAAGCTACATAAATATGGTGTATGAGGGGTGGCCTTCAATTGGTTTAAATCCTACCTTGAAATGAGAGAGCAGGTTGTTGAGATCACTTTCACAGAAATAGGCCAAAAAGAAATAAACGAGTTATCACAAAAAAGACTACTAGTATCAGGAGTTCCGCAAGGATCTATACTGGGCCCCCTGTTTTTACTGTATATAAATGACCTCCCATTATGTCTTGTGAACAACTTAGATGCTAAAATCACACTCTTTGCAGATGATACAAGTATTTTCATTGCAGGAGAGGATGATAATAGCCTTCAGCAAAATATAACACCAGCTATAGTAAATGTTTTAAATTGGTTTAAAGTCAATAGGTTGCTTGTAAATGAAGAAAAAATAGCACTAAATTTTCAGCATAAGGCTTGTAGGAAAATGGAAAACCCTTGCATCAGAATTGGCTCCAGATTGATAAATTTTGAACAGTAAACTAAATTCTTAGGACTATGGGTAGACAAATATTTAAGTTGGGACAAACATATAGAAAAGTTAGCAGAGAAGCTGAGCCATGTTTGTTTTGTTTTACATCAGCTGAAGCCTCGAGTAGAATTTACTGCACTCAGAACCTGTTACTTTGCTTACTTTCATTCACTACTATCATATGGACTACCATTGTGGGGAAATATTTCAAATAGTAAGATGATATTTAAGCTACAAAAGAAAGCATTACAAATTATGGTTGGTATTTCTAAAAGGGAAAGCTGCAGAAATCATTTCAGAGATTTGACTATCTTGACCCTACCAAGTTTATAGTAGTAGTAGTAGTAGTAGTAGTAGTAGTAGTAGTAGTAGTAGTAGTAGTAGTAGTAGTAGTAGTAGTAGTAGTAGTAGTAGTAGTAGTAGTAGTAGTAGTAGTAGTAGTAGTAGTAGTAGTAGTTTTATTCACCCGTTAAGTCAATACAATGACATTGGATACGTCAATACAAATATTTAGAACAATACAAATAATATAAGTATAAAAATAAAAAATAAGTTGCATCAAGTGTAATTAATAAGATCTAAGCATGAACTCATAAATATATATAGTTGCATGGCTCTACAACTACACAGCATTTAAAATGCATCACAAATATATACAATTATATGGCCAGCTACAGTTTATCTAGAAATTCACTTATATCATAATATGAATCACTTAATAAAATTTATTTCAACGATAGTTTGAAACACCTCATGGATTTTATGTTTTTCAGATTGGCCGGTAGTTTATTATACAGAGTGACTGCTGAATATCTAACTCCTTTGGAATAAAGTGTAGTTCTATGTGTTATTGTTCTTAAGTCTGTTTTACCTCTGGTGTTATGATGATGTATTTGATTATTTGTGGTGAAATTTTCAAGGTATATATGAAACAGCTATTGATTTACATGAAGACTTATACGGTGAACTATGTCACGAATGCTAAAATACACACCCATAACACACATAATAAAGACAAATTTCACACCTATATTCATAAAACAAAACTATGAGACTTCTGTCAAATACATAGGTTTAAAGCTATACAACCACTTGCCAAATCAATTAAAAAACATAGCCTCTATAAATAAGTTTAAGGCAAAGCTGCACAATTTCTTTAAAAAAAAATCAGTTTATCAGTAAATGAATACTTAGAACACAAATAACGTAAAGCATAAACTAATCAGTTTGTTGTGCATAATTATACTAATGTATTCTATTTCTATTCTTGTTTCATGTGTCCGAGATTGGAACACATCAATGAAGAATTTTAGCTGACCAAAGCATTAAAATTAAGTGTAATTAAAGTGTAATTGTGTAAATTATCTGTAAACTTTAGACTGTAAATACCTCATAGATGAATTGTAAATATTGTTAAATACTCTAGCTATATTGACAATGCCTATAATTCTGTATGAATTCTTGTGGCTAATAAACACTGCATTGTATTGTAAGCAGAATTCTAAGAATAATTGTGAAGATCACTCCAGTTGCTCTGGCGTTTCAGCTACATGAAGAATTAAAGATACACACAATCGAACAATTTATTAAATTATTAAGCTTCAACCTTTACGACAAGGGTAAAAACCCAAACCCACTCATACGAAATCTTGGCGCATACAACACACAACACGACACACATAGAAGACCGTCACTTTTCGACAGAACACTTGGCCTGGGGAACCAGAGATTGATATACAAGACTTCCTAAACACGTTAGTACCACCTTAAAATCCAGTCATCGCTAGGGGTCTATCGACCTGACAAGTGGCCCTTGAAGTCCCTGCTGTCTAGCAGAGCAGTCCTGGGGTAGGGTCCCCCAAAACGTACAAATTAAACAAGCAAATGTTATACAGCCAATGAGCATACACTTAAATACCAATTACTGAGACTATTTATAGAATGTAGGACAGGGATTGTTCTATAATCCTAAGTATTATAGGACTGACAGCTTGCAATGAGAGCGTAGGCATTACATTTACTATTTAATACACTACTTACTAATTATGACGTAGGGCTAGGTGCTGTATGGTCCTAAGCACCATAAGTACAAGTACCAGGACAACGATGGAACTTAATGTTTCTTAGGACCCAGTCTCCAGCTGGAGACAGCAAATTTCCTGACATTCTCACACCTAAAATTCCAAGGGCACGAGCAGGGCCTTGGTCATGCTCATGTCCTGGCACCTTATTCTCATCTGGTCCAGGCTACCACCTGGCCATTATAGTGTTACCCTGAATCCACAGGTGCAATAGTGGTACTGCTGCATCTCCTCTCCTGAATACTCACCGATGGAGGTTTTTTAGTGGGTAGGACTGGCGGTTCGAACCCCCAGAGGAGTCCCACACTTCAATCCCAGGGTTAGTATGTAACGGCATTTTTCCTACACTCGAGGAAAAAAAAAAAGCAAAGAGCACAGTTGCTGTTGAGACTTCTGCCAGGACACTCCGATATCACTGCCACTGAAGATGTCTGCCGCAGCTAAAAACGTCTGGGAAGATGAAGGAGCCCAGTAAACCACGGCCCACAAGCCCGGTTAATACTTTATGTTATAAAGTTGGCAAGCCTTATAAATATTTATAATAGGAAAATTTCAGATTGCATTTCATAGCAAATATCCAATTAGAACAAAAATATAGAAAACAGACCAATTGAACAAGTGTCACATTTTAATTATTTGGGTTGCAACATCACATGAAATAGATCAAGACAAATAATAAATGTACAAAGTATCAAGGAATATGTGGAACAATACGAACATTAAAATCTAGACATGCAACTAAAGTTTTATTCCATCATGGCACTCCCTGTTTTAATGTATGGTAGCGAGACTGACTAAAAGATAACTACAGTAAAATACAGGCAGCTGAAATGTGCTTCCTGAGATCAGTGAAGAGATGCACAAAACAGGACCATCTGAGAAATGTGGATGTTAGAACAGAGTTAGGAATTGAACCAGTGGTAGACAATATTACAGTATAGGGAAAAATGGATACAACATTTACAACAAATGCAACCTGATAGAATCCCCAAACAAATAATTACATACAAAGAGGATATTGATTTACAAGAAGATTTAGAAAGAGATGGAGGGATGCGAGACTGGAACAGGCTTTAACCTAGTTCTTGATGTTAGAAGATATTAAAAATCCCATATGTGTATTCAACAACCTGCGGGCCCTCATACCATTGGTCATTAGTCGTTAGTGTGTATATTTTTAGCGTACACCATGTAGAGGGTCGCTAGGTCATGTCTTGCCTTAGGCAGGGGTGTTTATGTGTATAGTATATATAGGAAACTAATCAAATGAAAATAAATAAAATGGTAAAATAAGAAGGGTAAAATAAATAGGGCTTTCTAAAATGACTAGTTTCACTTGTTCCCTTAAAGCCATTATCAAATTGCTTAATTCAATTGAACAGAGTATGCAAAAAGCTTTTGAATTAGGACTTTTCACGAGAAAAATGGAGAAAATTGAAGATTGTGTGGGGCTTGAGTGACCAACTAAGTTACAAAAGATTCATTTCCATAAAATTACTCTTAAATTAAGAGTTTAAATCATGGAGCAAATGTGAAATCCAAGGTAAGGGAATCAGTTCTTTTTATGCAAATCCTATTGTGAAGGTTTTGTTGCTTTAGCCTTGTATCCTCCTTACCTTCTCCCAGATTCACCAAAAATGTCAAACTGAGGATAAAACTCAAGCTTGCAAAATAATTGAAACAGCTGTGCATACTTTGGTCTCCACCTTCACCTAGATGGTTAGATATGATAGAATCATTATCGACATCTAAAGAACCATATCATCCAAAATTCCAGAAACTACTAGGCTTGTAAACACTTTCATTTAGAAAATAATAATTTGAAACCAACCTAGTAGTGATAAAGCTTTCCATCATGGATGCTGCAAAATGGTACAAAAATATCCTAGCCAACCTGAATTAGGAAACAATACATAGTTTTGCAAAATCATATTAAGTCCCTGCATGAAAGCTAGTGGTGTTGAGGTATAGGTGTAGCTTTTGGTTTGAAGCACTGTTATATAGAAAACTTTAGATATGTTAAAAAGATGGGGCTGGTCTAGACAAATGTTGGAAGTAAAGGCCAGAGGGATGTGTGCTCACATGTGATACAAGTTAGCTGGACACACAGTATGAATGACCTCAGATGTACAACACGGCCATTAGATGTGCATACATCGAAAGTAAGACTGCAAACTAGTGAAGCATTGTCTTTCATATGTATGCAGATGCAGCTCAAGGCTTAGTATTGTTACCCAATCGGCGTACTTGCCGTCGGCTGCGGGAGAGGATGCCGGTGGAGGGGGGCGTGTGGCATCAGGACTGCACCCTCGCCGGTCAGCTGGCGCCTGCGGAGGCGTGGCAGGGTGGAGAGAGGGGAAACCATGGGGGTGGCTGAATCTTTGCTTCCCCCTCCTCCTGCCGCCTGAAAGAACGCGAAATCTCTGGAATATCTTTCCACTCTATGGTAAGGAATTCTCTAGAACCTTTAGCCACCTATAAATAGAAGCACGATGCGACCAAGAGTTCAACCACCGTCTCCCCAGGAGCCGGAGGAGCTATCGCCTACCCAAGGATGCCCTTGGGTGGTAGAGTCTGCCTCTCCTCCTTCCCCTACCAATCACCACCAGGTCACTTCACACCCTCACCACTGCTGGCAGGTTAACACCTGCAGTCGTGCCCTGGGACGCGTGCACGACCTGGAATTACTAAACCAAACAACCTAATTTCCATCTGGTCTCTCGCTACTGGTTCCACCACGGCTTGTCGGCTCACTAGCGACCGCAAAAGCAGGGTGGAACGGGCACTGTTCCACCCAAGGGGGAATATCCCGGCACCAGAAGCATCAGTAGAGGCCAACTGCGCCGTCTAACATAACGACACGCAAGCTTGCGCAAAAACTTACATCTATTTTACCGCACGGGTAAATCCGCACAGCGAATAGGTACCATGGCGTGTAACCCTCCGCCCGGGAGAACCCGGGCGACCTGCACCTGCTCTTGGCTCTTGGCTCAGAGAGTCAGTTCTTGGCGAGCAGCCGCAGGAGCGCCGTGCTAGTGAACGGACTGGAAGACTGTAACGTGCATCTGAGGAGTTGTACGTAATTGCGAGTGCAGAGTGCACCTGCAACAGATGAACTGGTGAATTTTAATTGTGTGCGCTGCATAATTCTATGTAATCGGCAAGTGTTCCAACTCGGTGGAAATAAAGAACATTTTGAATTTGTGCAATTGGACTTTTAATTTCATGAACCCACAAAGTCACAGTATAATGCAATTGTTTCCTCTTGCTGTGAGGCAGTTGTCATGCTCAGGCTGTACCAGCCTGCAGTTGTTTACTTGTGCAAGAAATAACAGTATGGTCCACAGATGGTATACCTATGGAAGAATGCACATGCCGTTGGCCTTTAGTTGGAGGACCTGTCTGTATCTATTAAAAGCTGGTCTTAAAATTCTTAATTTTAGAGACCATGCAAAATAATTAGTTTCTAATTTTCTGTTATTTTATTCCTATTTATAGGTTTTAATTATTTATATTTTATACATTGATACTTTGTATCTGAAGCTAACTTCAAGTTTATAGATATAATTCCACTTGGCAACTAATTTTCGCATATTGGACAAAAATTTGTTATAAGATTCAGATTTTTATTGAACTGATGGTCAGTTAAGGCAGAAGTGACTCAGGTTGGGATACAAAAGAAAAAAAGAAAAACCAAATTCAAAATAAAAGGTTGTCCTATCTTTATCCCAAGTACTTGCATATTTTAATGCACCATAACTTTTTGTGGCGACTTACTGTGCTGTAAGTGCTTAAGTCCCAGGCTTCATAGTTATTCATATTCATTTATTGCATCCGTAAATCATACAACTCATTATGTGGAATTGTCAAATTACTAACTACACAGAAAATAGTAACATAAAACAAGAATTACAATAAGTTTTTAAGCATAATAACCAAATTAATAATTAAAATTTACATTCCTTTTATTCCGACCCTCTGTCATTTAAATATTCTTCTACTGAGTACTAACACTTTTGTAACAAGTACTTCTTTGATGTGTTTTTAAACTTTGTGAAGGACTCAATGTTTTCTATTTCAGTTGGCAGTTTATTGTAGATATGAATTCTGTTGAATTTAAAACCACTATGTTTTTATTTTAAGTAAATTGATTATCAATTATCAATTAACTAATTATCAATTTACCTAAAAAATAAAAACAGTGGTTTAACTATGAAGCCCAAAACTTAAGTACTTACAGCATAGTAAGTCGTCACAAAACGTACATTTCTCATAGCATATGAGAACCCCTAGTGGTCTACCGCGAAACATGAGTCCGTTGGAGAATTTAATGCCATGTCAGCACATTGGCCATAGTAGCTCAGTGGTTTAGAGCAACCACACAGAACAGGAAATCTGTGGTTCAAATTTCAGCTATGACATTGATTTTTTCAGTCTGACTATTCATCCATACCTTAGCCTATACTCAGCCAGTTGGAAGAAATAATTATTTCCAATGGAAAATATTGTTAACCAGCAGCTATAAATGTGCTTTTAAAAAGCTAGACTGCAGTGTGAGTAAAATTAGTGTTCACCCAATTTTGCAAATCCTGAAAAATGATAAGTGATTGATTTACTAATTCCATTTATTGTTTCCTACCTTAGATTTTGTGAAATCTATTGTCTAAAACTTTCTTAATCCTGCAAACAATTGAACATATGCAATATTTTACTCCCATGCTCCAGATGTTGGACATTTCTCAGCCAAGTGTATCCATGTATCTTCATATTAATTTCACCATAAACAGTTAATCATTCTGAAACTGACTTTTGCAAAATGTTAAGTCATATCGGACGATGAATACAATGGGTGAAATGATGCTCAAATGAGCCCAGGGTCAATAGAGCTTAGAGTCACCCGACATTCGTCTTGAAGGATAAGGGAAAACCCCGGAAAAAACCTTATCCAGGTAACTCACCCTAACCAAGATTTGAACTTGGGACCTCTTGAACGTGAGGCAGACATGCTACCACCATGCTACCAAGGTGGGCGCTCAAAAATTAACTTGTCTCATTAAGTCACTTGTGTAGTTCTATGAAGAATTTGCAGACAAATGGTCATAAAACAAACTATAATAAGACATTCATAATTATATTAACATTTTGAATAAATGTAGTACATAAATAATTTCTTAGTTTATCATTAAAGATGGAGATTCCAAGACTCATTTGTCTGTCATCCCTTTTAATTATAAATTTCTTTAAAATTCTGTGTCACAGAAGTGAAATACTGATTGAAATAATTCAGTTTATTCAAAAAGGTTCTGGAGTAAGCTGATCAATGTATGAGATAAGAGAAAATACTGTGAATATCTAAAGTGAAATACAGATTACATAATTCTGTTTTAGACCATGCATTACTGCTATATCTGCTGCATGAACAAGTAACAGTCATGCAGCAACAGCATCAACACCAATATTCCAACTGAAAAGATTCCTCAGTTACTACAAGATTGATTCACTTCAATTAACATCAGTGAAGTGGAAACTCAGGATTTATTAGCCTTCACATCATGTTGTATAGAATAGAATACCTTTACATTTAATGGAAAGCCGTATAAACAAATACATAGTTTAGCTATGAGTGATACTTTATCACCATTTTTGGCTGACTTGTACATGAGTAACTTAGAAATAAAAGTTATTACAACTCAGATATATTTAAAGTTTGGTACAGATATGTAGATGATATTTTTGCTATTTTACCTAATGACAAGGTAACCGAAGCCTTAAATTTCCTTAATAATCTAGATGGGTCAAGATTTACCAGTGAAATTGCACAAAATGGAATGCTACCTTGTTTTGGATTTGAAGATATTTAAGAAAAACAAACTGAATTTTGGTATTTATAGAAAAGATGCACATATGAATAATGAAGCAGAAACCGCAGGTTTCCAAGAGAAGAATGTAAGAAAGGGATTATAAAATCATATAAATTAAGCAATTGGGAATACATGATATATGAAATAAAGTCAAAAATAAATATTTTAATAGGAATAAAATTCAAATGAAATAAATATAAGGAAAAAGTTGCCTTAAGCTAGAACGGGCAGAGAGGCCGGATACGCAAACAATAGGACAATAGAAGCCCAAAATTCCAGCGCCACCACAGAGCCATATACAATAACAAGGTTTAAGGAAAATATTTAGAGGCAGGATGCAGTACCGTTATGACACCAAGGAGTCATAGAACTTTAGGGGGTGGGCCCGTGACTGCTACCCATTTCTATGGAAATGGCCAATAAGGTAAAATAGTAGAAATGAACTTCCCAATAAAATGTAGCGTAAACCACGGGATAGGCGTGAAACAGAACAAATAGAAAAAAGGGGGGAGATAAACAAATCTAGAAAGAAGCCGAGAGTAGGGCAAAGTGAGAGGCTTCACTTGGTTAGTTATAACGAAAGGGAGAAGATGCTTTAGTTTTAATATCTGATGACGAGGTAATAGTGGAGTTAGATTTGAAACGTGGTGGGATTAAATATTCTCAATCAGACAAGGCAACAACGAGAGTGAGAGCAAGTGAGAAAAGCCGAGCAATCAGACAAGATCTGTGGGAATAAACAATCCGCAGGAAATTGAAGCAAGACATTTAATTGGCTGGTGATACTGGCGTAATCCTTAACCATCCTGACATACCACACCAAGAGAAATCCCACACCAATAACTATATTAAAGCTAACAATTACAATCCAGGTTCACACCAATTGGCTGTTTTCTGTAGTTTAATACAGACTTAAAAGTTTTCCATTGTGACTTTAAATATAACTTCGAATACCAACACATTTTACATGTTGCTGAAATAAATGGCTTCAAGAGGTCTACAATACTTAAAATGGTTCAAGATCATATATATAACATATGTATTACATCAGTTACTACTTTGAAACAATTAGAAGAAAAGATATAAGAAGTTTACTTATCAACCTTGGACTTTCAATAAATTTGCAAGAATTTTCCAAAAACAAAGTATAAAGTAAGCTCCAAAAAATAACTTCAGTTTGAAGAATTTAGTAAAGAAACCTTTGAATAATTCATAAACAAGCTGGAGTTTACAAGATATCATGTAATAACTGCAATGCTTTCTACAGTGGAAGAACAAAAAAGTTCAGACTCCTCAGTTGGAACATTTAAAATAAATAAATCAGCAGTAGCTAATCATTTTTGGAATTCTAACCACAGTATTGGTCAACAGATACAACTATTAAAACCTATGCAATTAATAGTGAACTAGACATTTGGGAAAAAACATTCTAAACAGTGATGAAGATATAATTTTGAATTTTGAAATTCGAGTAAATAATTCTATATTACAGTTTATTGAAAAACAATCCACATGTACAAGCTTCAATGGTTCTAATGACATTGATGCTTAGTTGACTAGTAATGAATCCTCTACAAAAGATCAAATCATTAATAATCGAAATCATAACGAGCCTTGGAGTTTAGTGTTGGTGGTGGAAGAAGGAATACATCGCCCTCGTTATATGTCTGGCAATCGAGATTCAATTCCACACAAGAGAAAAACGGTCTTCTGTCCAATAATACAACATGATATCCAGCCGTTCATGTCCAGTGGGATCATCATGTTGGCCAAGATTGTTTCATTTCATAAAGTTGGTAATGAACATCAGGAGACCAGTGGTGGGTGGTTCTACAAGCTTCCTTGTGAGAAGAAAGAAGCCTCATATTCAGCAGTTGCAGAACCTTTCATTGAAAATGGCAGATGTCAGCCGAAAACGTTCCAGAGTTCCACACTATCTGAGCTAGTAATCTTTAATATTTAAAATGTCAACTACTCATAAAAATTGTCTCCCTTTAAATATTTGGTTGGTAATTAGAATATCAATTTTAATTGGTTTCTTTTACAATGGATCTCCTAAAGCACATGAGAAATTTTCATTATTTTATGCAATTAATCTGTTTTTTGAATACAGAAGAAACTTTCCTGGCTCTGCAAAATTGAATGTTTGTTTAAATTTAATGCATAAAAGTTTTAGCTTCTTTCACTCATAAATCTTTAAACCATCTTCTGTGTGGTGCAGCTCCTTGAATTCTAAATTCCATTTTTATATTTTATAACAAATTAAATACTGATTGAAATGCAGCTCATTCAGAAAGAGACAGTTTAAGGTACTTGAGTAAGCTGATTCATACATGAGAATCAATGGGTGAAATGATGCTCAAATGAGCCCAGGGTCCATAGAGCTTAGTCACCCGACATTCGTCTTGAAGGATAAGGAAAAAACCCGGAAAACACCTTAACCAGGTAACTCACCCTAACCAAGATTTGAACTTGAGACCTCTCGAACGTGAGGCAGACATGCTACCACCATGCTACCAAGGCGGGCGCTCAAAAATTAACTTGTCTCATTAAGTCACTTGTGTAGTTCTATGAAGAATTTGCCGACAAATGGTCATAAAACAAACTATAATAAGGCATTCATAATTATATTAACATTTTGAATAAATGTAGTACATAAATAATTTTAGTTTATCATTAAAGATGGAGATTCCAAGACTCATTTGTCTGTCATCCCTTTTAATTATAAATTTCTTTTAAATTCTGTGTCACAGAAGTGAAATACTGATTGAAATAATTCAGTTTATTCAAAAAGGTTCTGGAGTAAGCTGATCAATGTATGAGATAATAAAATAGAGAAAATACTGTGAATATCTAAAGTGAAATACAGTTTACATAATTCTGTTTTAGACCATGCATTACTGCTATATCTGCTGCATGAACAAGTAACAGTCATGCAGCAACAGCATCAACACCAATATTCCAACTGAAAAGATTCCTCTGTTACTACAAGATTGGTTCACTTCAATTAACATCAGTGAAGTGGAAACTCAGGATTTATTAGCCTTCACATCATGTTGTATAGAACAGAATACCTTTACATTTAATGGAAAGCCGTATAAACAAATACATGGTTTAGCTATGAGTAATACTTTACATGGTTATGTTTTACGTTCTAGCATTTAATTTTCAATTATAAAGGTTCTCCAAATTATATTTTGTAATGGAGCCGCTCTCTTGGCACCTGCAAATCGATAATGTAGTTTTATTCATCCGTTAAGTCAATACATTGACATTGGATACGTCAATACAAATATTTAGAACAATACAAATAATATAAGTATAAAAATAAAAAATAAGTTGCATCAAGTGTAATTAATAAGATCTAAGCATGAACTCATAAATATATATAGTTGCATGGCTCTACAACTACACAGCATTTAAAATGCATCACAAATATATACAATTATATGGCCAGCTACAGTGTATCTAGAAATTCACCTATATCATAATATGAATCACTTAATAAAATTTCTTTCAACGATAGTTTGAAACACCTCATGGATTTTATGTTTTTCAGATTGGCCAGTAGTTTATTATACAGAGTGACTGCTGAATATCTAACTCCTTTGGAATAAAGTGTAGTTCTATGTGTTATTGTTCTTAAGTCTGTTTTACCTCTGGTGTTATGATGATGTATTTGATTATTTGTGGTGAAATTTTCAAGGTTTTGTTTTGTATAACATAGCAAACAGTATATATACAGACTGGGCAGAGTCAAGATTTTCAACTCCTTAAAGAATTTCCTGCAGGAGTCATTTTTTTCCTGACATTAGGCATCTAACAATCCTTTTTTGTACTTTAAAAATCAAGTGACTGTCTTTACTATCCCCCCAAAACATAATGCCATACCTCATTAGACTTTCTGCATATGCAAAATATAAGGTTCTCATGTCACTTGCATACAACTCATTTTTATTACTCTTAATGAGAAGTAGAATTTATTTAACTTTATTACTAGGTATTTTATGTGTGCTTCCCAGTCTAAATGCTGATCTATCCATACTCCCAGAAAATTTGCTTCTGTCTTATAAGAAACACATGCACCATACAACTTGATGTCAGGTTTGCCAACATTTTTATTTTGTTTGTGACGAAACGATATTGCTGAAGATTTGCTTGTATTAATAATCAATTTGTTTTCAGCAAACCAAGTTTCAATTTTACTGGTTATGTGTTTTGCATTTTCATTTCCCTTTATTATAACATTTGTGTCGTCAGCAAACATAGTTACTCGAGTTGGATTTAAATAATTTGGGAAGTCGTTTATGAATATTAAAAAGAGGACGGGTCCTAGTATGGATCCCTGGGGAACTCCATATTTAATTTTTTTCATTTTTGAATAGTGATTACGTACGACATTCCGCTCATCGTCATTTGTGATTTCCACCATTTGTTTCCGATTTTTTAAATATGATTGGAACCAATCCCATACAATTCCCCTTATCCCATAATAGTACAGCTTTTGTAACAGAATTTCATTATGAATCATGTCAAATGCCTTGGTTAGATCTATTAGTAAGCCTGTACAGTTACTGGTAGACCGCAAACAAACTGCAGTCGGTGTGTGCATGCGTGAGGACAGCCTCTCCCCTTCTCGCCATCCAAGCATCACGTGACTCCCACACCTCCCTTCCTGGATGCGACAGAGCGCAAACCACACGAAATGAGTGTATTTTAATACTGTTTCGATTTTCAAAGTTAACAGAAAATAATTACCTCGGACATGACATCACAATCTATCAACAAATAGATAGAATCATAGTATCTCTAAACCCTAAGGAACAAAGCAGTTATTTGGCAGAAAATGCAAAGAGTGAATGTAACAGTGAATACAATACAAAACATGAAACATGAATGAAACATACCAGTGCAGCTCACGCGATGGAGGAGAGGCAATCTAAAATGATGGTACAGGGGGAAATCTAGAGGACTCCAGTGTTTGTAAAAGCATTTTGTTCATGGTCTAGTTATAGCTTAGGTAGTACCTCACTAATGATTCGTTATTAAAAGGCCTATGTGACTGTAACATGCGGAGGGCGAGGAAAGGGAGGGGCAGAATGCATTGCTGGTTACCATGGCTACAGATTCGATTCATAGAAGCCTTATATTCCGCACCAACTCCTGTTGCCAACACAATACAGGACTGTCTTCCTATCTTTTCTGTTGGTAGAAGTGATAACCCGCTTGAAGCAAGCCCCAAAGTGTCATGTGCTACTGTTTATTATCGGTTTGCATCCTATGTAAAAACAATTTTTTCAGGTGATCAGTGATTATGTGACATATGAAGTGTTTAATTTTTCATATTTAAGGGATTAACAATGAATCCAACACACGACTAGGTGTTACATTCTCCAAACACCCTTTTCCTAATGGAAAAATGACAAACGTAACGTGGTAAATGTCAGAAGGCCAACACCAGTGCTATGTTTAGAAAAAAACTTTGCGGCGGAGCATCTACAAAATACACCAGGAGATTTAAGACTTGGCATGAGGAACATAATTGTGTCGGATTGAAGAAGCTGAAAAAAAAAAAAAAAAACACTAACAAAATTGCAAACACTCTTTGGGAAAGTTAACTTCTATATATTGTAAAATACAAAGAAAACATTAAGCTTAACAGGCTTTTCATGCAATATCCTTTTAGGAAAGTAGACAAGAAATGGCATTTCGTGGACATAATGAAAGCAAGGACTCTTTAAATAAAGGTAATTTTAAGGAAATTTTGGGTTTATAAACAGAGGGAATCCCCATCAAAATTCAAAATCACTATTCCAATATAAAATCAGTTTTTGCGACTGATTTTGCAAATTTTGGTTAGCCAATTTTCCGAGTAACCTAATCAATTCGCCCAGGGCCGCACCAGATGAGAATATACAATAGAACATGTAGTGTGAATCTCAAGTGAAATCACTTATATAATTCTGTTTTAGACCATAGAAGGCAGTTACATCATCTGTATGCACAAATAGTACAGCTAATGCACTAACAGGAACATGAGCAACCGCAACAGCCAGAAACAACTATTTCTACTGCAGCTACATCAACAACTGCAGCCATAGTTAAATATGGAGTTCTACAAGGTTCAATTCTTGGCTCAATTCATGCACTTAATTTATATCAACAATATCTCCCCTTAGCAATGATAAACATTGCAATTATGGTCTTGTTTGCTGATACTAGCATAAGTGGCTAGCTGCATAGTGACTAATGCATACAGCACTATATGCAATTGGTTTAAGGCAGATAAACTCACATTAAATATTGGGTCTTGAAGTTTGAGGCATACTGTTTGCAAAATTTTTCTCTGCACATAGGCACTGATAAGGCTGTGCTCGACCAGACTTCACTCATTAAATTCTTGGGTTTGCAAGTTGATGCAAATATTAATTGGAAATCTCAGAAACTATTTTTAGTTGGTTTATTAATACTCGTCACTTGTTTATATTTATGAACACATAATTAATTGGAAACCTCATATAGAGTATCATATCCAAGTTGAGATTAGCTACTTTTGTGCTTTGATCGTTTAACTAATTCAGACATTAGAACAGGTATACTATGTGTATTTCTGTTCAACAATGAAATATGGTATGATACTCTGGGGTAACAGAGTAAGCAAATAGATTACAGAAAAGAGCCAGCACACCAATATGTGGCATAAATTTTATGGCTCCATGGCTGAACATTTTAACACTTCCTTTTGAATATATCTATGCTTGTTTCCATGTTGAAAATGAAGTGTACTTTACACAAAATGAGAATATATGAAGCATAAATACTAGACAAAATGGACTCTCACAAACCCAGTGTTACGATTGTTTCCAGAAAGTAGTATATTATGAATGTCAATATTCAATACCCTTCCAAAATGCTTAAAATTAATATCTTCAGGGAAAATGGATAAATATAAGTCTGCTCTTAAAAACTATGTATGGTAAGGTCTATTACTCAGTACAGGAATTTATGAATGATTATTAAATGGTCTTGTGAAATAAAGGGAAAGTGATGTATCATTGTATTGGTTTAATATATTATGGCCATAAACAAATTGTCACATTTTTCTTGGATTGTGTCATGTTTATGCATGACTCACTTAAATCTAATTTCCTTTCCTTTTTTAATCGTGTATGTTGATTAGGCAGTGTGTTCAGGTAATGAGTAATTTTATAATATGTACAATAGTACTTCAAACTGTTTTCCTCTCAGTCAAATGTTAAAGATGTTAGATTTGGTGAAAAATGGTGGTAAATTGATTTTTTTTTTAAAAAAAAAAAAAGCATGTTTTGAATTATGGTGGTAGTTAAAATGGCTTATGTTGATTTGGTGAGATTGTTTTCTGTATGATGTGTTCAATGTTTTAGAGCACTGCTCAGTGATGGGCCCAATGTAGATGGAAATGCCTGGATTAGTAACTATGATTTAGGACGAGGAGTATAACAAGATGGCGGAGTATAACAAGATGGCGGCAGCAGGTGTTTCATCTTTTGGCGGTTCCTCAGTTTTTCATAGTTGTCAGGGAAAAAACGGCCCAGATCGCGACTTTTTGTGCTCAGATCAATCAATCAGAACTGAAAACGTAGGTGGAAATGAAGACAGACAAAGAAACGCAAAGGGAAAAGTGAAATCTGATGAAGTGTACTGCCGTAATCAACGTGAACAGATAGCGTCGCTACACAAGATAATAGAAATCTTAAGAAAAGACCTTCAGGAATCCAACGAAACAATAAAAAAACTTCGAGAGGAGAATAAGCAATTAAAACTAGGAGATATCAGCATGAAGAAGGAACATAGTACTAAAGTTAATGAAAGAAGAGGTAAACGAGGAACACGTGAAGAAAAACGACGAATGGAGATGCGCAACCAAAAGCTCAGCGGCACCAAGAAAGCTACAAACCAATAAAAAGAGCGATATCTGTCTACAGAATCGTTTCCGATTACTCCAAGACCTACAAGATACTTCCCTTAGCAACTCAATAAATCTCAATTCAGTAAACGCAAGAGAAAGTGTGGGTAGAACACAAAACAGTCAAACTTTGCAGATTTTTCACCTGAATATCCAAGGTATCAGAAACAACATCCTTGAAATTGAAGCTTTAATCCATGGTAGTTTAAAACTAGTAGATGTATTATGCCTAACTGAACACTGGCTAATTTTGAATTAAATCAACTCACAATACCAGGGTTCACACTAATACAGGGTTACAGTAGAACATTCAAAAGAAATGGAGGCTCATTAATTCTAGTAAAAAATTCTGTGAAAGCTAAATCTATATCCACATTTCTGGAACTAAATATGGAAGAGCATTTTGAAACCAGCATCATAGAATTAGACAAGCTGATAATCATATGTATTTATAGAAATCCATCAAGTGACAAACATTCTAATCGCAAGGCTGGATACTATTCTGAGCTATTTTCTAAAACAAGAGAAAACTATAATTCTAGTGGGAGATATTAACAAATTTTTTCACAACAAAGTAATGATAAACTGAAGTTCATATCTCTTAAATATTTATGGCATTCTACCAACAATTGATGTACCAACAAGGGTGACTAAAAGTTCAAAAACTGCCATAGATCAAATAGCCATAAGCAAAGATCTAATTACTTTTGTTAAAAATATAAATGTTTTTGATACTTGTCTCTCTGACCATTTTGCACAATCTCTAACCATCAATTGGTCAAGCAGAAAGAACTCTAGAAAATCTGTCATAACATTCAAAAAGGTCGGATTACAGAAGGCAGAAAATAATGATTACTTCAACCATTTGCTGGGGAAAGAAACTTGGGAAGATATTTATGAGGAAAATTCAGTAGATACTACATTCACTAGATTTTTAAATACCTTTAAATACTACTACGATATAGCATTCCCACTGGTTAAAGTCAATGTCAAAGAAAAACATTCCTCATGGGTAACCAAGGGCATTAGAACTTCTAGTGAGAAACTAAAATTCTTTAGCAGCTTAATTAGAAATGGTAATGCTTCCAAAGAATTGGTAAACTATTATAAGAAATATAAATCAATCTATAAAAAGGTTATAAAGGCAGCAAAAATATTAGAGAACTCTAGAAATATAAACTCATCCAAAAATAAACAGAAGGCCATGTGGGACATAATAAAAAGGGAAACTAACTCAAACAAACCATTGCAAGCAAATATTACATTGAAACACAAAGGCAAAACAGTAACAAATCCAAGAGAAATAGCCAACATATTTAATGATTTCTTTGTAGATGTCTCAAAAAGTGTGCAAACGAAGAGCTTCTTAACAGATGGTCCAGAAAATAAAGCCCACATTCATTGCAATGATAAATCACTATTCCTGGCACCAGTCTGCAATGATGAATTAGCTGATGTAATTAGGGAGCTAAAAAACAAAAAATCAGATGCCCTTGATGGAAGCTCAACCTACTTAATTAAAAAGTATAGCAAGAATATCTTAAAACCGCGGTGTCATATAGTAAATAAATCTCTTCAAAGTGGCACATTCCCCCTGGAACTAAAAGTAGCAAAAATAAAACCAATATTAAAAAAAGGAGATGAAAAGGACCCAAACAACTATAGAACAATAGCTCTACTTTCAACCTTTTCAAAAATACTAGAAAAAGTAATGTTCAAGAAGCTCATGGCATTCCTCAACAAATTTAATATCATTAATAGCAGTCAGTATGGGTTCCAAAGTAAGAAATCTACTAGTCTGCCAGTGATCAATTTTGTTGACAGTATCTATGATGTACTGGACAAAAGTGAAGTTGGGATGGGTATATTTTTGGATCTATCCAGAGCTTTTGACATGGTAGATCAGAATATTCTGTTAAATAAGCTACATAAATATGGCGTAAGAGGGGTGGCCTTCAATTGGTTTAAATCCTACCTTGATATGAGAGAGCAGGTTGTTGAGATCACTTTCACAGAAAGAGGCCAAAAAGAAATCAAAAACATGTTATCACAAAAAAGACCAGTAGTATCAGGGGTTCCGCAAGGATCTATTCTGGGCCCCCTGTTATTTTTACTGTATATAAATGACCTCCCATTATGTCTAATGAACAACTTAGATGCTAAAATCACACTCTTTGCAGATGATACAAGTATCTTCATTGCAGGAAAGGACGATAATAGCCTTCAGCAAAATATAACACCAGCTATAGTAAATGTTTTAAATTGGTTTAAAGTCAATAGGTTGCTTGTAAATGAAGAAAAAACAATAGCACTAAATTTTCAGCATGAGGCTTGTAGGAAAATGGAAAACCCTTGCATCAGAATTGGCTCCAGATTGATAAATTTTGAACAGCAAACTAAATTCTTAGGACTATGGGTAGACAAATATTTAAGTTGGAATAAACCTATAGAAAAGTTAGCAGAGAAGCTGAGCCGTGTTTGTTTTGTTTTACATCAGCCTCGAGTAGAATTTACTGCACTCAGAACCTGTTACTTTGCTTACTTTCATTCACTACTATCATATGGACTACCATTATGGGGAAATATTACAAATAGTAAGATATTTAAGCTACAAAAGAAAGCATTACAAATTATGGTTGGTATTTCTAAAAGGGAAAGCTGCAGAAATCATTTCAGAGATTTGACTATCTTGACCCTACGAAGTTTATATATGAAACAGCTATTGATTTACATGAAGACTAATACGGTGAACTATGTCACGAATGCTAAAATACACACCCATAACACAAGTAATAAAGACAAATTACACACCTATATTCATAAAACAAAACTATTTGAGACTTCTGTCAAATACATGGGTTTAAAGCTATACAACCACTTGCCAAATCAATTAAAAAACATAGCCTCTATAAATAAGTTTAAGGCAGAGCTGCACAATTTCTTTAAAAATTGAATCAGTTTTACTCAGTAAATGAATACTTAGAATACAAATCAGGTAAAGCATAAACTAATCAGTTTGTTGTCCATAATTATACTAATGTATTCTATTTCTATTCTTGTTTCATGTGTCCGAGATTGGAACTCATTAATGAAGAATTTTAGCTGACCAAAGCATTAAAATTAAGTAACTGTGTAAATTATCTGTAAACTTTAGATTGTAAATACCTCATAGATGAATTGTAAATATTGTTAAATACTCTATATTGACAATGCCTATAATTCTGTATGAATTCCTGTGGCTAATAAACATTGTATTGTATTGATTTACATCTGAACAGAAGGGGTATTAGTAAATTTGGTAGACTATTAAATAGAGTAATATATCAGTCAAAAAAGCAATCAGTAGAGAGCAGTGCTGAAGAAAATGTGCATGAAGATGCAGTGTGGACATCACTGAAAATAATGGAGAAGAATCAGATGAGAAATTCTCTAAACTCAACCCTGGGAGTAAGGAACAGGAAGATGAAATGCTGGATGCTATCTTGCTTAATACAGGTAAAATTTCTGAGTCCAAATTTTTATTTAATCTTATGCATCTAATGTTCAGTATTTCAGAAACAAGTTGCACGAATTAGAAGTCATTTTATCATCCACTCACAAACATGTGAATGTCATTTGTCTCACAGAACACAAGGCTCAATGAGAATGTAAGTCCCTTATATAGTATACCAGGGTTTGTTTTTGCAAATATATATTGTTTCAATAAAAAGAATGGAGGTGTTGGTATTCTTGTTAAAAATAAGACACTTTCATACAGCACATATAAATAATGAAACAAACTTTGAACAACAATGTCACAGAACTAAATATAGAAAATAAGAAAATTCTCCTGGTCTGCATATATCGGTCATCTAGTGGATTATTTACTATTTTTGTGCAGCAACTTGACATGCTACTGTCCACTCTCACATGAGAATATATTGTCATATGTGGAGATTTTAATGTTGATTTTCTTGCCAACTCTACAGAGAAACATACCTAATTAATTTGCTTCAAACCTATAATTCGACTCCTGTTATAAACTCTGCAACTAGAATCACAAGCTTCAGCAGAACATGTATAGATCAGATATTTATTAATACTAATGCTCTACCTTTTGCAACCAATATAGGAATTGGTATTTCAGATCATAATGCTATCTTCTTCAGCTGCAGGTATCCCAAAAAATTGCAAAAATAAATGGACAGTCGAGTCTAAATGAAACATACTTGAAACAGTGTCTCTCAGCCCAGAATATAGATTACTTCAACTTCTTACTATGGAAAGAATCATGGGAGGATGTGCTGAATGAGCAGGATATTAATAAGGATGAAACCGTCCTAAGTGGTATAACACTATTTTGGCACTGCTTTCCCCTGTAAGAGACACTGTCCCATAAGCTACCAAATTCTAGGAATTGGATAACAAAAGGAATTATAAAATCGTGCAAGAGAAAAAGGTTTCTTCATGAACTTAATAAAACAAGTACAGACCTCACCTTCAAAGATTACTTTAAAAAGGACTGTAGTACTCTCAGCAAAGTTCTTATCGAGGCAAAGAAAAAGAGTGACAAAGAATTTATTTTAAATAGTGATAATAAAGGCAAGGCCCTTTGGAATGTTAGAAGGGAGTTAAATACAACTAACCATCCAAGAAAAATTACGTTATGTCATGGTGGAGAACAAGTTTTGAACTATCACAGAATCTCCAATATATTCAATGAGCATTTTGTGAATATAGCCAAAAACTTAGCAAGCTCAATGCATTTAGCAGTATTGCTGCAAATAACATCACCATTTTTCTATATCCCGTCAGTGAAGATGAAATAACAATAGCCAGAACTCTAAAAAATAAGAACTCGTGTAGCATTGATGAAATCCCCAATTCTCTGATCAAGCAACGTATCCACTATTTCACAAAACCACTTACTAATATTTGCAATGCCTCACTGGAAACAGGAAGCTTTTCAAATGTGTTTCAGTGACAGCGCAATTTTCTTTTATAAAATATATCCTGGAAGCAAAAGACAAAAGAACTTGTAGCAGGCTTGTTCTTAGATTTAACTAAAGCATTTGATACAGTTGATCATACTATTGTTTTAAAGAAGTTAGATGCTTTTGGTGTTGGAGGATTAGCTAATAAATGGTTTGCTTCTTATCTTGAAGGTACTTATTCAAATCCTGCTGCTATAAAATCTGGTTTTCCTCAGGGATCCATTTTGGGACCTATCCTATTTCTAGTTTATATAAATGATCTTCCATCTTACCTAATACCGATCAACAGTATTCTCTATGCAGACGATACAAACCTTATTTTCAAAAATAATGAGAGATCTCTGCAGGAAGAAATCAATTATACCATTACGGAATTGGAGAAATGGATGACTAATAACAAACTTCATATAAATATAAGACAGTAACTCTTAAATTCAATCAACAATTGGGAGTACCTAATCCTGTTTCAGTCTCAATATTTAATACATTGGTAGGTGAGAGCCTGTACATCAAGTTTTTGGGGATCATCATTGATACCCAGCTCAACTGGACAGAGCATGTCAACATTCTAGCAACAAATTAAGCCATATGTCTCAGAAACTATTTGTAGTTGGTTTATTAATACTTGTCACTTGTTTATATTTATGAGAGACTAGTTTCAAAGACATTCGCCGCCATTTTCAATCTCTTTCCAACTGGCCAACACTTAACCTCAAATTGTTTATTCCTCAAGACTTGTTGGCCTATTAGATATATGTGTTTGGAGGAATTTAGTAACAGTGACGTCAAAATTAATCTCAGAAACTATTTGTAGTTGGTTTATTAATACTCGTCACTTGTTTATATTTATGAGAGACTAGTTTCAAAGACATTCAATGAATGCCTGACTGAGGTTTTTCCGAGGTTTCCCTCAGTCATTAAAGCAAATGCTGGGTATCTATTTTCACCTCGGTGCAACCTTGCAAAATTGTTATTTCTTACTTTTTTTAAATGGGTACTATATATATCTATATTATATTTGACTTAAATTTTTTTTTTTATGAAACCCATATTCTGTATGAATTTTGTTGGTGAATAAAAAATCTGAATCTGAACAAGCAAAACAAAAACATAACTGCAACAGAGTGCACCAGCTCGAGTAACAGCAGCAACTCCAAGTAATTTCCTGAAGTGCCACAGCAGTTGCAGAAGCATTGAAGTGATTTTAAGTGCCAAGTGTTGCATTTTAGGGACTTAATGTTTGAGTTAAACATGTATATACACAGGCAGCCTTCCTCTATTTAGTATAAATATACAATAGAAATAGAAAATAAGCTCAAAATCCATTACTATCACTTTTATCAGTTCCATCTACAAACTAGTCAAGCAAATATTGAATCCTAATTATGTATTTGGAGGAATTAAGTTACAGTGACATCAAAATTAATCACAAAAACTGTTTGTAGTTGGTTTATTGATACTCGTCACTTGCGACTGAATCCTAAGCTTAACAGAAGCATAAACCATACTTCTGTATGATCGATGTGGTAAATATTAGGAAAATACCTTGATATGAGATAATCTATTCGTCATGTTTGCATGACCAACACAGAAAACTATTCTAAGTTTTTTTAAATGAAAAAGGTTTTTGAAAATTAGACCCATTCTCTGAAAGAGTAACACCACAAAAAATGTAAATAAAAAATGTAAATAAAATTGTCTCCTTTTACAATATCTGCACATTTTGTGAAAGATTTACTTCTTAAGGTTTATTAATTATATAATTGGCCTTTGCAGGCTTCTTCCACAATATTCAAGAGATAAATTTGGTCATGAAAATGGCTTAAAAATATTGTACTTCAGTGTAATAGCTATTCTTTTAAAAAATCAAATTTTGCCAAAGAAAGTTTTGCAGCATTTATCAAATAGCATTCTGTGAATGCTTCAGAAATTTCATACCTACTTTGTTAGCATACTGACATATATACACGAAATATTCTTTAAAGATGCATTTTATTTCTTTCAGATTCAGTTGGCCCCAATGAATGTTTTCTGATGATGCAGAAATGTTGAACAATATTCTACCAAAATGCACAGAAGAGAAGGTAAAGTAATGTTTTGGAAATGACTGACACAAAATTTAAAATTGAGTTTTGAAGAATCTGCATTTACTGCCTAGTAAGTACTTGTCTTATGGTTTTGGCTCAATATTCTTTAGGAATGCAGACTCCAGAGGCTACATTCAGAATACTCTAGTTAAATACTTCTCATACATATATTTACCTTAACTATCATTTGAAGTTGCTTATCAGATTTTGTGCTGATTGCACTTTCTTACGAGGCTTTTGTCTCAGGTGTTTCACATTTCCCCCTTTTCCCGTATGGGCGCATGATGGTTGCCTTGGCTTTCCTCTTGGAGTAACTCTGGCGAGGCGAGGCGAGGCGAGTCAAGGGAGTTGGGGCTCTGCTTTCATGGCGCGTGCATGGTGAGTAATTCGTTCTTCTATATTTAAGTGTCAAATAGGCTGGGTCACCTTCCCAAGTTTTCTGTGCAACTGAAACCGTGTGGGCTTGTTATGTAAAAGCTGATTGTCAATTTGTAGCTCCTGAAAGGCAAGAGCTGTAACTTCCCCTTTGCAATTAAAGGTATATTATTCAGATGATCTGTTTAATTGACTTAGGAAGTAGGGGCAAAACCTTGGTCACAAATTGGCCCTGACAACATAAGTCCCTACCCCTATTTATAATTGTACCTTACAGTGCAGTTCAATTTGTAAAAGTGAAAAATAAAAATATCCATGTAAAGACTTATTTAGCATGAGGATGTTCTCTTCAAAATTTGTTCCATTTTGGAAGGCACTCAACTAAAATATCAACATCACATTCTACCTGAAATTTTATCAGGACTTATGCTATTGAAAGAAACAACATTGTCTAATAATCCATTTTTATTTGGGGTTCTCATTACATCTATTTTCATTAAAATCTCCCTATTGTTTTTAGATGGAATGCAGAAATTCCTGTAGCAAAAATGTAAAGTAGAAAGGAATATGAGAAGCAACTTTTTTGTACTAATCCAGAAGTTAAATTATTAAAACAATGGAATGTACGGATAGATTGAAAAGATTGGATGATGAACTCTGAAATCCTACCAATAGATGTCTCCTCAATAAAAGTGTTGGTTCCAGTAGATGACAGTAAGATAACGAACTATCCATCAACTTCCAGAACCGAAAGGCTATTCAGTCTGCTGGCTTGATGTAACAAAGATGTCACAAAACTAGGCCCACAGGATTTTACAAAACAGATAAGTTAATAAGTGAAGTGTGTTGCTAGGTGCTATAGTTTATTCATAATACTTGATTCTTCACTCTCAGTAGTCCAGTTCTTTTAAAAAGTAATAGGTTAATTGATTTGATGCACTGCTTTGGTTACATTGCAAGTGAGTTAGGATGAATAGTTCAATAAAGAATATTTAATTTAAATTTTAATAATGTTAAATCTGAGATCAGTTTTTCAGACTTCAAGTAAAGAAGATATTTTTGCAGATACCCATTGTAGAGTAATGCTTATCTGTCAGGAAAACCATTAATTTTCAACAAATGGCAGAAGAACAAAATGTCATTCAAGCAGAAAGGAATTAACATTTCAAAAATTTAAAGAATATTGCATTTAAATTATATAGTTTACACCTTAAGTTAACGTATTAGGAAACTCAGTTTGGTTTAATCTGGAACCCAAATTATTTGAAAATCTTATTTCCAGTATGAAAAAACCAAAAAGAAATTCTACACAAATCAAAAGAAATTAAAACTAATGGCACAGTAAAAATGATAACGTAATCAATCTTTCAAAGTGCAATTTTAATGAAAAGCTGAATTTTTTAAATAAGGCCACAAAAACATGTGTAGAACTAAGAGTGTATTAAATGTGAGTATATTATGGTGTAATCGAGTAGAACTTCTACTGTAGGGAGAAGATTATATAAGAATTCAGAATGATCCTTTTAAATCGTGCATTGTAAACGTATCATACCAAAACTTCATATTGTAAATGTCAGTCAACCAATTTTACCAAGAATTTATGCTCTACCTAAAATTCATAAACCTGGTAATAAAATGAAACCTATTGTAAATTTGATAAATTCATGCACTTACAATCTGGCAAAATGGTTAAACAAGAAATTTAGTAATTTTGATATATTTGAAAGCTTAAGTATTGAAAATTCTTTTGAGTTGGTAAACAAGATAAGTAATATATTATCAAATATTCTGTTTCCTAGTATTCCTATAGAAAAGCTTTTGATGTTTTAGAAAAAATGGTTGAAGCCCACATATTTGAATAAGGAATTAATAGATTTCTTATTAATAGAATGATTAATAGAACAATTCTGTAACAGAACATGCAGAATGCCGTGAGCAGATGCATTTTAAAAGAAGAGAAGTCAGTTTACGATCTGCATTTAGAGCAGAAGCTAATTGCCAAAACAGAACTGAAGTCACATACAATTCTGAGTACCTCAAAGAAATGTTACTCAAGCCCCTTCGTGAAAATAAAGTAATGGGAAACCCATTTCAGTAACCTCTTTGGAGGGAAGGACAGAACGTCAAATGACCTCATAGCCCGCATGACAAATACAAGAAAGCAACTAAATGACCCAATCAGAGCTGACGATGTAGCTTGTCTCCTAAGAAATACCAAGAATAACAAGACTACCGGCCTGGATGGGATTTTCACAGAGCACCTGCAGTCTCTGACCAAAGAGGTGTTGCGCTCCTGTTCAACAAATGTCTCATGAATAGTAAAATCCCACAGCAATGGATAAAGACAATAATGGTACTTTACAAAGGCAAGGGAAGGAAAGACGACCCAAACAATTACAGGAGAATCGCATTGGAGAACACACTGTTTAAATTACATTCCAAAGTACTCCTTGAGCGCACTGAGCAAAGACTATGCGCAAACATCCCCAAGAATCAATTTGGGTTCACTCCAGACATATCGACCTTGCATGCTGTGCAGGAATTCCTGTTAAGAGATAAGAAACCTGGCGCAACCAAACACCCCTTTGTATGTAATATTTATAGATAACTCTAAAGCCTTTGACAGCATAAACAGAAAGTCACTCTGCCACAAGCTAGAGAACATATCGGGCAGGACTAGTCTAGAGTTGGAAACAAACTCTATACTTAGTGCTAACTTTATTGCAATACACAACAGCATATCACTGAAAAAATTGAGTAAACAAGGGGAGTCCTTAAAGGGAACTATGAGCCAAGCCCTATTTAATGTAATGACGGCAAACATTGGTCAAGCTATGTGCTCCAATAATGTAAAGCTGCTCATTATGCAAATGGCATGGCCATTCTTTCCAAAAACCCTGAAGACCTGCAAGAAGTGCTGGAGAGCATCAGAAATTTGGTGTTAAAGAATGCCATGGAAATAAATAGCTCTAAGACAAAAGCAATGATTTTCAGGAAGGGAGGTAATCTATAAAAAAATCTACCACTTAAAGGGCAGCGAGACAGCCATAGAATTCATTCCAGGTTTAAATACCTGGCAGTGATGCTGCAGACCACAGAAAACACATTGTAGTAGTAGTAGTTTTATTCATCCGTTAAGTCAATACAATGACATTGGATATGTCAATACAAATATTTAGAACAATACAAATAATATAAGTATAAAAATAAAAAATAAGTTGCATCAAGTGTAATTAATAAGATCTAAGCATGAACTCATAAATATATATAGTTGCATGGCTCTACAACTACACAGCATTTAAAATGCATCACAAATATATACAATTATATGGCCAGCTACAGTGTATCTAGAAATTCACCTATATCATAATATGAATCACTTAATAAAATTTCTTTCAACGATAGTTTGAAACACCTCATGGATTTTATGTTTTTCAGATTGGCCGGTAGTTTATTATACAGAGTGACTGCTGAATATCTAACTCCTTTGGAATAAAGTGTAGTTCTATGTGTTATTGTTCTTAAGTCTGTTTTACTTCTGGTGTTATGATGATGTATTTGATTATTTGTGGTGAAATTTTCAAGGTTTTGTTTTGTATAACATAGCAAACAGTATATATACAGACTGGGCAGAGTCAAGATTTTCAACTCCACTATGGACCTTCAAGACCGGACCACTGCGGACAATAAAATACCAATTCCCAGGATACAGAGTGTCCCTACCAACAGCAATGGCACCCTTCGAACTCAAGTTCGCATCAATGGCCACATACAGAATTCAGATATGGAATCATCTAAGTACACAAGAAGCAGATACACGTACTTAATAGCACAAGAACCATTTCATTGAAGACAACAGACTGTTTCAACCTACCAGAAACCCAAGCATACAAGACACCATCGAAGATAGAAAGGCCAATAAAATCACGAGGAACATAATGGAAACTGAAGCAATGAAAACAGATGCTTGGGAAGGGTTGAACTTCCAATTATGTCACATGTATATATGTTTTGCTGCACATGGTTTTCACGGGAAGATATGTGAGAACGCGACTTACGACGCCAAGGAAGACAGCAGGTGTAACCTGTGACAAGCCATACTCCAAATACCACTTAGTGAAATGCAGAAGCAGAATTGACATATTCAACGCAATAGCAAAAGACTGGTGAAAGTGAAAATTTTCAAATGTTAGTAAGTACACAATGTGTTTAATAAACCTTTCAAAATAGATTTTGTGAAACTTGCTAATTTGTTTGGACAACTTCAATTTCAATGGAAAATTTTTCAACAAACTTCAGGAGTAGCTATGCCTCTTTCAGCTTTTCTTACTGATCTTTTTATGAGCTTTTTTTCTCTTCTGAAATACAAGTTAAAGAATTTCTTTAGTTTTTAAAACATGGTTAGATATAAGGATAACATTTGTGCTATAGTTCCTGGGAGAGTCAATGATGCTTTAAAAATTCTAAATTTGCAGGATAAAGCTGTAAAGTTCACATTAGAAATTGAAAATAGTAGTAGTAGTAGTTTTATTCATCTGTTAAGTCAATACAATGACATTGGATACGTCAATACAAATATTTAGAACAATACAAATAATATAAGTATAAAAATAAAAATAAGTTGCATCAAGTGTAATTAATAAGATCTAAGCATGAACTCATAAATATATATAGTTGCATGGCTCTACAACTACACAGCATTTAAAATGCATCACAAATATATACAATTATATGGCCCTTTCTGGATTTAAAGATAGTAAAAAAACTTCGGCATTTATAGATAATCAACTCATACGTTTCAACCGTTTTTCACATAAATTTGCTGTTTTTAACAGTTTGATTTAGAGGTTAATAAATATACCCCTAAATAAGGTGGAATTTAATACGAAATATAAACACATTATTAACACTGCTTTAATGGTTTTAATCAAGATTTCATACACTAAAGAATACAAAAATGTAGGTATGAAAAAATATAAATATTTCCACCCTTAAATATGTAAAAGATCAATTTTTAAAAATTTACTTATCCTTGGGCAAATAAAAATTTCCAATTTTTTTTAAGTAGTTGGTATAATATTGGTACCTCAAAATAAATACAGCATAAAAAAAAGTCTACATTTATCGAGTTAACTGTGAGTACAATCATTTACATTGATAGGACCAAACATACTTTAGAAACATTGAAGGAACATTTCAGATGGATCAGTCAGCAGAGGCTGATCATTTTTGGTCATCTAAACATGACATAAATCCAGAAGTTTAATTATTAAAACAGAATGGACCGATAGATTTAATGGTTTGGGAGAAAATATTTATTTTGAAGAATAAAGATAATGTGATGAACTTTGAAATCCTGCCAATAGACATCAGTAAGTTTGTATTGGCCCCAGTAGATGGCAGTAAGATAGTGAACTATCCATTAACTTCCAGAACTAACCAAAAGGTTATTCAGTCTGCTGGTTTGAGGATGTGACTAAGACATCACGAAACTGGTCCCAGAGGATTTTACAAAACAGATGAGGATAGTTGACATTCGTCACTAATGATTCACGTGTAAGTTCTTATGTTATGTGAAATATTTGGTGGAGTTAGCTCTAATGTCACACTGTTGAGAACTTTTACAGAGTGCAACATATTCAGGCACGGTATACAAACAATCTGAAATCTATCTCCATTAGAAAGAAGTATTAACAGCAATTTCTTAAGATAAGTGAAGCCTTTATAACAAATTTATATTTGTGTAGTATCGGGTTGTCTCATAGATTCGTTCGCTTCTTGCTATGTGTTTACTACTAAGAACTCCTGAGAACACTGCATGCGCCCATTACTTTTACGTCAAAGAAGTTGCCTAACAATATGGGGTTTGTTTACAAATAGAATAACTGAAAAGAATGCTATGAACACAAACCACAGCGACCTCACGGCCAAAGGTAAATAGGTCAACTTATGTAAGAATTGGTAACCAAACTTCAGTACCAGTTTGTGGATGCAACAGTGTGGAGTTGTAACTTGTGAATGTTAATTTGGAAGGCAAGAAGGAACATTTTCAACATTTAATGCTGTTTTATTACCGTAAAGGTAAAACAGTCTCACAAACTCAACGGAAAATTTGTGCTGTTTACGGAGAAGATGCAGTGACGAATCGAACATGTCAAAACTGGTTTACTCGATTTTGAGCTGGGAACTTCTCTGTGAAAGACAAACCTCTTTCTGGACGTCCTGTGGTTGTGGATGAGGAAAGGATAAGGACATGATTACGAACCCCAGAATAACAACTCGGGAGGTAGGTCAGGAGCTAAACTTCTCATGCAACTGTAGCCAGGCACCTAAAGAAACTTGGTTACGTAAATCTTCAGGATGTATGGGTTCCGAACGAACTGAGTGAACAAAATTTAGTTCAGCGCGTTTCCATCTGTGACACATTGATAAGACGCAATAAAACTGCCCCTTTTCTGAAACAGCTGGTTACAGGAGATGAAAAGTGGATTGTGTACAACATCCGAATAAGAAAGTCATGGCGTAAGAAAGGGGAACCACCACTGTCAATTCCTAAACCAGGACTTCATCCTAAGAAGATTATGCTGTGCTTTTGGTGGGACTGGAAAGGAATTATTTATTACGAATTTCTTCCTCCTGGGGAGACCATCAATTCAGAGAAATATTGTTCTCAGTTGGATCGTCTGAAGGTTGCCCTAGAAGAGAAAAGGCTAGAGTTAGCATCTAATGGTGGAGTCGTCTTTCATCAAGACAATGCCAAATCACACAGTTCTATGGTAATTCATCAGAAATTACGGGATTTCGACTGGGATGTGTTACCTCACCCGCCTTATTCTCCAGACATTGCCCCATCCGACTATCATTTATTCTGATGCCTGCAAAACTTCCTTAATGGCAAATGCCTTACTTCCTTGGAGGATTGCAGACTCGCCGTAGAAGAGTTTGTCAACCAGAAAACTGCAAGATTTTGGAAAAATGGACTTGATAAGCTCCCTGAGAAATGGAGATATGTTATTGATAATAATGCTACATACTGCACAAAATAAAGTTTGTTTTGAAAATTTCATTGCCTTGTTTACTTTCAATGACCTTGCATATTTAAACAGGTTATCCCTACATAATTAGGCAACTTCGTTGCCGTAGTTACGGGCATACAGTGCAGGCATTCTTTGTTGTAAACACAACAAGAATCGAACGAATTTATGAGACAAACCAATATAATTAATAGTTTATTATTTACATCAGCATAACAAGTTGAAAAGCTTTATTAGCATAACCTAAAGCAAAAACAATACCTCCATGGCCACCTCTAATTTAACAAGTAGGCTTAATAATGCAAATCTAAAGAAAGCAAATTCAAACGTTGGCTACAATGATAGTGGTAACCAAAATGAACAAATGAACCCAGAGGTAAATATGAACATTATGATCAAGACATTCAAGATAACCAAATAACACTTGCTAATAATGAAGTCAGCTCATCTACGAAACCCAGCTACTCTGATGTGATACTGTCAAATTCTACTAAAGCGGAAGCCATAATTATCGAATCCTATGATGGCTTTAGCATCAAGGACCATATTCCTGCACTAAGCAAATTAACCAATCCTAGCAATACATGCTATATTTTCTCACATATCCATTTGTAGGATACGCATATTTCTATCTAGTGAAAAATGTGCTGAAGAAATCGCTAAAAACATCCAAAAATAACTAACGTATGTGCATTCAATTTTATTGATCCAAGTCTTGAAATACCATAGGCTACAACGCTAGAAAGAAACTTTAGTAGAGGGAAGAATACCTTAAGCTATTTAATTTACAAATGGTAACTAAAACAAAAAATAAACAAAATACTATAATATACTATGAATTTCTTGTGAAAAAATGTCTAGGACCAAAAATGTTAATAGTAATGTGGAATAGTTGTCTTGAGTGATCTAGGGGTAACATGCTAGCCTTTGGCTCCCGAGGTCAAATCCAGACCCAGTGGAGGGCAAAATTTTTTCAGGTGTAAAAATCCTCACCATGGCTTCCTTTGAAAGAGAAGTAAAGCTGGTGAACCAGTGTTATATTTATAGCACATGAAAGAACCTCAAATGGTATCTGTGGATTGAGCCGTAGGATTAAGCAAGGTATTTTTTTTGAGGACTAAGCTGTGATTTCATTTGGATTCTGCTATAATAATGTTGATAGTGTAGGTAAGATGTTGGTTTGCAAGCTTTGTAGACATTAGTGTTGACACACAAAAACATAATAAGCCTATGTATGGAAGGAATTGGAGCTCTCTAGATTGGAAATTGATGGCCTGAAATTTGCTAATGGCAGTAAAGATAAATTGCCGGAATTTCAATTGTACTCCAATCCTAGACATAGCACAGTTTTGGGTGCATTTGTGATAAGTTTCCTGAGTAGTTGGGAGGTGGGAAGCAGATTCTCAGCTTTGGTGGAAGCACAGGCAGGGTCTTCTCTGGCTTTACCAGAAGTGCCTACTATGTTGTCGCAGGAGACTAGATCTTCTCTCAGGTCCAAACCAGGAAAGAGGTCCTCTTGATGCCAAACCTAAGGTTTTAGTTGCAGGCAGTAGTCAGGCTAGGGGCATCAGAGAAGACCAGGCAAAATTGAGGGATGAATATACTGTTACCAGTATTTTCAACCCCAATGCTGGTTTGAGCCATGTGGCGGGGACCGTTAAAGATCCTGCAAAGGGTACTGATAAAGGAGATCATGTAGTAATGGAGGGAACCCTGGAAACTATAGGAATCTGTTACTCAACTGGGGCCAGTAGCCACACCGAGTTTCATGAATCTTTTGGAGATATAAGCCTGGGTTTAACATGAATGTGGATGGTTAATCGTAGGCTGGACTGATTTCTTGCTCAAGAAGCAACTGGCCAGTGTTAGAGGTATCCTCCATTGACAGTTATGGTTACACTGGACATGGACTGCATCTGAAGTCTCAAGACAAGGATATGCTGATGCATTCCATTGCTGAATCTCATGCACACCCATGGGTAGCTCCTATAGTATTCCTGCTTTTGTTTCAAGTAGTGTTACTCCTTTTTTAGACTAGATCAGAGAATTAGGACATAAAAATCAATTGAAATGATCAACTGCAATAGCTTGGTATCAATTCAATTAAAAGTACTCTTCTCACAAACAATGATAATAGGAATAATCATCTATATTTCATCAAAATGTAAGAGGTTTAAAAACAAAGTTGAACTCCCTATGAATTTTCATACTGAAAATCAACTACCACAGATTTTATGTATTTATGATCATCCCTTAACAGGAATTTAAACCATTTCATTGCAAGGATATTCTTTAGGAGCAGAATATAATAGAAAAAAGTTACATAAAGGTGGATAATTACATAATTACAGAAAAGTGCATTATGAAACCAAAATATTCAGCGCTCTTCCTAATGATCTTAAAGGAAAAATTCCTAACTTCAGTGCGTTTAAAAATGCTATAGAGTACCTATGCTGAAAATAATTTTATTCTGCACAAGATTAGCTGAGTGACAAATTATCTTGATAAAGCTTATGTAAAGTAGACTAGCTGTTCGAATGACAAATTATTGCCAATAAAACTTTGAGACCTGTTCAAAAGCTGTTTAAATGTATATGTACTGAAGAAATGACAAATTGTATCCATTTAGGTCATCTCATATGCAGATGATACATCTATAATATGTTGGAGCAAAGGAGAAGAAAGCTTAGAAGAAAAAACAACAAATGCAATTGACAAAATATCTCTGTACTTTCTAAACAATGGATTAAAGTTAAATATAGGAAAAAGAAAATTTATGACATTTCAAAGCGATGATCTAAATATAAACATTAACAATATACCTTTGGAATGGGTAAGAAACTTTAAATTTTTGGGTGTTCATATAGAAGATACTCTAACCTACAGTACACACGTAATAAAATGAACTCGGGACTACCTATTACAACTAGCAAAATATGGGAATATCAATACTCTTAAAACTGCATATTATGGCATTATCTTCCCACACTTAACATATGGTATTGAAATTTGGGGGGGGGGGGGGACAAGTAAAACCAATATGTACAGGCTATTAAAAGTACAAAAGAAATGCATAAGAACCATGTACAACCTTCTTGGCCATCTCGGATCCTCAGTACTTATCTCAGGAACTGCAACATCTGTGACAAACTTTTCGTCAGAACGGCTACTCTGAACCTGATGTCAAGAGGGCCCTCGCAAAAGCCAAAAGAGCCAGACCCACATACGTAGCTCCACTGACAAGCCAACTGCTATAGCCTGCATTCCATATGCCGGCAATCTTTTTGGAAAAATTGGCAGAATACTGGCAAGACAACATAAAAGCTATTCATAAACTGCCTGCAAAAATCAGACACTTCATGAGACCTGTCAAAGACCAATTACAACTAAACGTTCCGGGGGTGTACCACATTCCATGTGAATGTGGAGTGCCGTACATCGGACAAACCGGCAGGACCATAGCTACCAGGATTAAAGAACACGATAGAAGCATCAGACTGTTGCAACCTGAAAAGTCTGGGCTGGCGGAACATTGCTTCCAGCAAGACCACAGGGCTAGCTTCGGTCTTGCCACTAGTTTGGCAAAATGCAGTGGCTACTGGGAGCGCAGAGTTAAGGAGACATTGGCTGTCTCAGCAGAGACAGTCACTCTTAACCGAGATGCTGGGCTACAATTTAGTGCAGCATAGAATCCTGCATTAAAACTCGAAAAAGAGAGACTCAGGAAACAGATTTGGCTTACTCAGCAGCGACCAGAGCAGCAGTGTTTTCATTACACCATCACTTGCTGCGACAATCATTACCCTTCGAACCCGCGGACTTATCCACCGTCAACAACAGACTCGACGAGCTCCACTCGCTAATGAACCTAATGGACAATAGCCTCCAAACTAGACTCCACGACCTGAACTAAGCCGAACAAAGACTAGCAGACTACGACGCCCAGAATACCAACATACGCACACCGCCACGTCCACAACCACACACCTGATGGCCTCAACGACCCCCTCCCGGCTGTAACTGCCGGAGATTATGCCCTCCAATACATACAATTCAATTATTAATAAAGATTACTTCCACCTTGACTACCATTCCTCACTTTCACCTCTACTCCCCAGGCGTCGCTCAGGGCCTTCTGGTCATGTTCGGCCCCTTAGACATATCATTTACCTGCCCGCCGTTATAGACGGCCTGCTCTGCACTATCACCTCTAATAACGGGAGTGCTCAGTGCGGAATCCCAACAAGCCACTCCAATGTCTTCCTTACTTCTTACCTCTTATTAGTAGTTAGTAAAATAAAAAAAAAACCTAATCAGACGCGGCGGAGACTTCGACATGGATACAACTACCAGCTACCAGAGCAGTCTTCAGAAGCAAGAAGAAGCGGTCCGCTGCAAAGAAGCAGCCACCGTTGGAGCGGCTCGGCATTGCCGTGGTGTAAACCAAAGCCTTTCGCTTGGTCTCTGAGTATAGCGCTTAGTAGATTAGACGAGTAGGAAAACATGGTCTTAGCAAGCAGTCGCAAGACTCGCTTAAGCGCCTCCGGGTTCGACCCTCTTGTTTTTCCGGGCTTTTTAGCGCTCGCTAACTGCTCTTTCTCTCTTCCTCTCTTCTTTTCCTCCTCCTCTATTAGGCTTAGGCCCCATACGCACGCACACGCACACACATATACACACAGCATACACACTCACCAACAACATGGCAGGGAATTCCAAAACACCCACGACTTCACCGACAAAGACTACCACCAGGACACTACGTGGCAAATCCACCAAAAAACCAAATACACCTGCTCCTGTGGACACACCAAACACTTCTTCGCCAAACACCAAAGAACCCACACCTACCATTCCCACCTCACCGGTGGCCACCACCTCAACCTCTCCAGTTGCCAGCACCTCAAAGGACAACAGACCTAACACAGACACACAACACAAAGAACCCACAGATACACTAACCACTAAAAGATCTGACCTGGCGCCGGTCATGATCAATAAAGGCCAGGCAACACACATTAGAAAAATAAGACAAGACTTAGACAGTCTCAAACCAGTACACACTTACACCGTATCCATAGCCAGGAACAGTGGTGATTTTATGGTTAAATTGTTATGCTTGAGTGACTACGGAAATTTCGTAGAATACCTAAAGCATACCGGCGTACAATTCTACCTGTTGCCC
This sequence comes from Mantis religiosa, assembly GCA_030765055.1. Taxonomy (NCBI): domain Eukaryota; kingdom Metazoa; phylum Arthropoda; class Insecta; order Mantodea; family Mantidae; genus Mantis; species Mantis religiosa. The sequence continues at coordinate 38,422,602 of CM060956.1, read as the reverse complement.
CACCCCCAAGATAGAACAGCTAGATTTGTACTTAAAGGATTGTACGCCGAAATCACCAGCGATGAGATTAAAGAAGACCTGGCCGACTTAGGGATAGAGGCGCTTAGAGCTGTCCAAATGCGGAAACTTAATTGGCAGCGCACCCCCTGCCAATGTTTCTCAGAGGTGGCAGGGACCCTCGAAACTGAAGCAAAAATTTTAGGACTCACACCTAGCACATTTCCGAATCAGGGTAGAAAGGTACCGATCAGACCCCGAACCAAAGCAATGCAGAAAATGCCAGAGACTGTGGCACCTGCAAAGCAAATGTAGGTCCCCATCCTGGGTATGCGCCAAATGCACAGGACCACACCCATCAGGTACGTGCTCCGTTCCGCCCGCGGAACGGCTCTGCGTGTTATGCGGCCAGCAGGGCCACAGTGCAACTTGGCGCAGTTGCACCGTTTACCGCGCAGAGTGCACAAAAAGTATGCCTCATGTCCGCGCGCAGCCACAGGGATCCCCCTCGATGACACCTAAAACATACGCTAAGGCTGCCGCTAGGACGGAAAACGCAGGGTGGCTCATCAGGGATAGTAGAGGTCGACAGCGACCAGCCCCGTTAGCCAAGCCCCCTGCCGCTGTGGCTCCCCGGCCTGCCACCGAGGAGGGCCCAGTAGGTAATGAGCGACGCCCCAATTCTCCAAGCGCGCGCGCGCACACACACACACACACACACACACATACACACACACACACACACACACACACACACACACACACACACACACACAAAGTCCAACAAAACAGGGCCAAAGGCTTCACCCTCCTGCCACAAAGTCGCTCGCCCCCCGCGGTAAGGGACATAAAGGCAATGAAGCGGGATTGGCAAAGCTGCTGAAAGTCCTGGGTCTGCCCAGAGACTATTCCCAAGGATTTTCTTGAGGAAAACCTAGCAATGTTCGGGGCTTTATTAGAACAGGGTACAGACACCACACTTACACTACACTGGCTACTTGAACTACTGACTGACCTAAAAAGCTACAGCCAAGGCTGAAACAGACACGTTACAGACAATACACTGGAAATGTCAGGGAATACGCCGTAAACGCAAAGATTTAACGGACTTTCTTCATACCACCTCAATACAAGTAGCTCTATTAAACGAAACCCATTTAGGGGACGTAGATAAATTTTCAATACCTAACTATACTATTTACAGGACCGATCGTAATCGGAGGGGAGGGGGGACAGCAATAGCAATGCAAACGAGCATCAGTCACTATCAGGTACATATACCCCAATTAAACCGCCTAGAAGCGACAGCAGTAAAGATTAGCACCTTCAGTACAGAGATCGTATTAATAGCTATATACAACCCACCAGGTGACATCGACACCGAGGACGTCCAAAAAAGTATGCAGCTAGGACCAAGAGTAATAGCGGCAGGGGACTACAACTGTAAGCACTCTTTGTGGCACAGTACAAACCCCAATCCTCAAGGGACTAAACTACTAAATTATATCAACACTAACTTTCTTATTTTGGGGTCCGATGAGCCCACCCACATACCTCATGTTAACAGTCACGCGCCAGACGTATTAGACATAGCCATATTAAACAATATACCGTTTAACATCGAATGCACAGTAATGCAAGAACTGACATCTGATCACTTACCAGTACTCCTTGAGGTCACACTTCCCTTGAAGTTTAAGAAAGAAATCCCAAAACTGAATTATAATTTAGTCAATTGGGAAGACTTCAATAACGTTTTAGAAAGATACTTACCGGAAAGCGAAATTATTTCACCACAGCAACACGAAGAAGCTTTATTCAAACTCGAATTGGCAATTAAGGTAGCAACTACAACGTGTGTCCCACAAAAATTTACACCATCAGTAGACGCCCAATATCCGTTAGACATAAAAATCTTACATCAGAATAGGAACAGACTAAGACGTAAATAGCAAAGAACGCGAAATCCTTTACATAAACAAGACTACCGTGATGCCAGAGAGGCCGTTATGGCCCGAACTAGGGAATTTATATCGAACCAATGGAATCAAACTCTCGCGAACTTAAATCCCAACTCTAACTCTGTTTGGCGTATAGCTAAGTACCTAACCAGAGCTAAAACAAACATACCACCACTCATACATGACAACACTGTTGCCGAAACTTCCCAGGCCAAAGCTGAGGTATTTGCTGCCACAGTTGAGAAGGTTTTCACACCAAACCCGGCTGAGGGTCCAGCGAATCTGCAAGAGATTCAAAGCATAGATCAGGAAATACACGAAACAGACTACACTATCACACACAACAATGCGAAAAACTAATCCGGGAGAAATCGGCTGGATTATCAGGCACCTGAAAAACAGAAAGGCCCCGGGGCCCGATAAAATACCCAACATCGTTTTAAAAAATCTCCCACGTAGAGCACTGGAGCTTCTAGCAAAGATTTTCAATTATACTCTAGACAGCGGCAGGTTCCCACCACAATGGAAGGTAGCGAACATAGTGATGATTGCAAAACCACATAAAAACTTATCTCACGCCTCCAGCTATATGCCAATTAGCCTACTGAACGCCTTTGGTAAAGTACTGGAGAAAATAATTCTAAAAAGAATAAATTCCCATATAATAAAACACAACATTCTCATTTCTGAACAATTTGGCTTCAGATCCCAGCATTCAACACAGCAGCTTCTACGCCTTACGGAAGCCATATCTAAAGGATACAATACCAACAAATCGACTGGCGCCATCTTCTTAGATAGTGAACGCGCCTTTGATAAAGTGTGGCATGCGGGCCTACTTTACAAACTCAAATCATACTACTTCTCTGATTCGACACTTGCCCTCATTAAAGATTATATAAGCAAACGTCGGTTCCCAGTAACTGTGGAGGATTCTCCCTCCTCTCTAAAGCCTATTAAGGCAGGAGTCCCACAAGGAAGTTTGCTAGGACCCACCCTCTTTAATTTATATGTAAACGATATGCCAGAACTTACTCGCACTGAAAAATACATATACGCTGACGACACGGCACTGGTAACTCAGTCTACTCAACCGCGGATAATACACCTATGGCTACAGAATGCCCTGAATGATCTTGAACCCTGGTTTCGAAAATGGAGAATAACAGTTAACTCCAGAAAGTGCCAATAAATTATTTTCACAAAAAGAATCCAACATCGACATCCCAGGCACAGACAGCCACCTTACGCGTATCATAGCGAAAGAATCGAATGGAGAGGCCAAATTACCTACCTAGGGGTCACCATGGATCAAGGTCTCACATGGAAGAAACACATTCAAAATGTCAGGGCAAAAGCAAATGGTCAATTGAACAGACTCTACCCTTTGATTAATTTAAATAGCCAACTACAACTCAATATGGGTCTTACGCCATATAAAACACTAATCAGGCCAATACTGACGTACGCAGCCCCTGTCTGGGGATACGCTGCGAAAACACAGACTGCAGACACTGCAAAACAGAATAATACGAATTATTGCAAAGGTTCCTTTGGTAGCTCCAGCTTATCGACTGCACGAGGAACTGAAGCTCCACTCGATCGAACAATTTCTTAAACTACTCAGTTATAAGTTATATGATAGAAAGGCAAAAAACAAAAACCCTCTAATTCGCGACTTAGGCGCATACGATACACAACATGACATTCACAAAAGACCGCTCTCATTATTTGACAGAACTCTTGGCCTGGAGGAACCAGAAATAAACATTCAAGATTACCTAAACAACTTAGTACCAATTTAATCATAAGCCATGGCTTAGCTAAACACTACTGACAGGTCAGTGGCCCTGGAAGTCCCTGCTAGGGGTCGTTCTGGGGACTAGTGAAAATGACCAAAGCATCACAAATGGACATGAGAAGACAACTCAATTGTATATATAAACAAATCAATAATCTAGCAAGATTAGCTCACGTGACGTGGACTACACTCAATCCTGAGCATATATCCAAAATATTTGGTTGTTATTTAGTTAAGTTACATTAAATATATCCATATTCACATTGAATGCATGCAAACCAATGCCTAACAAATTGACGCCAGACTCAGAGCCGCTCCTGGTCTGATATCTTATCCAACTTATTCTTAAGCACTAACAATTAATAACACCATCCTTATGTTTCAGGACCTCACGATATCTTGTGAGACAGTGCCTCCGTCCTGAGGCAGACCAATATTACACAACCCAATTCCACTCCTGAATTTCCAAGGTCGCAAGTAGGACCTTGGTCATGCTTGTGTCCTGGCGCCATCCTCACCCGGCCTAGGCTTTGCCTGGCCGTAATATCCTCTCCCAGAATCCGCAAGTGCAATAGCGGTACTGCTGCACTCCCTCTCCCGAATTCTCACCGGTGGAGGGTTTTTTTTAGTGGGTAGGGCTGACGGATCTCTCTCCGTCAGAGGAGTCCCACACTCCGATCCCGGGGCTAGTGCATAAATGCATTTTTCCTCCACTCGAAAAAAAAACACCTAAGACTCATTTCCGAGACGCCGAGCAGGACACATCATGAGCAGGAGATTACTAGACTAAGGAGAGAAACAGCATCCCGGTGGTGTAGAAGAAGCTGACCGCAGCAAATAAGCTGCCACCGCTGGATCGGCTTGTCATTGCCGAGGCTCAGAGCCAAAGACTAGCTGACTTATCGGCAACTAACAGTCTAATTGGGAGAAAACAAGTTCACTAGCCAACAGTCTCTGACTGGAATCTAAGGCGCCTTCGAGTCTGAACCTCTGTTCTCACGCTTATTGGCACCCTGTAGCTGTTCTTTCTCTTACTCTGTACTATTTTCCTATTTTCTATCTAATCTTAAGCCCCCTGTTAGGTAGTATTTAAGCTATCTCTTACTCTTCTCACTTCCTATATATCGTTACACAACTCAGATATTTAACTGTTAACTCACTTGAATTGTTTAACCTCCACCATGACCAAAAAGAGGCTCAAGAAGCAGTCACCAAGTGGGCTGCGGGTCACAAGACAAGCAGTTGTCAAGACCCAGCTAAACTTTGGCACTCCTGGATCACTTTCCATCCCAGCTGCTGCCACCCTGCCCTCACCGACTTCTGCCTCTCCATCCACTCCGAAACAGCCTTCTCTACCCAGCAATCCGAGCCCAATCCTCTCTGGCACTCCGGTCTCCCAGGCTGCCCGTGACACACCACTCCCCCATCCAGATCATCCTCCACCACGTCATCTTCAGACCACATACCACGGACTAGCCTCACCCACATCCACTGTCGCCCATCCCAGGGCCTTCTTCGCCCGCTAACACCGTCGTACCTCCCTGTCCTAACAGGGCTCCATCCCAAAGCACCAACCCATCCTCCGCACCCATCTCTTACTCCCAAGCTCTGACCTCCCGTCTGCAAGCCCCGATATAAGTCTCCAAACAGCACGTAACTCTGTTCCAGACGCTGTCGGAGTTCGACCACGAGCACCCCAATGAAGGCTACCTGGTGACACGGGCCACGGTCTCCCGTGATTTTATGATCAGGACGAGATCGCCCCAGGATTATCAGAAGATGTGCGCCTTCCTGAGGGACCGCCACATCACACCAGATAACCGGCCAGCGGGAGGACCATCAGAGCTTCAGAGCCGTGCTGAAGCACATTTACTATGACGGGGCGGCGGAGGCTATTAAGGCCGAGCTGCAGGCCGCGCACTTTTCAGTGCTGCGTGTGGTGCAGCTCAGACGGTTTGACTGGGCCCGAACGCCTCTACCGTTCTATCTGGTGGATGTTGCGACGGCGGATGACCTGGACCGCCTGAAACTAATTCGACACGTGCTCCATTTTCAGGGAAGGTGGAGCCGTACAGACGGCCTGTCATCCCGGTGCAGTGCAGTCGCTGCCAGCAGCTCCGGCACACCGAGGGACGGTGCACCGCGGCGACTGTGGTGTGCTCCAAATGCACCGGGAATCACAATTCGCGTGGCTGTGATGTGCCGCCCCCCCCCCGGAGGAAGTGCGCCCTTTGCCTTGGCATGGGCCACGGGGCCAGGTACCGGGCTTGTCCGGAATACCAAAGGCAAGTTGCGGTGGCGCGCAACCTCCGGGAGGTGAACGAGCGTCCGGCTGGCGTGTCGGGGGCTCGGGAGGCGCGGGGAGCCGCTGCGGCTGTGACCGGTGCGCGGCGCGAGGCAGCTGCTCGACCCCGAGATCCACGACTGCAGCCCCGGGAGCAGCAGCCCAGACAGCAAAACCCAGACCTGCACCACAAGCAGACAAAAGGATTCCTTATCAAAGGAATATGTACGACCAAGTTCTGAGGACCGGGATGAGCGAGGACGACTTTAAAGAGACGTGCCTCCACATCTTTAAATCCCTGGTGGAAGCGGATTCGTCAGAGGCCCGCTCCCTTATGGCCACTTACAGGGAATTTATAGAACTCCTTGTCACCCCCGGCTTCCTTTGAACAGAACTATGAACAGACCAGGACACTTAAACTTACTGACATGGAACGCTAAAGGACTAAGACGTAAAAAGACAGAACTTTCGAACTTCCTCACACACAACACCATAGATATAGCATTAATTACAGAAACTCATCTCACAAATAGGGACAGATTCAATATACCAGGGTACACCACACACCGGACAGATAGGAACCAATATGGCGGCGGCACAGCCATAATAATAAGACACAACATAATGCATGGCATAGCACAAATACCACAACTGCAAAGCCTTGAAACCACTAATATATACATAACACTAGACAACTGCCGAACACTTATAACAGCGGCATATGCCCCCCCCCCCCGGAACCCTAAACACAGCAGATATATCAAATTTGATGCAACAAAATAACAAATTTTTATTAGCGGGGGACCTCAATGCAAAACATCAAACCTGGGGCTGCAATGAGACAAACCGCGCCGGAAACGCCCTATTAAGACTTGAAAATCGAACGGATCTTATAATCCATGCGCCGGAAGAACCCACTTACATACCATTCAACAGAACAGATAGAGCCGACATACTTGATATAGCACTATCACGCAACTTAACCCGAAGGCTTCACCTTCAAACCAAAAACGAACTGTCATCAGACCACATTCCCCTGACAATCACTTTAGAAGGCAACGCGGCTAAGGTCCCGCCACTTAAACGCCCGAACTACAATAAAGCAGACTGGGAGAAGTTTGTAACCACCGTAAGCGAAACCTCCCCACGTTCCCTCTAGGTACAAACGAAAACGCGAACAGGGCAGTACTCCAACTGGAGTAGGCCATAAAAACGGCGACAGTTATATCGGTGCCCACAAGCCAGCCCAAAACGTTCCATAATCAACTTCCCCGAGATATGACCTCCTTAACGGCAGAACGAAACCGAGCCAGGCGAAAATGGCAAAAGTCCAGACATATAGTCGACCAAGAGTATTAGAGGTACCTAAACACACTAGTGCAACAAAGAATTTCTAATCATATCACAAGCCAATGGCAAAACACACTTGAGAATCTCAACAATGAAAGAGACTCAGTGTGGAAGGTAGCCCGCTGCCTGGCACGCGACAGGGTACAAATCCCTCCCCTACACTACAATCAAACCATAGCCACAACAGATCAAGAAAAAGCAGATGCACTGTCGGACGCACTGCAAGCTACGCTAACTCCGAACACCAGTCCGTCCTGCCCACAATTTGCGGAAGAGACGGAAGCAGAAACAAAGAATTACAAAGAGTTAAGAACCCACAATAAAGTAAGAAAGACATGTCCCAGCGAAATTAAATGCATAATTAAGCACCTCCCCAAACGAAAAGCGCAGGGCCCTGATGGAATCCCAACCGTGGCACTTGCCAACCTACCGGAAGACGCGATCAAATTGCTAGCAAATATATTCAATTACACACTGGAGAAAGGATATTATTCCGAGAGATGGAAGCTTGCCATCGTGGTGCACTTCCCCAAGAAGGTCAAAGACGCCTCTCACCCGCAAAACTACAGACCAATTAGTCCTCTAAGCGTTCTTGGTAAACTCCTCAAAAAGGTCATACTCAAACGACTCATTAGCCAACTAATCAAACAAAATATCACAATGCCGGAGCAATTTGGATTTAGAGCCAAACACTCCACAACGCTTCAACTACTCAGAGCCACAGAACACATAGCTCACGGGTTTAACATCCGCAAATCAACAGGGGCACTCTTGCTCGACGTCGAACGTGCATTCGACAGGGTGTGGCACGCAGGACTGCTCAAAAAGCTTAAAACGTTGAACATACACGACATATTAATAAAGCTCATCGCGAACTACCTACACGACCGCAAATTCCAATCGAAAGTTAACAACCAATTATCGACCCCCCGTCAAATCAAAGCGGGAGTCCCTCAGGGAAGTATCCTAGGGCCGATTATCTTTAACATCACTATGAACGACATACCGAAAACCAATTACACAGACTTTTACATCTACGCTGATGATACAGCAATTGTGACTCAATCAGCCAAATCGGATTTCATCCACCGGAGACTACAAAACGCCCTGAATAATATAGAAGAATAGTTCACAAAATGGCGTATTAAGGTAAACCCAAGAAAAACGCAAGCCATAATATTCACCAAAAAGCTTAAGCACAGATTGTGAAAACACCAGCTCCCCCCACTCTCTATTTTCGGAGAAAATATTGAATGAACGGACACAGTCACCTGGCTAGGACTCAAAATGGACCAAGGGCTGACGTGGAAAAAGCACGTCCATCAAATCAGGGGTAAAGCCAACGCCCAATTGGGCAGGCTCTACCCCCTGATAAACATGAACTCCCATATAAACATGAACTTAGGGCTCACGCTATACAAAACTCTTATAAGGCTCATTCTCATACGCAACTCCGGTCTGGGTGTATGCCGCCAAAACATACATACTAAGATTACAAAAATTTCAAAACAAAATATTACGAATGATAGCGAAAGTACCTCACACAGCACCAGCCGACCTACTACACAGCGATGCACACAGTTGAAGAATTCATTAAGAAGCTAGCATATGACACCTATAAAAACCTAGAGATACATCACAATCCTCTAATCTCACGACTCGGAAACTACACTACAGAAATAAACATACACGCACGACCATTATCACTGTTCGAAAGAAGCCTCACATGACGACGTTCAGAACTTCCTGAACCTAATAAGGGATGACTGACAAGACAGTTAGGCTGACACTCCTACTTTCCCTTCATTAATCTTTTTCTTACCGGCTCTTTTCAGAACGCTGCCCGCACACAGCCCTCCAAGCCCTTGACATCAGTCAAGGCGGTCCGGGAGTTAGAGGGCCTCCCACCAGTGTGCTACAGGCGCAGAAACAGCGGGCGACTGCAGATGGAGTAGGACACACCGGCGACACAACGCACGGACTAAGAAACTGACGAATGGCCACGCCGGAACAAAGGACGACCGAACACATAGTTCGAAACTGCATGCCACATACCAACCGTTGACAAACCCAGGAAACTGGGGACATAAGTAGAACACTTATAACCATACCACTACCAATCCCTGACTAACAGGTCACCAAGGCCTCAGCTTTATTATTACAATACATATAGGCTTACAGAGCACGTATAAATAATCTGACTAACAGGCCTACCCGGCCTGAGCCACATGCATATAATTAAACTAAAGCATGAATTACACTTGGTGGTGCCCAGGTTTCATGGTCACCAAGAAGCAACGTTGACGCCCTCACATGCATCGCATGCCAGCTTAGTAGATACCACATACTAACCGGGGTGCTATGCGGGACCCGACTAAGAAGCATGTTAATAAATGCACGCAAAATAATATAAGATTCACGTAACTAACATGTGGAGGGATTTTTTAGTGAGTATGCCTGGCCCCTCAGGGCATGGGGACCCTCACACTGTCGGCCATCGCATGTGGACCGTCGCCTGTAACTGGGGTTTTTCCCCTTCACGGTTAAAAAAAAAGGTCTGCATCATTTTCCTTGGGGACCAGTACATATATATGGGTCGCCACACTCCTAAGTCATTCAACATCCTGATGGGAGAGATGCACGCCCCCAAAACGTCGATGTCGCAACATCTGCTTACCTGGCTTGAAGCCTGAGAACGTCTAGAACATGTACAACCTTCGTTTTCAACAAACATGTCGGGATACATTCAAACCACAAAACGTCCTAACAGTAGTACCACTATGTGTTCAAAACAATTATACTTGTAAAAGACCGAAAGCAACATAACATCCTCAATATAGATTGCCATACATATGATACGAGGAGAGCAACTGATTACCATATGGTGAGCATGAATAAAACTCAAACTAATACAGATCCATTTAAAATAGGAGCCATATTGTACAATAAATTGCCGTCTGTAATTAAGAATATTTCTGACTGAAAACTTAAACTGCTCTTAAAATCATACCTAATTGAAAAATGTTTGTATAGTATAAATGAACTAATACATATGTAGTACGAGTTGTATACCTATGTAAACAATAAGGTTTGTATGTAATTTAGGCATTTAGATCTTTGTAAATAACTCCTATACTTTTGTAAACAACTCTATTTTGTAAATTTTGTATTTTGACTGTAGAGATAAATGACAGTGTTAGATGCTCTTGTAAGAGTCTATTGGCTGCAATAAATTATTATTGTAAATCCCATATAAAATACTGAAATGTACTGGCAAGAGCCAAGTGAAAGTTAATTAAAAAACGGTGTTTGATTTTGTAACATATAATTATCCCTGTCTTGTTTTCCCATATTCATTTTCACCGTCCGATATGAATTAACGTTGGACGTAAATTACAAAAAAGAACAAAAGAAAAGGATTGACAAAGCATCTTATTGCCTGTATATAACGTGCCTTGTTAAAATTTAAGTATATATGCTATGAAACTGTATACCTCTGGATATGTTTAAGGTTCAGTACCTTGCGGCACTGAACGTTCATCTAATCTATAAAAGGACTTTTGAACAAAATCATACAGTTTTTCAAGCCCAATATAGAATGATAGACAATCATTGCAGATAGACTATCCATAAATAAATGTTCAGCAAATAGACGTAACTTCAAGATAATACAGCATATATTTTAATATGACAATTAAGTCATTTGCACAGGTGCAATGTTATAAAAATATGCAACAAAACCATTGTTATCGAAAGAAAGTATTTGTTATACTGCATTTTGGGATCTATATTTATGAATTTAGAAACAATCTAAGTAAGAAAATCTTGTTTATATTGATTACTCATTTCAGTTATGATTGAAAATACGAGAATGTGAAATGCATTTTCCAGCATGTTATAAGAATAGCTTTACTGATTTCCTAAAATTAGCTGTGTTCCAGAATACAGAGAAAGTATTGTGCTGTTTCACTATCTTACATCTAATTGTGGTACCTAGTTTCTAATTTATTGTAAAAATTGTGCATTGCTAAAGTCAAATTTTTTATCTGTACCGTATTGTTGCCTTTGCCATCACTTTCTATACACGTTATTTCTGTCTACTGATTGCTGTTGCCATCTTCTGCTACTACTTCATCTCACTGCAGATACCATTACCATCTGTTGCTACTGGATATGCCATCTCCTGGTTGCTGGTGTCATCTCAGCATCTGTGGGATAAACAATGAGTCAACGAGTGAAACACTTGCTTCACTGAAGTAAGATATCCAGAGATATTATACATACAACAGCATCAAGGAAATGGACAGCAATGCACAGAAACTACAAAAATAAAAAGCAGACAGTACATAAACCAAGATCACAATTTCAAGTACCACACAGTTAATTGATGGAAATCATTTCTTCACACTTGCTGTATATAGGCTAAGGTTGTTGATAGTCAACATGAAAAATTCAATGCCACCGCCAGGATTTGAACCATGGTTCTCCTGGTTTCCATCTAGTCGCTCTAATGCATTGAGCTACCATGGCCAATGTGCCATCGTGACACTAAATTCTCCATTTGACTCATTTTTCCCCGGTACACCACTAGGAGGAGGGGTGTATCTCAAAAGGTAGCTACAAAATAGGAATTTACATAAGGTGGAGCTAGGCATGTCTGGTGCAATGCTGACTAGCCAATAAGGTGTGTGCAAATTTGTATAGTTCAACATGCAGATGGGCTCACTTTGCTGAATTCTACAGCTAATTTCTTTACGTGTTCAAAGATACTAATTACAGAATTTTTTTCCCCATGTTACAGTGCTATTTTTTCTGAGGATGACTATTCAAACCTCATGTTATAGGACATCTGGTTTCAGAGATAAGACACCTGACTAGAAAGAAAAGAATCGCTAACTGTCAGTGAAGAAAAGCACACATGTGCTATGCCACAGTTGCATTCAGTATGGTGGTGATATTTTAAGATTGCTCATGTGCTTTTCAAAGTTAGTAAATATACCGTTTAGTATTCGTAGTGCTGCTGTGCCTGGTAGTAACTATGAAACAACGAATAAATACGTAAAATATGAAGCTATTAACAGTGAAGCAAACAAATATATACAAATATAACAATCTTTACTTAAATATTCCTTCACTTATAAGAAATGATTTTCTTATAAATTGTCTGGGATCGCGATTTCATGTAAAACTTTTACATATCCTCTGCTGGAAACAAAGCTGTTATAGTTACAAATGCTAGATGTTAATATGTTCTTGTTAATACTCCCAAAATCTGAAAAGGAAAGATTTAAAAACAGAATCAACTGCCACTATTAAATTTATTGCATTTTCCTGAAGAAAAAAAAATAATAAAATTCCTAATAAAAAATCTGACATTCATCAATTTGTTTCGATTGTGATAAAGTTTATATTGGAAGGACAAAACGTAATTTGGAAACCAGAACGAAAGAACATTTTCGTAACAGATAAATCGGCTGTAGCGGCTCAATTTTGGTCATTTAACCATGAAATAAATCCAGAAGTTAAATTATTAAAACAATTAAGTGGTCCGATAAATTTAATGGTTTAGAAAAAGATTTATTTTAAAAAACAAATATCGCGTAATGAATTTTGAAATACCGGAAGTCAATTCTGTTTTTAAATTTGTTTCAGTTTCAGATTTTGGTAGTACTAAGAAGAACATTAACATCTAGCATTCGTAATAACATTTTCCGGCTGAGGATATGTAAAAGTTTTACATTAAATCGCGATCCTGGATAATTTATAACAATCATTTCTTTGAAGATAAGTGAAGTTTTAAGTTACAAATTGTTATATTTGTATATACAACTCATAAGATTTTACTTAAGCAGGCTAGAAGCATTCTTTTTAATGTATATTCCTTTTTCAAACATTTGTTAATTAAAGATAGATTCAAAAGTACAAATTTGCACAAGCTTTTGTGGAATTAATTGCACAAGCTTGTCACACGAGTGCTCATTCTGTGATGAACATTGTTACAGAAGGCAAACGGGTTCACCAAATTAGAAGTTCCCATATTTAGGTCTCCTTGGAAATATTGAGCAGCTAAAAATGTGCTACCAACTTAGACAATTTTTGAAAGTGTGTTTTACGTAGAACAATTTATGATGTATAACAGGGGTGAATATCCAAATGCCAAAAGACTGACCATTTAACAAGAAAATAGAATATACAGGTCTGTATCTTCTAAGTATAATATTCTGAAATATCTTGGGTTCAAATATGGGAGATCCATGGTCAGAAATTTCAGCTTGAAAGAAGCGATATTGTTGCTGTAAGATGAAAATTTCTGCTCACAATGCACAACATTAAAAAAAAAAAAAAAAAAAAAAAAAAAAAAAAAAAAAAAAAAAAAAAAAAAAAAAAAAAAAAAAAACAAAACCAACAACAACAACAATGATTCATGATGTAAAAATGCTTCATAAAGTACATTCGTATTTTCCATATTTATAAAGTAGGTACTTTAATGAAACAAAATTTGGTAAAGTCTGTTTCAGGCAATATACAATTACGGCATCATTAAAGTATAGATTACACACAAATCATTGAAATGTCACCATTTTGATTCACTGTAGCAAACTTCATTCTTTCATCAAACACATCGAACTTATGTCATTTTGTTTTGCATGCACATGAACCATGGCTGGGTAAATGAATTGTTGTAAATCACAGTTTAAGGTTCAGGTTACATATATTTTCACACACATGCTGAAATATTAAGCAACTTCTGTCAGCATCTATATGTACATCTCAGATCACTTGTTACGCAGGTTCTGTGAGACAAAGATAAATATATCTTCCATCTCTGCCACCCACTTCCTACGGAACTGGCAATGCCAAGAAAGTATGCTAACTGTATTGACTGTTCCCACGTTCATTCTTATTTTCATTCAACGAAACATTTTTTTTTTACACAAAAATCAGGACTATCTATGGGCAACCCATTGTCCCCATTTCTGGCAGTCCTCTTCATGAGCTTTTTAGAAACCCATATCACAAAGGCATTCCCACTACTTTTCAAACATTGCCATAGATGTGTGGATAACATCTGGGTGACAGTAAAATAAGAAACAGGTGGATGATGTGTTAAAACTACTTAATTTACAGAATTCTGCAACAAAATTTTCCATAGAAAAAGAAAAAGTTCCCTTTCTTAGAGTTGAAACTAATCAGGAAACATACAAATCTAGAATTTGGCATATATAGGAAAGAAATACAAAATTTCTCTAAATTGGATAGGTATAAACCAAGAACACAAGCATGCTGCTATTAACAGTTTAACTTACAGGCTGGTTAATGTACCCTGAAACAAGATGAAACACCAGAGGACAGTAATATAAGTCTCTTTGCTGAACATAATAGAATCAGTGCTGAATTGGTAAAAACATCTATAAATTCAAAAGACAACAAATATGGAAGCAACTATTCCTTCCCCAATCAGTAATAAAACTTCATACAGAAAATTTACATAGCATCCCTGAGATACATATTTTTTTCAAAAAGTCTTCAAAGAACATTACCTTGGCCCCACAGAACAAATTCAGTGTACATCTTTTGAAATCATAATACAAAGGAGATACTCATACAAATCAGGTGTGTACTGAATAAACTGCAAAGGCTGTGACAACTTTTACATAGGAGAAACTAAAAGGAATTTGAACATTAGACTTACAGAGCATTTTAGGAACATCAGGGGCAAAGAAATAGATAAATCGGCAGTAGCGTACCATTTTTCGAATGATAGTCGACATAGAATGAGAAATCCACTTGTTAAAGTGCTCAGGGTCCAACTGCATTAACCACGTGGGAAAAAATACTCAAAGAAATTTCAAGGAAAACTGTACAATTTCGACACCACCTTTGAAGAGAACCCAAACTTCAAGTTCAAGATACCATCAGAGATGCCCCTATCACTTCCAGGGAGTTCAACAAACCAACATTCAATATAAAGTATAAACTTGAAAGAAGCGTAGGGACAGTGAAGCAAAGATTAGCACAAAAGGGAATCGAGAAGATAGACACATTGCTTCACTCACACTGTTTATTCACAGGACATGTTTCAAGAGCTTTTGCTCTTATCAGCTGATACTCGATTAGTGTAAGTTGTAGTGGTTTCCTCTTTCTCCATATCGTCAATAGATGGCATGATGTACTTGTCAAAGATGTCCGGTGGTAGAATTTCATAGAGTCATGAATTTTGAAACTCCACCACCAGATATATATCTTTGACAAGTACATCACGCCATCTATTGACACTACGGAGAAAGAGGAAACTACTACAATTTGCACTAATCGAGTACCAGCTAATGATAGGAGCAAAAGCTCTTGAAACATGTCCTGTGAATAAACAGTGTGAGTGAAGCAATGTGTCAATATCTTCTCGATTCACTTTTGTGCAACATTCAATAGTTGACATTAGCGGAGGATGTTAGGAAGGTGCTAACGAAATGTGTTCTAGGTAAACATTAGCAATATATGGAGCATAGAGTACTAGTTTGACTCAAAATTGTATTACAAATCCAAGCTAATCCAGAGGATTAAGATCAAGACTGTAAAGGGGATGCTGTTAAGACCTGAAATTTCTATCTCCAAATGTCAGAAGCTATAAAGGCAATGCAGATCATGTATTGCCATAACAGTGCCTCTAGACAGAAGTTCTGTAACAGCTCCAGATTGGGAACTAACTCAAATTTCCAGCATTATCCTTTTGCTTACAGTGCTCCAAAAGTAGCCCATTCATATCCCAGCGAAGGACAAAAAGGACCTTTCTATCAGTCGGGACTAATTTCTTCTTGTATGGAGAGGACATGTATCAGCATTCTGAAGATTAGCCTTTTGTTTTCTGATTCATAATACAGACAGGTTTAGTCCCATGATATGTGCCAGAAAGTTATTTTCAGTGTAATATGCCAAAGATATAGTAGCCTAAACGTGCATCTTGTGTACATCTGCAAGCACCTCAAATGCCTACCATGCAAACAAAAAATGGTACTTTTACAATGTCTGCAATAATGGTAGTATCTTTGATTCGCAGTACCCTTTTACAGAAATATGTTGGTTCTCACAAAATCAAGGTGACTATGCATATCACATTCTCCATCAATAATGTTACCCAATTATCGAAAAGCACGACCAATGGCAGCTGAGTAGGGACCAGAGGCATCCGGACCATGCCCACCCATTCATCTCAGTCACTGAGGGGATGATTAGGGAAGTGTCACTGGTTGCTGGTCGCCTCTTCCCCCTTCCCCTGCCGTCTGGAACCTTTGCGGTGATTCACTGAAATGAGAGGCTTCGAGAAACAGTGATATCCCTATAAAGGAGGCTGCAGTGAGTGAGTTCAGTCAGTTCTTGGTAAGCCGCATAGGAGCGCCGTGCTAGTGTACGGACAAGAAGACTGTACGTGCATCAGAAGAGAGTACGTAAATGAACGTGCAGTGGAACTGTAACGGACAAACTGGTGAATCGTAATTGTGTGCATTACATAATTCTGTGTAATTGGCAAGTGATCAACTGTAAGTCGGTGGAAATAAAGAACATTTTGAGTTTGTGCAATTGGACTTTTAATTTCACGAACCCACTAAGTCACAATAACCATGCCGAGATGACCAGGGCATTGCTTATTTGCAAATGTCCACTTTTGAACACATTTATCTTAAAAAAAATGCAGCTATCTCCACATCCTTCTAACATCTTTTAATGGATCTGTCTAGGTTTAAGGCCCTCTAACCACAAAAATTTATTGCTTATTGCTGTACAGTGCACACAGCTAACACACAGCCAGCTTGTTTCAACTACCCTTAGTCAACATATTCCATGTTAGCATATGATGAAAATAGTCTCGAAAATCATCTTCCTTGGGAGTTTGAAATGCCAGTTGTGTATTAAATCCATTTAATACTTATTAATTTTTAGGTGAGTCGTATTTATTACACATCTGCTTCACTTTCGTACCTATTTTGAGGACATGTTTCGCAAATCATTGTTTGCATCTTCGGCTCTTATGCGACTCATTGAGTAAGTAAGCCAACAGAAAGCAATATAGGAAGTGTATAATAAAAGCTAAGCAAGAAGCAAATCAAAGAGTAAGGAAAACGTCAGAAAATAAAGCAGCAGGGGAAATTATAAATTATGTAACTGGAAGAAAGAAGTATGAGTACAAATGTCGAGGAAGCCTTACTCCAGATAATTTCAAAAGAGTTTTATAGACCCGGTAAAAGATATTGCTTCACAAATAAATTCAGAGGCCAGGAATTCCCTAAATGTCATCAGCAACATTCCAGCTAACCCAGGTCTAATCTCGAGTCTACCAGTATAGATAATTGATCAGTTATTTTTATACTGCAACACTAAAATTAGAACTTTGTTTTAGAAACATTAGTGTAAACAAAACCATTGTTCAATCAATGTGATAAACCTCGCCGTTCAAAAACTTAAAATTAGCAGTGAATGAACTATTTTTTCATAATTGGTACATATAAAATTTGTCAAATGTTTATGGAAGATATAATCTAATCAAAATATTGACAAGTATGGTGTTACTGTGTGACATGCTACAGAAAAGCTGAATAAAATTAATTACCTGCTGCTGCTATTGGTGGCATCATAGTTGCTGTTGCTATTACTATTGGTGCCATTAGTTCCTCCTGGTGTTATCAGTTGCTCCTCCTGCTACTGCTTTTAAAGTCTGTCTAGTCAATGGATGTGCAGTTCGGAGTCAAAGGAACCTGACCCGACCGCCAATAATGACCGTCAAATCTGTCTCCACACTTCAGAAATGGAACACTGTCGTTGAGGACCAATAGCAACCCTGATTTTCTCGAAGTGACAGTCGCATGTCTACTCCACGTGGAGTCTCAGTTGCCAAAGTTCCAACTTTCGGTTGATCTGTTTCACTACGTGCAGGAATTCGTTGTGTCACCATGTGGAGACCGTGGGAGGGAAATGAAGTGATAAATGTAAATCAAGTATTAGATTACTTTCAGTCACGTGAAAATAATCAAGGCGATGGCAATGGTGTGAATAACTGGCCTGAGTTATATTACTGGAAAAGCCTAAAAAACAAAGTTATAACGGGAACTGTTTCTAAGCAAATTCAAGCGCTTGTTTTGAACATACAAATATGTGCTGAAAAATAATCTTGGTAAGGGGTCGTGCAATGAACCTGATGATAAATGCTGGGTATTCACAGAAATACAATAAGAAATATTGTGATGAAAGGAATACCAAAGACGCCGATCAAGTGCGAAAACAAAAGGAAACATTTCTCTAAAGTAGATAATTTCACTTGTGATTTAATTTGTCGAGAAATTTATAGATTCTATGCGAAAGGGAGAGCGCCCACCTTAGATGAATTAGTTGCACATTTGCAAGAAATTTGTGATTTCCCTTATGGGTGCTTCACTTTGCCCAGTCTCCTAAAGGAGCTGGGTTTCAAATACCACACTTCGAATAAGTTAAGGGTTATTATGGAAACCAGTAGAATTGTAGCTTGGCGATATATATATAAATGTCAAAACTAAGGAAGTTTCGCAGTAATGGACATAAGATTTACTTAGACGAAACCTCTTACGATACCCATGACGTATCGAGAAAGGTGGCAACCTTGCAGAAAGGACTGCGAGAAGGAGGGTCTGTCTTGTAAAATAAGGGTTCGCCAAAGGCAGAGGCTGACGTGCACACGTGTTAACTAAACAGACTTTACTATTTATTGATGCTGTAGTCAGTTCCTCCTGTTGCTAATTTTGCTACTATCATCAATTCCTCCTGCTGCTGCACTATTCCTATTCTCATTCTTGCTGCTGCTGTTACTGTAAAATCAATTCATCATATTTAGTGGTAGTATTGGTAGCAGCAGCATTTGAATGATACCAAACTTATCAGCACCACACTAGCTAAATTTGTTTAGCCATTCTAATACAAAAAATATTCAAAGCAAGTACAGGAATAAATATTACAAAAGTAGAAAGATTAAACAAAAGAATACAAATATGAAGCAATAGAAAACTCGGTTCAAAATTGCAAGCAGTCATTCAATCACAAACTTAAATTACAGACTAAGTACCTGTTTAAATTGATGAATATTAATTGTTCTTTCACACTAGTATAGGTAAGGTTTTGGTTAGAGTCCAATTGAAAAATTCAATGCGATGCCAGAATTTGAACCAGAGATCTCCTGGTTTCCATCAAGTTGCTCTTAAACATTGAGCTACCGTGGCCAACATGCCATCATGACATTAAATTCTCCAATTGACTCATTTTCCCGGTATACCATTAGGGGCTCTTATTCAAGGTACACCATTTGAGTCAATTGGAGAATTTAATGTCATGGCACATTGGCCATGGTAGCTCAATGAGTAAGAGCAACCAGGTCTGTGGTTCAAATCCCAGCCATGATATTGAATTTCAGTTTGACTCTTAAGTACCTCTTATTGAAGTACAGCTTAAAATACATGAATTAACTTATTTTCTGTTCCAGTGGTTCTAAACTTCTGTTGTACTTTCAGTAAACCAGTAAAACTAAATTTCATTCAAAACTCCTTTTACTAAATCTTCAAACCAAAATTCCTTTCATAATGTTTTCTTGCATTTTGACAAATACTGCATTCAAATTACCATGCAATAGCCAAAAGGATTTTGAAATTCCTTCTTAGACCCTTAACTTTTTAACCAACATTTTTCTTATCTATGAAGTAAACAAACCTACTTCTACCTCCTTACATTATAATTAGAACATTAGTTAATATCACTCAGTTTAGAATCAATTTGCAGTATATAATCACGAACACAGTGATAGCTATATACCATAGCTATATATCCTATACTGCAAAGAGAGGACACTTCTGTTATAAATGTATACAAACTTCCATGTTCCAAATAAAGCAGCTTTTATACTTAGAAAACATCAAAATATATTATTTCTTTTATCTTTATAATCAGTTCCAGTATTGACATGTAGAGCTGGTACAAAATGTATCAGCGAGTGCTGTAATACTTTATATTTTTGTAATCCAATGAATATGAGATATATAGAAGAAAACTTACCTGCCAGATTGAATGCAGTCCTCCTTTTAGAAAATGTAGGTGGCCAATTGGTGCTACTCCTGTAAAGAATTGAGAATGTGCCATTAACGATCTGACTCAAAGTGGTAGTTTCCTGTAAAGATAGAGAATAACATACAAACAAATATTAAAACAGGTCCATAGAAGAATTTAAATAGAAGGCAATAATTAGAAATTTTTGCTTCCTTACTAGCCAAGTATAGGACAAGGCTTGGAAAGGTACTCAAAAATTCAATGCCATAGCTGGGATTTGAACCACAGATTTCCCATCTGTGAAGGATTCTTCCAGTGTCTATTGGAGAGCCATCAATATTCTAGTGAAGGAGCCTTTCCCTATGGACCCTATTTACTTAACCTTCCATTGGTCGCACAGGGCCTGAGAGACCCCTAGCTTTATTTAATCACAAATTACAATGCATACTATTTATATTTTAACTGATGTATTTAGAATGATTATACTAATAAAAGTCATGTATAATTAACCTAAATAATGATGAAAATAGGGGAAAAAAGAACAATTTTTAAAAATTCAGGCATTTAACTATATAAATATTGTGTGGGTCTCCCAGACCCCATGCAACCAATAGTGTTATACATCTTCCAGATATACAGGTAGTACAGGGACATATTTAAGGGGGGCTCTATGGGCTCCGGACCCCCCAAATGAATTATTTCAAACTTTTAATAAATATTTGAAATAAAACTTAGTTTAACAAATCGAAAAGGTTTATTCAAGTTTCTCCTCTTAAGGTCTCTATTCAATGTCAGGCAGACAAAGTTATTTAATAGATAAACAAAAAGTTACTGCACAGCAGCTATAGAACTCGTTAAAATACACAAATAATGTCAATTACAATAATGTATTGTAAAGTTAACCAATTCCGATATATATTATAATTTGTTGATCAGAATTCCCAGATACTTAAAGGCATGTAATTTTTAACTTCTAAGTTCCTATTTGCTTTTTCATTCAAGGAGAACTAAAACTTCAAATGCATCAATCAGTGGTTTGCTTTTTTCTGGGCCTTCAAGTGGACAGATGTTTAGGTTGGAAAGCTCACATAAATTATATCTTACCTAAACTCAGCTCTGCCTGTTATGCTATCCGAGAGCTGGTTAATGTGAGTTCTATTGACACTTAAATTAGTGTATTATGCATACTTTAACTCTATTACGGAATACGGAATATTATTTTGGAGCAACTCAGTAGAAGGTAAAATATTTCTTATGCAAAAGAAGGTTATAAGAATCATTACCAACACCCACACCAGATGCTCCTGTAAAGATCTTTTTAGAAGATTGAAGATATTAACACTTCCTTGCATGTATATATTCTCAATCCTAAAATTCTTTGTATGCAATCGTGCCTTATCTACAACAAATAATGTAATTCACAGAATAAACACTAGACAAAAGTATAATATCCATTATCCCAGTGCTAAACTTTCTTGCTTCCAGAAAGATGTGGATTATGAAACTATCAAAATATTTGGCGCACTTCCTAATATTCTTAAAGAAAAAGTTGATAATTTCGGTGCTTTTAAAAAAGCTGTTAGAGAATATCTTTGCTCAAAATCTTTATTCTATACAAGATTATCTGAATGACAAATTATCCTGTTAATGCTTCTATAGCTCTATAAGTAGTATCTAACTGTTCCAATGACAAATCATTACCAATAAATCTTTGATGCACGTTGAAAGTTTATTTTTAATGTATGTCTTTAAGAAATAAGAAGAATGGTATCCATTGTAAAAAGGTTGAGACGTACTGGCATAAGCCAAGTAAAAGCTGAATTAAAAAGTGCTTCATTTTGTATCATATAGTATAATTATCCCTGTTTTGTTTTCCATATTGTTCATATTGCCTGTATAACAATGTCTTATGTTAACTTTTGTACATATATATGCTATTAAACTTTATACCTCTGGACATGTTCAATGTTCACAGCCTTTTCTGGCTACAAGTGAATCTACTGAACGCAAATCAATCTAATCTAATTACTGCTTATATCACTTTATCCCAGGTGTAATGTGCAATGTGCAAGGCCTTTCTACAGACTTTATCCAAAGAAACAAGACAAAAACAATTTTCTAACATACAACACGTCGCTTATAATCTAATAAGCTGTTAAGCAGCATCATTAAATAGAAACTCAATTTCAAATCGCAAAAAATCAAACCATGCATTTCCGATGCATCGGTATCTATTTTTCGGGTGGAAAAGAATACTTCCCCTACTTCACGTAGTACAGAAAGTAGTTATGGCGTTTTTAACTGTAAACTTATTTCTGCTATGGGTATCATTTATTTCGCGTTTACACAGGCAACTGTTCAACTTTTTTTTTTTTTTTTTTTTTTTTGTAATTCACGTCCTTACGTCCTAAATCATATCGGACGATGAATGGAATGGGTGAAATGATGCACAAATGAGTCCGGGGTCCATGGAGCTTTGAGCTACACAACATTCGTCTTACAGGATAAGGGGAAACCCCGGAAAAAAACCTTATCCAGGTAACTCACCCTGACCGAGATACGAACTCGGGACCTCTTGCTAGCACCACGTTACCAAAGCGGGCAATGGTCAGGATTGAGGCACTTTTAACACTAATCTTTATTCTTGCCTAACTGGCACTCATTAACACTATACGCTGAATAAAGCTAAAATTTCATATTATTTCTCAGAATTTGAAGTAGATAGCGCATGTTTCATTCCTTGCAAAGAGGTGACATTTAAAGAACATACAGCTATGTCACTCGACGGACACTATTTCCTTTGTATCTAACGAAACGTGTAAAAGTGCATAATAAAACGAAGACAAAAATTTTCGTTTAAACAGTTTGCATACTCGCCAGGTGAATGCTACAGAAACTTTGAGATATTCACTGCCATTTCTAATACTTTGAATTTTCCACAATATTTAATGCCAGGGCACTTTGTCACCTAAGGCCATAGAATTTCGTAGCCAACACTTCGCAACTCTTTCTTTTAACATTTGACCGTCCCAAAATGTCATATCAATTCTTCGAATATTTATCTTTATTAACATTAATTACCTGGATAGCTTACACATTTTACTTTTAGTTCGTCCATGGTTAACTATACCCAAAAAATAAGTTAATACTGATTCACTATTTAGCCGCCTTAATTTTCAGCAAACAATTCATTGAGGTTTTAAAGCATTGCTAATAATTCAATTATTTGGAATACTTAACACTGATTTTTCTGTCGGAACTAGGAAGAAACCAAACCATATCCTAGAAGACCCCATTCAACCGTTTTTGGAGTTGTTACTAAGACTTCTGACGTAATGAAGGTTACCTTCACTGGTGACTATACAAGAAAGTTTTAACTTGTATGTACATACATTTCTTTCCCGAGAGGTGACATACCACCGCTTTACTTTAACGTGCACAAAAGATAAACGTTGTAAGATTTGAATGCAAGGTTCCAAAGTAACGCGGCAAACGAGCAGATTCCCTTATCAAACAATTACGTTCCCATTTTAAACCTGACACACTGCTTCCCACAAAATGTTAAGTTCAATTTGATATACGTAATTGTAATGAATCACGTGTTGGAGTAAAATAATACTTTGTTCACTTTACAGTTGTTTAATAGTGTAGATTACACAAAAAGCTACTTACGTATTTAATGAATGCATTACAGGTTTACTTACCATGTAACATGAAGAAGGACTTTCCTCTTGGTCTCTCCAGTAAATGTTACTGGTGCCCACAGAACACAACAGGCTCGTGGTGTCGGTGTTGAAATGACAATTGGCGAGCGGGAACGTCCCTACAACCCTCTATCGGCGGGAAATAGCACTAGTTTCTATCAACCAGATCGAGGACCTTCTAGAATACGTAGAATACCAACTGTATCATCCAATAGAATCACACTATTGGCAGTAACAGCAGTTTACTACCTCGCAGCAGTGATAAACCTTTGTAACACAGTTCTACTGTCCTGTTTCTAATTTTTTCACGATTTCATGTAAAAGATGTAGGCCCCCCTATTTAGTTTTATAGATCGTGACAAATAGGCTTCAAACCAACTTGCACATTAATTAATATTTCCGAAATGGTTAATGCTACAGTTAAATTATTTCACACAAGCTGAATATTCTCATGAGCTGTACATTTCTTCTCAATGAGGTAATATATACCATTACTATTGTATTATTTATATAAAAAATAATTGACACCGATTACAACTTCAAATTCGAATTCATAGAAAATTAAAAAAAAACGCATCGTATATTTATGTTAATGCTTCAAGTATATTTCTCAGAGGTGGTTTGATAAAACAAAAATAACGAAAACATGTTCAAATGATAACTGGTTCAGGTTGGGAATGTGTGCGTGCACGTGTGTGTGTGAGTGAGTGAGTGTGTGTGTGTGTGTGTGTGTGTGTGTGTGTGTGTGTGTGTGTGTGTGTGTGTGTGTGTGTGTGTGTGTGTTAATTTACTTCCTCCAACGTTAAGTCATGTCGGACGATGAATAGAACGGGTGAAATGATGCTCAAATGAGGCGGGGTCCATGGAGCTTAGATTTACCCGACATTCGTCTATCAGGATAAGGGAAAACCCCGGATAAACCTTATCCAGATAGCTCACCCTGACCGAGATTCGAACTTGGGACCTCTTGAACGTGAGTAGACACGCCTCACGTAATGTAATCACATGGTAATCTACGCTACCGAGGCGGGCAGGTGTGTGTATGTGTGCGTGTGCGTGCGTGTGTGCGTGCGTGCGTGTGTGTGCCTGGGAGGATTAAATGGTGCTTAATTAAGTATCAGACTTAAACCTGAATTTGGTCCATTACAAGTTCACGCGGATATATTTCTAAAAATGATTTTTGTTTATTAAGAGGCCTCAAATTTTGTATTTCGGATGAAATTTCCATACACAATTTTTGTGTGGAGTACAACACCTCCTTATATCTCCTTTAGGTAGGGGACAGAAAGTAAAAAGAAATTTACACTATTTATTAATACACTTCTGTCTAGATCATGGTACGTATGGGTGTGACGTAGACAGGAACTGAGCAGTATTTTTTTGGAGAAGGGACACAATATCACTAAAATACAGAAGATGATTTAAAGATAATAATATGCGCATTCTCAACTTCCTTTATGTATTGCATGTCTCACTTTATATTATTGTATTTACTGATTTAAAGTTATTATTATTATTATTATTATTATTATTATTATTATTATTATTATTATTATTATTATTATTATTATTATTATTATTATTATTATTATTATTATTATTATTATTATTATTATTATTATTATTATTATTATTATTATTATTATTATTATTATTATTATTATTATTATTATTATTATTATTATTATTATTATTATTATTATTATTATTATTATTATTATTATTATTATTATTATTATTATTATTATTATTATTATTATTATTATTATTATTATTATTATTGTTATTGTTATTGTTATTGTTATTATTATTATTATTATTATTATTATTATTATTATTATTATTATTATTATTATTATTATTATTATTATTATTATTATTATTATTATTATTATTATTATTATTATTATTACTATTTACAAATAGTGGCATATGCTGACGATGTGGCAATTCTCGCAAGGAATATAAGAGCTCTTGAGGAAAGTTATGTAGTGTCGAAGAGAATGCACAAGATCTAGGATTGCTAGTGAACGTTACTAAAACCAAATATATGAAGATGGGAGGTGATGGGGATGTAAGAAGAAGAGAACCTACAGTTAAATTACATGAGAAAGAATATCAAAGAGTGAAACATTTAAATACCTGAGATCTATAGTAACAGTAGATAATAAAACATCAGTGGAAATTCAAGAAAGAATAGCAAGTGGTAACAGATGTTTCTATGCCTTGCAGAATATGTTTAAATCAAGGAACGTCAGTAGGATTACTAAAATTAAAATATATACAACTGTACTGCGACCAATAATAGTGCATGGTTCAGAAAGCTGGGTGTTGACTACCAGAGAAGAACAGTGGTTATTACGGTGGGAAAGGAAGACTTTGAGAAATATATTTGGAGCGATAAGGGACTTTGACGAATGTAGAATGCGGACTAACTTGGAGTTACAGTGCCTATTTGGACAACCAGATATAATAGTGAAAATTAAACAAGGAAGAATAAGGTGGATTGGCCATGTGCAGAGAATGCCGGAAACCAATGTAGTTAAGAAGATATTCATAGGAAAACTGGATGGCAGAAGGAGAAGAGGAAGACCCAGGAAAAGATAGGTAGATGATGTAGAAGATGACTTGAGGTTAAAGGCTGGAGGAGAAAACAGAGGACCGAGTAGAATGGAAGAAGGTGGTTAGGGAGGCCAAGGTCATACATGGCCTGTAGTTTTGTTGTTGTTGTTGTTGTTGTTGTTGTTGTAATTTACGTCCTCCAACGTTAAGTCATATCGGACGGTGAATGAATTGGGTGAAATGATGCTCAAATGACTCGAGGGTCCATGGAGCTTACAGTTACCCGACATTCGTCTTTAAGGATAAGGGAAAACCCCGGAAAAACCTTATCCAGGTAACTCACCCTGACCGAGATTCGAACTCGGGACCTCTTGAACATGAGGCAGACATGCTACCATCTACGCTACTGACGCGGGCATGGCCTGTAGTGCCAAATATCATCATCATCATCATCATCATCATCATCATCATCATCATCATCATCATCATCATCATCATCATCATCATCATCATCATCATCATCATCATCATCATCATCATCATCATCATCATCATCATCATCATCATCATCATCATCATCATCATCATCATCATAATCATCATCATCATCATTATTAAAGTCAAAGAGTATGACACCCATCGCATGCCAAAACTTTTCCGACCCGTTGGACCGTCTTTGTCTTCTTTGGAACAGATTCTTCGCAAGCAACCCGTTCTTTTGATTGTTGCTTGCTTTCCGGAGTATAATGATGAATCCAGGTCTCATCGACAGTGACAACTCGGGGGGTCCTTCGGATTTCGCTTACTTAAACTGCACAGCACACAGCTTCGAAGTTGAAAGCCGCAGCAGCTTGAGTGTCCACTGTGAGCAAACGTGGCACCCATCACGCCCAGAGCTTTCTCATATGGAACTTACCGCGCAAAATATGAATTTCCGTTCCTGTCGATACATCTATGGGCTCTGCCACTTCGCGAACTTTCGTTAGACGGTCAGCGAGAATCATATCGTGGACTTTTTCAGTGACCCCGTCGGTAACCACATCTGCAGGGCGTCCTGGGTGCTCCTCCATAAACGGATGTTCGACCACGCTTTAAGTCGTTCTAAAAATATCTATTATCTCCATAAACCGCATCCATTTTCACTTATATCTATTTATATACGTTTTCCCACCTAAAAATAAAAACTGAATCACTGAATGATACTTCACTTTTTTCAATTTAGCAAAAACACGCTGAACATTATTCAAATGTCATAAAATCCAAACTAACCTATGGATCAGCATCAAATTATTTTGACAACGTGAAACAAATGACAGTACATGATGATAACACAAACTTCCCTTAATACTATATATTTTGAAACCAGGTACTTTATTGAACTGCCCTCGTGCCTAAAATAAAAGTTATCAGGAGAGAACCAAACATATCCTCTCGTATCCTAGGTCAGTGTAAAAGGCTTCCTGCGATATTATTTCAGCTCAGTCCAAAACAAAGATGCTAAATTGTGAAGAAACGAAGAGCACGAGAAAAGAAAAATAACAATGTTATATTAATTGCTGTTCTGTTAAAGGAATGCCCAAAATGTTTAAAGAGAGCCATACGAGATAATCAAATGACGGTGTTTAGTACATGTTCCTGGTCCTAATATTTGACAAATAACTGCTACTGCTATTTTATAATGTAAGTTAAGCATTTTGGATATTACACAATTTTAAGCTAGTTTTAATTTCTCTGCCATTGACCTAAGGTCTCTACAAATATAACAATTTGTAACTTAAAACTTCACTTATCTTATAAGAAAAGGTGATACTTTTGCTATAAATTGTCCGGACCTAAAGTCTGTTTAAAATAATAACTGCCTCGTATTCAAGTGTCAGGTATATTAGTCACTACTCATTGGCTGCTATAGGTTGGTCTAAGATGAAAACATTTGTTTAACAATATATTAACATATTTCAAGAGAACTGCCAAATTTAAATTATAATCGTACTAGTTAAATATTAGTAATTATTCTATACGTACCCAGTCGCGGCCCTTACCAACTAATCTCTGTTTCATATAACCTTGCCCCGCTGACATGTATCACTCCGCGTGCAACTACCTTCCCCCTCATCCTAATTGGCTAAAGCTTTCGCGCCATAGGCCATAGGCGGTGTCTTCCCGTCACAGTTAAACCTGCAGTAAACGTCATAATAACTGCCAGGAAGATAGATAAAATCATACAAATAAGAACATTAAAAAATAATGAAGTTTATTATGAAGCTGAAACTGAATGAATGAGCAATGAAACTGAAACAAGTTTATAATGAAAAGCCTACGACCTCTTCCACTGGAATTTTTTAAAACCAGCACACATACCTTGCAAAAATGCTTGTCTTTCAGTCTTAAAAGTCGTGTCACGCCATACTTGTCTTGTGTCCTTCATTCACCCAAGTCTCGTCAAGGTAGTATGTTTTGCGATTTGTATCCTGGTACAATCTGATTGTCCTTAAATAACATCTTCGCCACACAGCAATATCGCCCCTGGAGTGGCAAGTTTTCCTGTTTTCTCAATTTCATGTCGCGATGTTCCTACGCATCTAACACACCTGTAAGTTCAGAGCACAGCTGTTCGACTTCTCTCACTGACAAAGACGGATTCTTCTCTGTGAGTGCATTAAACAAATGTACAATTCCTTTTTCGCCGCTCTGTAAAGGTTTTTCCTTGCGATGCTTCAGCGAAAACCTGGCGGTAGACTCTGCCATTTTAAGGCCGGTTTCCAAGAGGAACTGAACTGAAATCCAGCATCACGATTAAGCGTGCTGCTCTCGGAGGAAATGGCCAAAGCCTCCTTAATTCTTCGCTCCCAGTAACTGTTGCATATTGCCAAGATGGCCGTCTCCAAAAAATTGGCTCTATGGTCGTTATCAAAACAATGCTCCGCCAGCTCAGACTTCTCAGGTTGCATTAAACGAACGGAAATCCGTCGACTTATGAAGCACAGATCAATACAGCTTGATGATCAAGTTAAGTAGTTACGTTTCTTTGACGCAATTAATTTTCTATACTCACGCCATCTCCTGACCTGGCATTTAATTTACTGAAACAGTCTTTTGTTCAGTAATGCGAATTTTGATAGTGTTTTGTCTTTGTTTATATTTGTGTTATATCCATGATTCCTTTGTGGTTAAAACATTTAATAAATATCCTGATAATGGGAGAGATGCACACTCCCGTCTTTTCACCTGGCTTGTTGCCCGAGAGGAAAGTGAGCGTATGCTACCTCATGTTTACGTATTTCCTGTTATCTTTACGCAATAAGGGCCAACCATGTATACTACAAGGACGTATTTTATCTAATATTTATTTTATCTTGACAATACTTAGAATACAATTTAGGTACGTATGAACGCGATTATCGTTTTAATATACAATGCATATATACATTTTAATATATGTCATATCTTTATATCATGCATATTTTCAATCTGTTCTTAGCTTTGGACCCCAGGCCATGTGGGGATTTCAGGGAACGAGCAGGCGGACGCGGCTGCTAAGTCCGCTTGCCGTTTGCCCCGGAGTTTAACAACTACGGTGCCGTACCAGGATGTGCAGCGTTTTTTCCGTCGCCAACTCCTATCTGCTTGGCAGCAATCCTGGACAGCTTTAGAAGGCACACAACTCCGGGCAATAAAGGAGAGCGTACAACCCTGGCTAACTTCCTGCAGGGATAACCGGCGAGCCGAGGTGATACTCACCCGGCTGAGAATTGGACACACACGAGCGACTCATGGCCATCTGTTAAGAGGGGAACCGGCCCCTGTGTGCGCTCCATGTGCAGTACGCCTTACTGTGCGGCATGTATTGCTGGATTGCCCTCAGTACGCCCGCGTTCGCCAGTCTTTGGGCTTGGGGCCTAACTTGCACGGTGTTTTAGGTGACGATCCAGTGGCCGTGGATAAGGCACTGCGGTTTATTGTTAAAATCGGTTTTAATAAACAAGTCTGACTTGTATTTTATATTTATTAATTTTCAGAGCTTTTAAATTATTAGGACAAAGATGAATTTTTATGTACTTTTAATAGTTGTGTTTTTATTTTATTTTACCTTTTTAGCTTGATTAGTGTAGCTTTTAGGTTTTAATGTTGACTTCGGGCCCAAATGACCTTGTTGTCGACGGGCCCTAAAACACCACACACTCACTCACTCACTCGCTTTGGAATATTATTTTGGGGTAATTCAACAGGAGCAAAATCTATTTTTAAAATGCAAAAACGGGCAATTAGGATAATACTACATGTTAATAAAAGGACCAGTTGTAGACCACTATTTAAGTAATTAAATATATTGCCCCTCCCCTGTATTTACATATATGAAACATTATGCTACATAAAAAATAATCTCAGTA
Organism: Mantis religiosa; assembly: GCA_030765055.1. NCBI lineage: Eukaryota > Metazoa > Arthropoda > Insecta > Mantodea > Mantidae > Mantis > Mantis religiosa. The sequence goes on along the minus strand of CM060956.1, from coordinate 38,391,499 downwards.
TGTACACAACAAACTCACAGATACATTCTCATGGCACCAGAAGAAAAGATAACCTTCATGTAATCACACATAGCACTAGTTCTTTTGAAAAAAGTTTTGTATATACTGGCCTCCAGCTTTATAATAAATTACCCAATTATCTGAAGCAAATACCTGCACTGCATCGATTTAGAATTTGTCTCAAAAAACTTCTTTCACTCCATTGTTTTTATAGCATAAAAGAATATTATGATTACTTTGACAATTAATTTTCTTAATGTTAATGATGTTAATGTTTTATAGTATAGGTGAATTGTTTGAATATGTTAACTACAAGTGAACTATTATTATTAATTATTATTATTATTATTATTATTATTATTATTATTATTATTATTATTATTATTATTATTATTATTATTATTATTATTATTATTATTATTATTATTATTATTATTATTATTATTATTATTATTATTATTATTATTATTATTATTATTATTATTATTATTATTATTATTATTATTATTATTATTATTATTATTATTATTATTATTATTATTATTATTATTATTATTATTATTATTATTATTATTATTATTATTATTATTATTATTATTATTATTATTATTATTATTATTATTATTATTATTATTATTATTATTATTATTATTATTATTATTATTATTATTATTATTATTATTATTATTATTATTATTATTATTATTATTATTATTATTATTATTATTTATTATTATTATTATCATCATCATCATCATCATTATTATACTGTACATACAGTTGAATTTTCATTCCAAAGTTGTGTTGTATATATGTATATTGTATAATTTTTAGTTATAAGTACTGACGTGTCCTATATCATGTAATATGATCAAAAAGATGAATAAAAACTAACTATATAACCTATGCATTTTTTCAGGAGTATCTTAGCTTGTCTCTTTAGTGATGCAATCCTCCATAAGATATACAAATGGTTTTTTGTGTAATATACGTCCTCCAATGTTAAGTCATATCGGACGAGATATGAGCTTAGAGTTACCTGACATTCGTCTTTAAGGATAAGGGAAAATCCCGAAAAAAGCCTTATCTAGGTAACTCACCCTAACCGAGATTCGAACTCGGGGCCTCTTGAACGTGAGGCAGACACGCTACCACCACGCTACCGCTAGGTGGCCTTCATAGTTAGTTGCTCCTGTGCATTCACATATTGCAGTGAATCACCATGCGCATTTTGAAGTTACTGAAGGTGAATCCTTTACGATTTGCATACATATAGTGAAAAACTGCGTTCTACGTTGCTGGACGTGATAGACGTAAAGCGATAATATTTGACGTCAATCCCACCGGTGAAGACAGCAGGACAAGGTGTAATGTATATGCGCACACACTGTCCTGGGAGTGGAGGGGTAGGGGCGAAACCTCTGAGGGCATTGTCTATGTCCAGTTGCAGTTCAGCCTAATTTCCGTTCGTTCTGGCGTTAGCGCTTACGAAATCCTCAGCCCAATGACAATTATTATTCTATGGTCTCCTAGTTTCCCCGACCTAACTAGTTGCAATTTTTATTCATGTAGTCATTTGAAAGAAAGTGCATCGTTCTGACCCTCCTACACGGAACTTAGTGATGACATGCAAGAAATCACAAGCATTCGTGCGGTTAGGCAAGTGAACGAGAACAGTTTGCTAGATATGCTGTCTGTTTGAGAGCAGGTCATTTCCAACATATATTACAAGGGGAGGATTTTACTGTCTGCCCAGCACAAGAAGGCAAGACAGAGGAATGTGTAACGTAATCACTTTTGCTATGTTAATGCTTGCTTGCTCAAGTAAAATACACAGTGTTGTCAAATAGCTCACCCATGCATAATACCGACCAGTGCAATTACTGAAACGACATTAGACTTTGCAGCATGGGTGACTCATATGCACTCTGATACACTCATTTCCTAGTAAACAGAGTCACTAACGGGGCACAACAGTTCAAGCTTGTCTCCGCTTTATTCCCTCCTTACCTTCTTGTGATGGGCAGACAGTACTTGGTCACTGACTGCGTAATCTTATTGGCCATAACATGCTCACTGTCGCAGTGGAAAATAGCCCGCAGAGACGATTACATGCCAGGTGGCCCAACTGCCCCGTCTTTCGTACAAGCAGATATTCCTTCGTGTGTTAAAACAGTTGCAGAATGCATAGGGGAAATTTCAACTAAATGCACGGCTGTGGTGTAGCGAACTTCCCTCTGCTCCTCTTGATTTTCAGCGACACGGTGCGATGACAGCTACTTCCCAGGACTAAACTAGTCAGTGTACTCCATGATATGAGAAAGAACACTGTAAAAAACTAAAAGATCTTATAATGTTTTGACTTTAGTTAAAAATTCTTTATTTTCGAGGAAATACACTCGTGCCTTTATACGCTGCTATTGCCTAACTATAGATTAACACTGAAAAGAGGTAAAGCAGAAACAATGCCCACACGAGGACAATGTTTTATTACCATTTGTTCATTTCTTGGTGGTGCTATTTTCTTATTTTCCTTTCTTTTTTGTAATTTACGTCCTCCAACGTAAAGTCATATCGGACGATGAATGAAAGGATTGAAATGATGCTCAAATGAGTCCAGGGTCCATGGAGCTTAGAGTTACTCAACACGCGTCTTTCAGTATAAGGGAAAACCCCGGAAAAAACCTTATCCAGGTAACTCGCCCTGACCGAGGTTCGAACTCGGAACCTCTTGAACGTGAGCCAGACATGCTACCATCTACGCTATCGAGGTGGGCACCAACATTTTAAAATATACTCTCATCAAACATAAAAATCCACACACGTTACTAAATATAAACATACATAAAAATAAATTAAATTTCAAAAATATAATTAAAATTTTAATTTTTTCTAATACATACCTTTCAAAATTTTATAAATTTAATTTAATTTTTTTTACAAAAATTTCAGTATACTTAAAAATATTTTAAACAAAAATATAATATTACTGGTTTCCAGTAACACATAACTGGTATTCCAATTATTAACTTAACTATATTTTAAAATTCCCGATAGTAAAATATTGCCGCCGGTAGCCGGCGGCCACCATTGGTACTGGTATTTAGCACTACTATTTAACCAAACAGTGTAAAATTATTAAATGTGAATATTCATTACATTTAGTATTACTAGTGCAATGGAGTATTATGTTAAATCTTAATAAAAGTAGATTATTTCATTTTACTTAGTTCACTCGACCCATAGGTACTATCCTTTATATGAGATTTCCAAAATCAGTCAAAGATGTTTTGCATTTGTGATACTGATAGATGCCTTTAATAGTTATTAAATGTTCAAAATAAACTACGAAAGAGAGCGTAAGCTAGGATTAGGATCACTGCGGAGGGGATTCAGCACTGTGATCAGACTTGATCTATTGTAGATCCCATGCGACCGCAAAGTGAGATTTGTGGTGGACAACAGGGCGCTGGGGAGGGTTTTCTCCGGGATCCCCGGTTTACCCCGCTATCTCATTCCACCGGTGCTCCATCTTCATCTCATGTATCATCAGTGTCACCGCCTGCGGTGTCGTATGTAGTAAAAGCGGGCGTTAAACACTACACATTGATCAATTGTACCTATACCCCCAAGTGGGGCATCCCCAAGAGGAAGGATGAGCCGAGAGCAGACACGGGATGACCATCCCAAGGAGCCACTACAGTGGCAGCGTCCCTACATTTTTATCTAAATGAAAACCTCCCCTGTTAAGCCAGGACAACGAACATTCCCGCCTAATGTAGTTCGGAAGCGGTCCCAGAGACCAGCAACCGACCTACTGGAGGAGGAATTGGTTTACTCAGAGCATATCATCCTGCCATGCGCCGCCAAGACACCCGCCGACACTTCTACCCTGAAAGAGACCATCAGATGAGAGATGATGTGATATGATAATGGAGATATGGAGGGACAGGAAATTCGGATGATGTAATTAACCTACCCAGCATTCACCTGGCGACCCTGGTAAACCCCCATATTTCAGATAGGTCGGCCACGGGAATCGAACCTGGGCCTCCCGAATGCAGGCTGCAGACGAAACCGCTTGAGTCATCCGAGCGTAGACTAATTTCAGGAAATAAACATTGTGTTACTTCTACTCCTTTAGATAGATGAAGTAGTGTACCCAAATGCAATAAAAGGACTTTCCTAGAGCTATATGATTTGACATCCTTTGAAAAGCGCATGTGCATCTGCCTGTGTAAATAGCACAACTCAAAATTAAAAATTCATATAAATATCAAATTTCATACCTAGCCGAATTTTTTTTTTAATGTATCACACCTAAATTGCCTTAATGGGGAACAGTTTTATTAATTACTTTTCTCTGAAAAATAGCCCTTACCAATTTTTGTTAAAATATAATAAATTTAAGATTTTGTTGAGGCGAATTACATGTATGCCGCGCCGTGGCTGAGTGGATCGACCGCTTGGCTGTCACCAATGTGGCCAGGATTCGATTCCAGGCGATCGCTAAGTGAGATCTTCGGCATCTTTGGCATCTTCGGTTTCCACTGACGGCATACCACCAATCGCTCCACTCCCATCTTTCCCATAAATGATCTCGTCCTTATTCTGTCAACCATTTCTTTCGCCCTCACATTAGGCTGATCACCTAACCTGGTTCTCCATCAGATCCAAAGTTTCGGTTCCTCAGACCAGACCTTAAGGAATATAGAACAAAAATCCTCTAACATTGCGATAATTGTACTAGGAATAAGGTAAACAAGAATTAAATGTATACGAAGGGGTGTCAAAAAGTTTTGTTTATCACTCGGTGGTTCTTATGCTAGAATGATAAAAATTTTTCAGTGTTATCATTGATCCCTCGGGACATATTGTTGGTAGTTTCAGTGATTTGAGTCCTTTTGTATTTTTACAATGAGTGCCAGAAGTGTTTAAGGTATAAGATGGAGAAAATTGAGGCTCGTAGTGTTGTCAAGTTCCTGCATTTGAAGAGCAAAACTGCCCGGGAAATCCATGATGAGATGACGGCTGTTTATGGAAATGATTGCCCATCGTATGACACCATTGTGAGGTGGAAAAGGAATTTTCAAACTGGTCACATGTCCCTGACAGATGAGCCAAGAGCTGATAGACCGTCAGCTGTCACAGTGAAGAAAGTGGAGTGTTTAATACTGGAAGACAGACGAGCAACCATCCAAATGATCATGAATGAGACACATCTTAGTTATGGTAGTGTGTGGAAAATTATTCATGACGAACTGCACATGTCTAAGGTGTCTGCACGGTGGGTTCCACGTTTGCCAACATCTTTCCAAAAGCAAACACGGCGTGACCTTTCAAGACAGATGTTGATGCTGTTGGAACAGGATGAAGATGATTTCTTTAATCGTTGGGTAACCTTGAATGAATCCTGAGTCTATCAGTATGATTTAGAGACAAAATCATGAGCATGGAATGGAAACATGCCGATTCCTCCCTCCAAAAAAGGTAAAGGTGCCAAAGTCAGCTGGGAAGGCCATGCTTTCAGTTTTCTGGGACTGTCGTGGAGTCATCCTTACAGATTATCTTGCCAAGGGTCAAACCATCACTGGCAGATACTACTGCAATCTTCTAGACAAGTTACGAGCAGCTCTGATTAAGAAACGACGCGGTATGCTCTCCAAAGTTGTTCGTCTTCTGTCTGACAATGCACCAGCTCATTCATCTCAAGTTGTAGTTGACAAAACAAGAGAATGTAGCTTTGAGACCTTACAACATCGGCCTTAGTCGCCCGATCTCACACGAAGTGACTTTTTCTTGTTCCCGGAAATGAAGAATCCGTTCCATGGTCACCATTTGTCAACACAAATGACGTCATTAATGAAGTGGCAGAGTGAATTTTGCAGACTTCTACAATCAAGGTATTCGGAAGGTCAAGAAACGCTGGGAAAAATGTGTAAAACTGGATGATGACTATGTAGAGAAGAACTAACAAGTACATATCAACACAAACTCTCTATCTCATTTGTAAAGGGTGATTATTAAAACTGTACGACATACCCTCATATCATGAATTCTCTGTGAACAGTTTAGGAAATCCTCTGCACTAGAACAGAAACGATAAGGGAATAGATAAAGATAATTACACAGTGAGTGCAGAACTTTATTACGATAAACAACTTATGTCAAGATTGTTTCCATGGCGATAGCCGTTATCGAAATGACAACTTTGTACCTTTCGAAGGTAAATATATCATTTAATTTTTTTTTCTTCAACTCAGGAGTTTGTTTTCGAAATGAATACGATTCTATGTCAAGGTGCGAGGAGTGGGCTTTAGCACTTTTGTGTCTATGGACCTGACGGGGTGCTCCTAGGGAGAAGTGAGATGGGAGGATGCTAAGGGTGGCCGAACCTCAGGTCCCTAACAGCTCATAAAACCACATTCCCTCTTCTTTGTGCGCTTTACACATCACCCGATACCTTCCTCGATCTGGAGGACGAAGATTTACGGAATGGAAATCATCTGCCATGCACGCTCAAACTCTCGCTGTCACTTAGAGCCCTGAAATAGCCAATTAGGATAAAATTAGGGACAGTAAATTTGGGGAATGGAAGTATTCCTCCAAACACACACCTAGCATCCTGGAAAACGCATGTCAGTAAGTTTGGTCACGGGAATCGAACCCCGAATGTGGATCGCAGACGCTAATCGCCTAAAGCATCTCGCTTTGTTCATATTTCGAAATTTGTATCTGTCTGAGCACTTACTGGTAATCTTTAACCATTCCCGAGAACAAAACAGTATAGGTAGTATGCGCACGCGTGTTTGAATAGCAAGGTCTTTTTTTCCCTGCCTTCGGAAGAACCCGTTTGGCCATCGGGGGTGAATCTATTTTCTCTAGTGGCTCACATATACACAACACATATGCACCCATACGAGGCAACAGCAACAGTTCAGAGGGAGTGAAAACATACTCTACGCACACGACATGGTTATGATTTTGAGATTAATAGACAGCGTCCAGACCAGCAATACACAGGTTAGCAGAATGGGCAGAAATCAACGAACTGATGCTCGACTGAGAAAAGACAGTAATGATGACATTCAAGAGAGGAGGAAGACGCGTGGTAGGAGACATCATAAAGATAAAGGACGAACCACTGACAGTTGTAAATAAATTTAAATACCTGGGGATAAAACTACAGACGCAAGGAACTACATTTACAGAGCACATAAAGAACAAAACAGCATCACCACTAAAAACCACGTATTACATTAAACACCTGAACAAAATATCTTTAAAGACGGACAACATATATGAAGAAAATGTTATAGTTATCCAAGTACACAGCTTCAAGACTAACATACGAAATGTGCAGAGAGACAATGTGGATAGAGGATCTCAGACTACAAATGCTACTTCCGGTAACAGAGGCGTACAATGAAATTGTAAAGGAACATCGAATGAAGAAAGCAGAAATCTGGGAAGATTTCTACAGCACAGACGGAATGACAAAGGAAGACTGGAAGGGCCCAAACTACAAACTAAGACATTTTATAACAAGATACGCAGCACATGGTTTCCATTATTTGATTTGTAAGGAGAAAAGACACCATGATCCGGTTGAGTAGTGCGTGTGCGCGTTGTGTGGGAAGTGGTGCAACAGATATCATGTGGAAATGTGAAATGTGTAGTGTTTAACGCCCGCTTTTACTACATACGGCACCGCAGGCGATGACACTGATGATGCATGAGATAAAGATGGAGCACCGGTGGAATGAGATGGCGGGGGAAACCGGAGATCCCAGAGAAAAACCGCCCCAGCGCCGTGTTGTCCACCACAAATCTCACTTTGCGGTCGCCTGGGATCGAAACCGGGCCGCCTTGGTGAGAGCCAAGCGGTCTAACCACTGAGCCACGGCGCGGCCGATATCATGTGGAGAAATGCGAGAGAACAGTGTCATTGAAAAGCTTTTGTTGGGGTGAAAATATAGAGTGATAGTGAACTGAAACATCAAAAATCGAATATTGAACTGAAGAAGATAAAAAAGACAAGGCTATATGTAAATTCATGTAAATATGTATTAATGCACATTGTATAAATTTTAAATGTTATTATATACACCGATACCCGAGGCGGGACTAAAACCCGCGACCCTCTGCGACACGGAATGCTAGAGACATACGGTCTAACAACCATGGGTACCAGGGCCGGCTAGCAAAGTTTCAAATTGGACAGTCGGCTAAATACTAAACTTGATATCGCAGTTAAACGATATCTAAGAATGCGACACCAAGATGTTTAGGAAAATTCACCTACTTTAAACTGCCATTTACATTGCAAAAATCTCAAAACATTTGATTTTTTCAGAAAATGGCTAACGATTTTGAGTAAAATGTCAAATATTTAAGTTTAATATACCTATTATTTATTATACGTATATGAAATGTATATGTATTCAGCTTTATAGGGCCCCCCCAGGGGCCTACTTCGGTAGGTACTGGTTTGGCGCACCCGGGGTCCCGAGCCAACAGTCTCCCTCGTGTGGGCTCCTCTTCGTGGTTGAGGGAGACGGTCAACAGGCCCACCCACGTGTAGGCCGTGCGTGGAGACCCGTGTCGGTGGAAAGGTGAAAAAAAGAAGGTGAAAAAGGTGAACGAAATTTTTAGTAGGCTTTGATTGATTTTTTTTAGGTACGTGTATATTTAATAGGTTTTGTTACACTTGTATAGTTTTTAGAAAGTTTTATATCTGGCGTTTGCCATGACTAGTTTTTTAAAGGGCGCTGATGACCGCCGTAGTTGAGCGCCTTTGTATATCATCATCATCATCATCATCATCATCATCATCATCATCATCATCATCATCATCATCATCATCATCATCATCATCATCATCATCATCATCATCATCATCATCATCATCATCATCATCATCATCATCATCATCATCATCATCATCATCATCATCATCATCATCATCATCATCATCATCATCATCATCATCATCATCATCATCATCATCATCATCATCATCATCATCATCATCATCATCATCATCATCATCATCATCATCATCATCATCATCATCATCATCATCATCATCATCATCATCATCATCATCATCATCATCATCATCATCATCATCATCATCATCATCATCATCATCATCATCATCATCATCATCATCATCATCATCATCATCATCATCATCATCATCATCATCATCATCATCATCATCATCATCATCAGTTTTATCGGAATAATAGGCTCGTATTCGGGCCAATCTTCCTGACTCATGGGGTTTTCCCTAGTGATTTCCTCAGGTTGCTGGGAGAGTTCCTTGCATTCCTCCCCCTCTGTTTTATTCCATTCTCAAATCACTTTACTTTTCATTCGATTGGCCTTTTCACATTTGAGCCCCGAGATCTGAGCGGTACATGGCATGAATTTGGAGTTTTTGTCTCACGGTGCTGCACCCTGCAGTTGTAAGCCCCGTGGAGAGTGTGTTGGAAGTTGTACTAGACGCCACCGGAGAGTTTGTCTGTAAATGGGGGATCTTACCGTCTACTATGTCGGGGTTCTTGGATCGGCTGTAGTGACGAAATCCCCGTCCGACCATATTACCTTAACTTACCTTACTATATCATACAATAGACTTACTTAAAAATGCACATGAATAACATCTTATACCTAACTACAAAGAAAACAATAGAAAATGGAAAACATTAACAGTGGTTATCACAGAGATACCAAGTGCAGGTGTTTTCCTTTAGCCATTGACGTACAACCAGCTAATTAAAATGCGCATAAACTTATGCAAACAAGTATAAACACACGTATTCACTGATTGTGGAAAAATTCTTATTACATTTCATCTGGAAATTTCCAAAACTAAGCACTATCTCTATTCTATTACGTATTTTGCAGTGAGTTGTGGGTATAAAAGGCGAGTTGTAACCACAACTAGCATTCATTGCAAAAGCTTACACATCAACCTACAGTGCTTCTGAGAAGAGAGGGAAAATGTTGAGATATTTTGTAAGTATTAACTTCTTTGAATATCACTACTTTATAGAGACTACATACGTTGTATGTATATTTACAGCAAAGAACATTATAAACACATGGATATTGTTTTCTCTGTTTATCACTATTTCTACTGTAAACAACCGAATTATTTTGGTCATGCACATTTGAGGTCTTCGTGCACTCTTTTTTTCATGTGCCAGTTTTTTTTTTAATTTCTCTATCTGTGAACATCTCTGATCCGAACTTTTGCGTATAGCAAGGGCGGTTCCTCCATAAGGAAGCAGGTTTGCGCTACACCCACTGATTCTGAGTATACAACAGGTGCATTTTGCACATTAAAGCTGTACTTGTTTGCATTGTCTTATACACAAACATGTTTCAATTACGCTTATCGTCTGTAGCTGCCCATGACAGAAGAAGTCGAAATAAACGGTGATTAGCTGTAGGAGCCGCAGGTTTGCAGCGTAGAGTTAACCTAAGATTTCACCCAAATGTAGGCTCTCTGAGGGGGTTGCGGGAAGGTGAAGAGATGGGAGGGGCTTCTTATACATTGCTTAAATGGAGATTTATAAACCTAGCTCCTCCTACTCTTAGCAACGGCTACAGGGTGATCTTCAGGCTTAGCTTCTGTGTGCTCTGCTTTTCGAACACAGGGGGAATTTAATTAAATGCATGGAGGTTATTCAGAAGAGAGCTCTGTTAAACAACAACGCCACACTTGTTCAGGCTTCTGGGTTTATGGCCACTTTGAAAGATTATAATTTTTGTATTGTGGCTGTCTTTCTTCTACAAGATCATACCCCATGTAGACATTTTGTACAATCAGCTGCAGAAACGAGACTGCAATGCCACATTTGCCATCGCCCAGCTAAACGCATTTGAAAGGGAAGTGCAAAAGGTAAGAAATAGCGTGGATATCGAGGAACACGAAGAAACTGCAATTAAGAGGAGAAGAATAGAAGATCATGATGTGAAAAGAAGAGAAGCTCTTGAAGTATGTGACATTCTTAGAGAAGCAAAGGACAGATTTAGCTTCATGGGGCATCTGGTAGCCTCAACTTTGTTTCATCAAGAAAATTTCTAAGACATTTCCAGAGGATTCCCTTAGAGAAACAATACGGTTCTATCCTTTTATCATTGGAACAAAAATCCGTAGAGAACTGACTGTAATTTACAGTCGAGAGGAATTTCGTGGAATGTCCGGCGCTTTGTGCTTGATGGACTTCAATAAGGAAAACAATGTATGTACTACATTCAGCGAATATGTCAAACTCCTGGAGTACTGTTAACTATGCCAATGTCTACCGCTGAAGCAGAATGCTGTTTCTCAACTTTAAAAAGAATAAAAACTTTCCTTAGGAACACAATGTCACAGGACCGATTGTCAGCATTAGCAATGCTTTCAATTGAGAGAGATTTTGTTATGAAGATCAGCGACTTCAACGCAAAAGTTATCGATAGATTCGCCAGATCTAAGGAGAGTAGAGCAGAGAATCTGTATAAATAGGTGAGTCATTACTACTCTGTATTTTATTTTTCATTTGTGCACCACCAATAATTTAACCTACCAGCCGCCACTGACGTATAGTAATCTTCTACCAAGACCTTTTGAAATTAGACTAACATATTATTCCTGTAATCGGCTTAAAAAACCACACACAATGCGTACAATATAATTTTAAGCAAGTAATTATAGCTTACTGAAGAATATAACTGAGGAGAACGGTTGAAGTTTCAATCCCACGTGATCACAGTGGCACTTCCACTGGGCTACAAGATATTGTATGATATTTTTTAAAGTTTATGACAAGTGTAAATAAACAACTTGGATACTTGGAAGAAAACGTAATGAAGTCCAGTTATGAGACTTGCTGTCAGTATACGTGAAGTCCTTCCAGATATAATGTCCAGAAGGAAACATTACTTAGCACTGAGTACCTCACATGTCTGCACTTGAATACTTTATCTTCCAAATACCTGGATTTTATAACTTGAAATTTGTTATAGGCAAACCTACAAAAATATCATTGTCATAATATCAGTAAATTTTCACACCACATACAGCTTCATTTCAAATTACTAAATCGTGATGTTAGTATCCCAATTAAAATATAATTAGATTCTCTTTTTTTATAATTTACGTCCTCCAACATTTAGTCATATCGGACGATGAAATGGGTGAAATGATGCTCAATGAGTCAGGGGTCCATGGAGTGTGTACATTTTTAGGTAATTTTTTATGACTAAGCATTCGTAGTGGCTAACCTTTCATATCAAACATGCAGCTCCCAAATGATCTATTTGTGTTTTGTCCCTTGCTATACGCCAACTTACTAATATTTCACACTTCTAACAAAGAAGACAGAGAGGATCGCAGCGCTGGTCACTGAAGGTCAATACACCTCGACGCTCTGTCACGTAATAACTAGGAGAACATAGAATAACATTTTCAATGTATGGAAGGTATACATTTATGCAGCGAGATCTACCCGAAAGTCCAAAGTCCCCGGTCTCTATCTACCCGGGAGCGATGGGAAACTCCGGGGCTCTTTCCATGGGTCAATACCCGGAATCTAATGATCCCCCTCCCCCATCGAGAACAACGTCAAGACGGGATGGAAATGGATACACCACTTACGCGCGTCAACCCGCAGGGAAGACTACCGAATAACCTCGGTGAGGCAGCCTGGTGATCCAGCACACCTTCTACTAGATTGGCAGGCTAGTACCCGGGACTTATGAGGCAACCCTCTGCTCCCTCCGGGCGGCCAAAGCCTTGCCGGAGGTACCCAATCTCCCGCGGGTGTCGGGAACACACTGCCCCCCTCGAATCTAACCCAATCCGAACAACTCCCGTTTAGGGAGGGGCTCGAATGTTCGGCCCGAGATTCCTCTGGTAATGTCAGGGGTACCACGAGGGATAAGGGTCCGCAGCGCTCGCAATAAAACAGTTGAAGAGGACGGATCCTCTCCCCAGCGGAGATGGGAGGTATACAGTATTCATGCATCATACGGGTCAGTAAGGGCTCAATTGCGTAAGACATTACCATGGCTCATTTAACTAAACTGAAGGACAGAGCAGCTGTATTTCTTCTCACGCATGATTATAGTAATATAAAACACATTTTGTATAATGCTTGGTTGCCGTTATTTTATTGCCAATTTATCATTTTATCTCATATGCATAATTTGCAGAACTGCAACCAAGTTATGTGATCTGTATAGGTAATAATTCACCGAACTTTTAAATACCACTCTCTTACGTGGCCTACAATATAGAGATGGATGCTTGGCCATGGTGAAGGCAGTTTCTTTTGGGGTCGAGCGTCACGAAATTGCAGTCCCTGTCCTTCAGGTAGAGGTAGAGGTGTAGCTATATACACCAGATCCAACAATGCCTTTCATACCAAACTTTTCATTCCCAACATACAACACCGTCTGTCCTTATCTCTATGGCCCAATCACATAACCACACAATTCCTCACAAATCACGGCCGTTTTCAGGCCTACCTTCATAGAATGAAAATAAGAGCATCGTCATCCTGTAACTGCACTGAAAAACACCCACAGATGGCTCTGCATTTGATGACAGAGTGCAGTAATTTATCAAAAGATCGACCAGACGTTTTATGTTCGGACCCTCTACCCGTGGTTCTGAAGATTCACTTCAACACAGTTCAAGTATCAGGATTCATCAAGAGCATCTACCGCACACTTGAATAAATCTGTATAGTACTGCGTAAATAACTATTGTAAATAATTCCGTGATATAACTTTAGGTAAAACAAGGGCTGTAAAATATTGCTAAAATAAAAAAATAAATAAAAAGAACATACACACTTTCACAAAAACAAAAATGAGCAGCTGCCAGAAACAAAATGCGATTCGGAAAACATACTGCGTTTACAATGTACGCTTTGTTAAAGTACAATCAGCCTATGATAATTAATTCTTCAGTCTGACTCTATCTTTCCATACTTTGGCCTACACACAGCTAGTGTGAGAGAACATCTACTAGGGCAGCCTTCACGGAGTAAAGACCGACCTCCCTCTACAACCAAGGAGGAAACCGAGCTGTCCCCAAGGGGCGCCCGGCGCCTCCAGGGCTCTTTGGGTAGGGCAAGACCTAGACGCTAACAAGCCCCCTATCTGGTCCGAAAATTCAAGACGGGTGGAAGTGCATATGCCACTTACGCACGCCAACCCCAAAGGGGAAGGCTACCGATTAACCTCGGTGGGGCCACCTGGTGATCTAGCACACCTTCTACTAACTATGCAGGCTAGTACGCGGGAATATATGGCTTCCCTCAACTCCGTCCGGAGACGTACCCGATCTCCCACGGGTATCGGGAACACACTGCCCCCTCGAGACCATCCCAATCCGAACAACTGCCCTACGGGAGGGGCTCGGTAGTTCGGCCCGAGGTTCCTCTCGTAACGTCAGAGGTACCACGAGTGCTAAGGGTCCGCAGCGCCCGCACCACGGCAGCTGAAAGGGACGGGTCCCCTCCCCTACGGGAAGTGTGAAAGAACAATTAATTTTTTCAATATACGCTTTAATACAACTCAGCCTTCATTTCAAAGTTATGCGATATATAAGGAGATGCATTGCGGCTTGATCGTATGCATGGTAGCCGAGCGGTAAAACACGTATCTCGCAGGTAGGCAAACATGAGTTCCAATCCTTAATGTGGGTGTTTCTTTCTATTATTGTAACTTTTACATCAATGCCTTATATTTTTCTTGCAGGATATAAATAATAATATTTAAAACATTAATTTATAAAAACGCAAATAACTTTGTCGTTTTCAAAATACTCGTTTATGCAGTGTTATTAGAAAATTACCTTAATATTGGTTGTATACATTCCAGCTCATTGATTTGTTATGAACGGTGCTGGCATATAATGCAAAGTATCCTCTCATGAAAATTGCACTAGGCATTTGGTCTTATCCATGCCCCGCAGATTGAGGGCAGTAATAGAAGCAGAGAGTTTATACACCCGATACTAGGTTAATTTCCACTTTCATTTTATTTTACATATAGGAATAAAACATTTGTTTCAGTTAGTTTAAAAACAGAGCAGAGTGTTTTCAGTTTTTATGTGGGCATAAATTTCATAAAATCAAGTCGATTTTAGCAATTGGAAGTTATATTACAATGTACGTAATACATATTTCATATATATACAATAATAAAAAAAACCAAAATGATGTCTGGGATTCGATCCTTTCTAGGTCTAGCTTCTACATGTTTCTCTATATCAGCTCGGCTATCAGTGAACGTTTAGTAACCGAGACTCAATTACGATTCTCAACTTTTCACATACATTAGTGTGGATATGCACGGAAAATATGAAACAATACACAAAGTGTGAACATTCTCATTATAATTATAATTAGGAGAGGAATCAGTAGGACAGAGGAAGACAGCTTCGAGAGTTGTGACGTATTTCAGTCAGGAGCGAGGCCTGCATTGAATGTGACGTCAGGCAAGAGCCGGGTAGTATAGTAGCCGCGTTCATTCCATCCCACGCGAAATCAAAGCTTTCACTTCTGACCACACATTTTCACATGGAAGCAATTATAAGGGTCTTCTATCCATAAAAATATGGGGTGGTTCTTCTCAATACGTTCACCAAGTTAACGCGCTGTTGCAATATTTCTCTTGTGTCCTCAGAACTTCGGTACCTTCTATTAGCTTAGACTATGCAAACGTGCTTCTTATGTGTGTTAATTAAGCTTATATTTATAGAAGTTTCATAGTGTTTTACTTAGAGTAGTTTTATAAATTTATTAGTGTTTAATAGTTATTGGCGTTCAGCACTTGCGTAATTTAATTAAGATGTGGAGACCATGAGAATCAAACCTAACATGGATATTGTGCCTTTGTGGGTTCGTGAAATTAAAATTCCAATTGCTCAAACTCAAAACTTTCTTTATTTCCACCGAATTACAGCTGGAACATTTGCCGATTACATAGAATTACGAAGCGCACACAATTACAATTCACCAGTTCGTCTGTCACAGATCCACTCTGTACTCGCAATTACGTACAACTCCTCCGATGCACGTACACAGTCTTCTAGTCCGTTCACTCACACGGCGCTCCTCACGGCTGCTCGCCAAGAATTGAACTGCCTCACCAACTGCAGCCAGCTTTTATAGGGATATCGCTGTTTCTGGAAGTCTCGCGGCTCAGTGAATCATCACGAATGTTCCAGACGGAAGGGGGAGGGGAAAGAGATGGCTAATGATGTTTTCCCAACCATTCCCTCGTTACCGCTACAAGACAAATGGGTAGGAGTGGTCGAATGCTTCCCGGCCTTCACTCGGCCGTCAGTTGTTCGTGCCTTCCAATAATTGGGTGACACTATGCTAACATGGGTTTCCATTCATACTTGTAATATATATCTAACAGTATTTCTAACCTTTCTCGAGTTCTAAAGCGTTTATGACATAATTATTATGCGGAATGTACGTGACTATTTATTTAAATTGTGCTTAATAGAAGTCCCCCACCCCAAAAAATTACACTACTTAACTTTATTCAAACTGTAGAATTAGCAGACATCCTTGTAAAAAGCTTCCAGCATTTAAAAAGAGTAATAGCGTTTCCTTAGTTTAGTTCGTTTGGTTTTCTTTTGAAGTATTTACTGCTTTGTTATATCAACTGAAATTCATCACCTGTAGCTGCCATAGAATATAGCAAAATGTTTTAGTATAAATCGGCTCACAATTGCAATAAACAAAGCTCTAACGTGCAATTTTGCTTATAAATTATTATTAACTACCAGAATATCCAAAGTGCTTCTTTAATTTGCAAGTAAATATCCCTCGAAAATTCATGCACACTGATGTAATTTAACCCTTTTAAAATTGCAATTACGTTTTACTAAACTTTCCTTGGATATTATGCTAATAATACGCATTTAGTTCTGGTAGGTAATATATCTCTTTTCAGCTGTGTTATAAAGAGTTGTAACGTTATGTATTATTATAGGAAACATTAATAATTTAAAACTTATTTGAAAAAATCAATGACTATTTCTTACAGTGAATTCAGCTTTATTTTTTGCTTCAAAACGTTATTTTAAACAACTGCAACCTGGTTATTCTCAGCTGTAAACACGTGCCTAACATTCTTCACCCCTCCAACCCGGTAGGTGTATCCTAAGTTATGTTTATGACATTGTGGTGAGAAGGAAGAATAGCTTTTAGTAACAAAGCGAGGCGCCTGGGGATGCTTTAAGCGCGGTCACTATACAAAGTTGACTATATAAATGGCGCGGTGAGTTCAGAATCTGAAGGTTCAGTCAGGTGTAGCGCATCGATGACAACAATGTAGCTGCCACCTACCAAATGGAACTATTAAATTTACAATGTCACAATTTATTGAAGGACAAATATACATACAAGAAAGACTTGGCTAATTTTTATAAGAATGTCCCCCAAACCAGATTTTCGAGGTTGTATTCACTTACGGCACGGACATTGTGTATGTTTGGCTCGACATATGTGTACGAACAATTTTTTTTTCTGTTATGAACTCAGCTAAGTGCAAACCCCCAAGTACCTTGTCGTATCATAATTTAACATTAGGCCTTCGATTACAAATTTTCCAGATATTACGTCTTGACATTGATAAACTAGTTAAAGAAAAACAAAACAGAAAGTGCCCGAAAATGTCTACGTAATTTTGTTCTGAGGGGGTCTACTCTAATTTGTACAGAAAATTACTTTATGTTCTAATTTATTTACTTTATAACATGCCTGATCTTCAGATATACTACGAGTTGAAGTTTTATATATTTTCTCATAGCACAGACCTAAAATGTAATTGTTTATAAACTGTGACCAATTGTGTAATTAAAGTAGTGAGCCTTAATATTACAACACCCAAGATGTAAGTTGTACATATTATTAACACCCAATACGTTTCCTGTCTTTCCTACCCGCATGAATCAAACCATTCCATCTCCTTCGACAGCAGTAATCAGCGCGGTGACGTCACAGTTAACCAGCCTTTTGTTCGGGGGCATATTTGGCGGTTAGAGCTGCCGGAGCTGACGTCACACCGCCACTATCTGTCTTCCCCTGCAGTAGGGCTAAGCTAAAGGGATGCGTTCCGTGACACAACTGTAAACCGGCCGTGGAGAAGATGTGGACTTAGAAAAATATACGCTTCTAGAGTCTGATTATTTTTTTTTCTTAGGCTTTCACAGTAGAGGGATGAATTTAAAATTTTCGCTTTAATAGGCCAAACAGTTTCATATAAGCAGAATCGGAAGATATAAATACAATGGAATATATATATATATATATATATATATATATATATATTTACACTGATTTCATAAGATATACCAAAACGTATGAGAGATATTGGTCGATCTAGGAAAAGGAGTTTAGCTAAAGCTAGAAAGAACAGTTTCTTGGAATCTATTCCATGAATGTGAATTACTATTAATTATTATTACTTGCTATTGTTATTGCTATTATTATTTTGTGCAGCTCAAAGACTAATAATGTCAGATAAATGTCATTCCAGTGGGTGATATCGCAGCATTTGTTGGATACAAAAGTGACGATACAGAGCAATAATATTTGTACAGTTAGACCGCGAACAAAGTGCAGTCGGTGTGCACATGCGCGAGTACAGTCTTCTCCCCTCCTCGCCATCCAAGAAACAAATGACTCCCACCAGTGCTGTGCAGCTTGTGCCATGGAGGAGAGGAGACGCAACCTAAACTGACAGTAGAGGAGCAAAGCTAGAGGACTTCAACTGCATTTTGTTCGCGGTTAACCAATAGCTTCCCTGTACTCTTTGTGATGTTTTATATGTTATAAAATTGCAAGTTACGTATTGGCTGTCACACTATAATCAACATTTTGGTCAGCTATGGAATGTCAAATAGAACCTCGCTCATCCAGTTGAAATATTTCTAAGCATTTCTTCACAAAGCACTTAGAGGCGCCATGCTTTTTAGAGATGTCTGTAAAAATGAGGAAATTAGAAGCCCCGGAGAACCTACAATTGTTTCTGCGCAAATTACTGGCAAAGTAGAATAACCACATAACATGTTTCTCTTTTACAGGCAGTCGTTGTCCTTCTGGTATTGTCTACTGTGATTTCTACAACAATGGCCCAGTTACCCTATATTTCTGGTGTGCCTGCTGTGCCAGCTGTGCCAGCTGTGCCTGCTGTGCCTATACCATCCGTTGTCGGCTCACCACTGCTTACTGGTCGTCGTCGTTAACATCCTTCAACGATTACATTCCTATACCAGCCAAATGATATTTTAAATGTTTTTATTAACTTGGGTTATTATGAGAGATATATTTTGCTGTTTTGAGAGAAATATACTACTTTCTGGTCAGCTGTGTGTACTAACAGAATAATTTTATATATCCTCAAAGCCGTAAATATATTGTATGTAAATGTCTCAAATGTATCTTTATATTTATGCATAATTTTGATACAAAAACCGTTAGTAAAAGTACTAAGATGGTCACGTTGTCAGATAACATTATTTTTATAAATAAATTGTATTAAAAACGTACTACTCTGTTTATTATACCCAGTATATTGTAGTATATCCATAGTTCTAGTCAAACCATTTCCTAACTCCAATTGGATCCTTAAGTTTTAGTAATATGCACTCAAATGAATCTCATTCTCTATGTAAAAAGTCATTTAAAGTAAAGTTTAGAAGGGTACAAATTGCGGCTCTTCTTTAGAACATGTCCCGTAAGAAATTTTGTCGAAGTCCAACATCGGAGGCACGCACGAGGGCTGACGAAGTGGCATGTGCTGATGTCAAAGGTGGCATGCGCCGACGTTAATAGCAGACAACTTTCAACACTGCCAACATTGATCTAGCAACTACACTACTTTTTGTTGCAATGCCGGGTCTTCACTTATCTACGTTTAAAACAGAATCGTCCGATATGACAAAGTTACAGGACGTAAATCCCCCCCCCCCCAAAAAGACAAGAAATAAAAAAATGTGTAGTCAATGAACATTTAAACAATACTGGGTAGTTTTGATTGATGTAGGACGGTATCGCACTTCCAGCACTATATTCTCGTTCTTAACAAACATTCGTCATACAGAAAGAGCACACACTTTTCCTCGTCTTCGCATAAAGGCGCAAGATGAATAACACTTATAAAACGAGCCATTGGTTTCCATCTAATAACTTTATTTACCAGGCTCATTTTCAGATTTTACAGTTAAGTTGCTACCTTCCTAACAATGGGTAACAATGGCACATATACTGTGCATCTGTGAAGTTTCGAACATCTGAAAATAGCTGCTTGAGGTGCTGGTCTAAAGGTTGGCAACAGAAGCTTACGCTGATAACAGTGTTAGGAGCACTACATTACGAGGTTACTTCGGCAGGTTCCGCCAGATCTCGTGCGTGCCTCCGATGTTGGACAGGCAAAATTTCTTAGGGACATGTTCTAAAGAACATCCTAAATTGCAAATTATTCTTGGGAACTACTCGTCTAGGGACCGCCTCGGTAGCGTAGATGGTAGCGTGTCTGCCTCACGTTCAAAAGGTTCCGAGTTCGAATCTCGGTCACGGTGAGTTACCTGGATAAGGGTTTACCGGGGTTTTCCCTTATTCTGAAATATTAATGTCGGATAACTCTAGCTTCTAGGACCCTGGGCTCATATGAGCATCATTTCACCCATTTCATTCTTCGACCGATAAGACTTAACGTTGGAGTACGTAAGAGAGAGAGAGAGAGAGAGAGAGAGAGAGAGAGAGAGAGAGAGAGAGAGAGAGAGAGAGAGAGAGAGAGAGAGAGAGAGAGAGAGAGAGAGAGAGAGAGAGAGAGAGAGAGAGAGAGAGAGGCTGACAACTATGCGGATTAAGTTATAAGCACAGGGAGTAATTACAATTAACATGAAAAGCTATGAATTCAAGCTATTTCACATTTTAATGTCAAGGAATACATACACGAAGAAACAAGCCTATATAAATACTGATTCCAAAGAAATACATAAAAGATCTGTACTTGAAGCGGACAAAAGAATTCGGATTTTAATACTTCGTTCCTATATGTCGTTGCATACACACATTTATGTTTTTATTTTTCCCCTTCTTTTCCCCTTCTTTCATTTTACCTTGCCTTTCAAATATTCTTCCTTTGTAGCAGGCACCGGCCACTTGTGAAAGATCTCTAACAAGTACTTAACCTTGAAAATTCCGCAAGTAATCAATAAAGTTCCCTTTAATGATTGGCTCTTCTCAGTGAACCGTCTTGATCAACAGCAAGTTAAGGACCTACCTTATTTGAGATTTTTATCACATAGGACCCGAAACTCCTCTGAACGAACTTTACACAATATTCAGCTTCAAGTTACACATGCTGAAGAAACTCTCCGTGAATTTCACTAAGGTGGAACTGACAAACTGCGAAATATCAAGGGGTTTTTAAAATAAGAAATGGTTAACGATAAAATCTATGACATTCACCCGAAACTTTGATACCCAGAAGTAATTAGAAGTGCATGTTTCCTAATTATTTAACTAATTTATGTTTTAAAAAGTTATTCCTTTTAACGGTCGTAAAGGAAAATGACCATATCTTTCTTAAAAAAAGGAAATACAGCTCTAACTTTGAGAAATATACTTTAATATTATTTGCTTCCAGGTCTCCACATGTTTCTCTTCGATAGATGAAATCTTCTACGAGATGGAATAAGGTCTTATGACATCTTATCTATTTTTGTATTTACCAAGATCAGCAGCTAGGGAAGTAGCTTTAGTAGAATTAGGAAAGACAAGAAGAAATGAAATAATAATGGAAAGAATAATAAAATTTTGGTATAAGTGTTTCGCCAAAAAGAAGGGTAAATTATGAAATAATGCATGAGACAGCAGAAAAGATTAGTGAACTCAAATAGTTGGTTGGCAGAGATAGGTGGAATTATGGAAAAAATAGGAATGGGAGATATATGGAGATTAGAGGAAAGGAATAACGTCTGTTTAGTTAACGCATGTGCAGTTCCGAGTCAAAGGAACCTGAGCCGCCCGTCCACTAATGACCGTCATAAATCTATCTCCACACTTCAGAAATAGAACACTGTCGTTGAGGACCAATAGCAACCCTGATTTTCTCGAAGTGACAGTAGCATGTTTACTCCACGTGGAGTCTCAGTTGCCAAAGTTCCAACTTCCAGTTGATCTGTTTCATTACGTGCAGAAATTCGTTGTGTGTCACGATATGGAGACCGTAGGAGGAAAATGCAGTGGTAAATGCAAATGGAGTAGTAGATAACTTTCAGTCAAGTGAAAATAATAAAGTGAAGACAGTGTGAATAACTGGGCCGAGTTATATTACTGGAAAAGCCTAAAAAATAACAAAGTTATAATGGGAACTGTTTCTAAGCAAATTCAAGCGCTTGTTTTGAACACACATAAATATGTGCTGACAAATAATCTTGGTAAGGGGCCATGCAATGAACCTGATAAATTCTGGGTATTCACAGAAATACAGTAAGAAATATTGTGACGAAAGGAATACCAAATACGCCGATCAAGTGTGAAAACAGAAGGAAACGTTTCTCTAAAGTAGATAATTTCACATGCGATTTAATTCGTCGAGAAATTTATAGATTTTATGCCAAAAGGAGAGTGCCCACCTTAGACGAATTGGTCGCACATTTGCAAGAAATTTGTGATTTTCCTTATGGGCGCTTCACTTTGCGCGGTCTCCTAAAGGAGCTGGGTTTCAAATACCGCACTTTGAATAAGATAAGGGTTATTATGGAATCCAGTAGCATTGTAGCTTGGCGATATATATAATGTCAAAACTAAGGAAGTTTCGCAGTAATGGACATAAGATAATTTATTTAGACGAAACCTCGTACGATACCCATGACGTATCGAGAAAGCTGGCAACCTTAAGGAACGGTCTGGAAGAAGGAGGGTCGGGGGTTGTAAAACGATTATAAGGGTTCGTCAAAGGCAGAAGCCGACGTGCACACGCGTTAACTAAACAGACTTTACAAGCGATGTGGGTAAATTGGTAAAATACAGAATAGAAGATATAGAAAGACAGGAAATACGGGGAAGTCTAGAAAACATGAAATCATTACAATTTTACAAGCCAATAAAAAGAAATTTGGGGACGATAAGGATATGTAGATTACTGCAATAGGCAAGAGAGAGAGAGAAGGGTTAGCTTGGATGAGAACAAAAACAATATTTCTAAGAGGGATAAGAGGTAGGGAAAATGGAGTCTGTGAATTGTGTGGGGGAAAAGAAAGTATAGAACACTATGTAACAGAATGCGAGGAATTTGCAATGTGGAGAAAAAAGGTTTGGGAGGAAAACTGGGAGAAATTAGAGAAGAGGATAGTAGTGATAAAAATGTTAACTGGCAGGAAGGAAAAGAAGGTAAGAAATATTGGTGAGTTCTTGCAGAAATTAAAAGAAAAATGGTCCAGAAATGTAAAGAATGTGACTTTGTGGATCCGTGAAATTAAAAGTCCAATTGCCCAAACTCAAAATGTTCTTTATTTCCACCGAATTACAGTTGGAACACTTGCCGATTACCTAGAATTACGTAGCGTACACAATTACAATTCACTGGTTCGTCTGTCACAGGTCCACTCTACACTCGAAATTACGTACAACTCCTCAGATGCACGTACACAGTCTTCCAGTCCGTTCACTAGCACGGCGCTCCTCCGGCTGCTCGCCAAGAACTGACTCTCTGAGCCAAGAGCCAAGAGCAGGTGCAGGTCGCCCGGGTTCTCCTGGGTGGAGGGTTACACGCCACGGTACCTATCCGCTGTGCGGATTTACCTGTACGGTAAGATAGATGTAAGTTTTTGCGCGAGCTTGCGTGTGGTTGTGTTAGACGGCGCAGTTGAGCTCTACTGATGCTTCTGGTGCCGGGATATTCCCCTTGGGGGAACAGTGCCCGTTCCACCCTGCTTTTGCGGTCGCTAGCGAGCCGACAAGCCGTGGTGGAACCAGTAGCGAGAGGCCAGATGGAAATTAGGTTGTTGGTTTTGGTATTTCCAGGTCTTGCGCGCGTCCCAGGGCACGACTGAAAGGTGTTAACCTGCCAGCCGCGGCGAGGGCGCGAGGTGACCCGGCGGTGATTGTAAGGGGAGGGAGGAGAGGCAGACTCTACCACCCAAGGGCGTCCTTGGGTAGGCGATAGCTCCTCCGTCTCCTGGGGAGACGGTGGTCGTATTGACCAAGTGTATTTACCAGCTGGTTAGGGTGGGGAGTGATCTTGGCATACAATGTACGTGTTCGTTCGCGCACGACGTCTACGACGTATGGTATGCCAGACTGGGTGTGTAGGAAGTGGGATGGGAACCTGCGGTCGGTACCGTAGATCATCCTTAAGGACCTTTTCTGCACGGCTTGCAGCCTGCGGAGGGTGGTATGAGCCACCGAACCCCAGACCTCGCATCCGTACAGGATCAGAGGCGGGACGATCGCACGGTATGTCCGCAGTTTGAGGCGGATGGGCATTGTGGATCTGAAGATCGGATAGAGTTGCCTGAGTGCAGCGTGGCTGAGGCGGGCCTTTGCCCTGATATGCGGAGTGAAAGTGAGGCCGTGGTCCAGTTGGATTCCCAGGTATTTGGCGGTTCGAACCCAGGGGATTCTTCTCCGCCGTAACCGCAGGTCACCTTCTGGGCGCCAGCTACGGGTCTTAGCCAGCATAAGAGCCGAGCCCTTCTGCGGGCTAATGGCCATCCTCCACTTCTCACTCCACCTGCCAATGGCGTGGAGCTGATGCTGTAGAGGGGGGATACAGTAGCGGACGTTCTTGTTCTGCGGCAGTATGAGGATATCGCCGGCATACTGACACAAAACAGTGCGCGGTTCCGAGGGTAGGTCAGACATGTAGGCGGCGAAGAGTAGCGGGGACAGGACACTGCCTTCCGGGACTCCAGCCGCTATGGGTCTGACAGAGGATAGCTGCCCCTCGACCCGCACTCTGAAGGTGCGCTCCTTGAGGAAGCTGCTGAGAATTGACAGGTAGGGAGGGGGCTGTTGTGCTTCTTTGAGTTTGAACAACAACCCCTGGTGCCACGTGGTGGCGAAGGCCTCCACGTCCAAGAGCACAGCGATGGTTTTGAGGCTGTCCTGGAATCCCAGAGCAGCCTTCTCCGCCAAGCGCAGTAACTGCAAGGTGGTGGAATGGCCCCTGCGGAAACCGAATTGGTGATCCGGGAGTAGGAGCCTTTCCTCAAAGAGGGGAGTTAGGCGGGGGAGGAGCAATCGTTCAAAGATCTTTGAGACGATTGGGAGGAAGCTGATGGACTGACTCTCTCGCCAACTGCAGCCCTTTTTTATAGGAAGATTGCTGTTTCTGGAAGTCTCGCGGTCCAGTGAATCACCCCGAAGGTTCCAGACGCCAGGGAAGGGGAAAGAGATGGCTAGTGATGTTTTTCCAACCATCCCCTCGTTAGCGCTACAAGATAAATGGGTAGGCGTAAGCGAATGCTTCCCCGCCCTCACTCAGCCGTCAGTTGGTTGTGCCCTCCGGTAACTGGGTGACAAGAATGTAAGAAAGGAAGATGAGGGGGAAGAATGGGACTAATTAAGTAACAAGGAGGCATGGAGGTTAAGAGCTACCTGGCAGAGCAGAAGACCACGATGTCATGTAAGCCAAGCTAGCAAAAAGGTAAAGGCAAATAAATGTAGCCAAAAGTTGTAAATTGTAAAATTTTGGAATATGCACAATTTTGGAATATTTTTGTACTTAGTTTTGTTGTTAGTGATATCACTCCTCATGTTATTCTTGAATTGCCATCGTTCGCTTTCAGCATTCTACGTGTGTGTTACCACATGAATCTTATTTATCACTTAAATCTTCATTAACCTTCATTTATTAAAGCTTAATTAACTACTCCATATCTGTTGAGATATATACCTTTGAAAATCATTCGGTATTTTGATGTTAGATAAAAAGATCAAAGCTATAAAATGTATAAACTTTAAGCTTAAAATGTATCTTTGCAAATACATTTCATTGTTTTGGATGAGTGATATGTCATTTGAGTACAGTAAATCATCCGTAGAACGTACGTATCATTAGTCAGAAATAGACTACCGGGGTAAAAATGTGAAACACCCCGAAAATACCAAACGGCTGCTTATCCACAGAGAGTTTCCATTTGAAACAAAAGCACGCTATCCCATTGATGACGTCTGAGCTTGTCGCTCTGCACCGCTCTTTTCAATTATAACCTTCATTCGTATCCATGGTATTTAATCCCTCTATTGTGCTTCATCGTGCCGTTATTTCCACTAAATATCACGTACCTGTTCAGAATCTAACAGGATAAAACGAGCAGAGTACAAATTCTCACACAAAACCCACCCTGTGGCAATCTTACTATTCACTAAAGTTAAAAAATAAAAGAAAGGATGAAACTCTGCGATTCCCATTTGAAAGTAAAAACGACTAACGCACAGCACAGGCTGAAACTGAAGGTGAAATAAACTTCTGGTGCTTAAGGAGTATAAATGCAAGTTTCACTTGAATATTTAACTTGCACTATTAGGTTATTCATTTATATAGACCACTTGACTAAAATAAAAATTTATCTACAGTATTGCTGTCGTCCCTCAATGTAACAAATAAATATTCAATAGGAATTCCCACATATACCATAAAAGAGTAACTTTCAGAGTGAAAAAAGTAGCAGCAAAGGTAATACATTAAGTAAATGATTTTGTAAAAAGTAAACTAAGAGTAAAGTCCTGGTTCCCTGCCACGGAAAGTGGCCTGGGCTCGATCCCACCCATAGTGGTGCGGATTTTAAGTCCCGGGTATAGGACTGGTGCCCATTCAGCATCGCGAGGTAATTGAAGAGGTTACGATAAGTAAGCAGCCAACATTCCGACTGGAGGGTGCCGAGATGCTGACCACTTCTCCTCCCTGTATCGGCTGGATAATGTACCTTTATCTTGTGTATGTGAGCGTGAGGCCGACAGTTGGGTTGGCAGGCTATGGTCCGATATGGACTGTAGTGCCACGGGTTTAAATTTTTTTAAACCAAGAGTAAAATTCCAATCGGATACTAGAAGTCTATTGAATATTATATTTTCACGTCTACCTCTCTTTATAGAAAAGTTAGATTTTGAAAATAGAAAGATACAAAACTGAACGTAAGAAAGGTTGTGACACAGTTTGTAATATAGATATTTTAAGTGCACAGTGCTTAAAACATATAACTACGAGGCGTCTCCGTAAAATACGGTCTCCAAGGCGCTGGAGCCGTGAGGAACGCTATTATGCGAGATCGCGCAACACTGGCGTGTAACTTGGTTTCACTCCTTGAATTCCCCACCACAACGAACCCGTTACAACTATTGGTCTTGGCTGGGCAGCCGTTTGCGATGGAGCTTCCTGTCACTTCCGCCGCCAAGTGTGAGTTGCGTGCAGTGATCCGCTTTTTTGAGTGCCAAAGGCATTACCCCCACTGAAATTCATCGTCAGTTATGCGAAGTCTATGGGCCACACTGTATGGCCGTCAAAAACGTGACAAAGTGGGTCAGAGAGTTCAAAGACGGACGTACAGACTTCCATGACGAACGGCGTTCTGGTCGGCCTTCAGTTTCAGCCGAAACAATTGCATAAGTGGAGCAATAAATGTTTAAAGATCGGCGTGTGACAGTTCGCGAGCTGCCCGAACTTATCCCTGAAGTCAGTAAGACTACGATTGACAAAATTTTGACCAAACATTTGCATTATCGCAAGGTGTGTGCGAGGTGGATCCCCAAAATGCTCACCGAGGACCATAAACGGCAACGTGTTAAAGCGGCCCACCGATTACTGGAGCGCTATATGCTGAACAAGGCGAGGAATTGTTGAATTCAATTGTCACTGGTGATGAAACCTGGGTGCACTACACAACAGCAGAAACTAAAGAACGTTCTCGTCAGTGGCGGCATTCGAATTCACCGAAGCCGCGAAAAATCAGACATTTTCTGCCGGGAAAGTGATGACCAGTGTGTTCTGGGACAGAAAAGGTGTATTGTTGTGCAAGTTTATGCCTACCGGCACAACAATAAGCGCCGTTAGCTACTGTGAGGCTTTAAAAAATTGCAACGTGCCATTCAAAATCGAAGGAGGGGAATGCTGACGAAGGGAGTGATTTTTCATCACGACAACGCTCGTCCCCATACTGCACATGCAACGGTTGATCTCCTGGTCCAGTTCGGATGGGACATCCTCACCCATCCCTCCTTCAGTCCAGACTTAGCACCTAGTGATTATCATCTGTTTCCTGAGTTGAAGTCCCACGTGGCATCGCCCTTTGTGCTCAACACGCTTCAACGAACTGATTCAGGTGTACAAGCCAAGTCCATTTTCTTAAATATAAAAAATTACACATTTATTGATTAATTTAAAAACCCAGCCCTACACAAACTGTCAGTTACATGGCTTAGTTTCACAGAGGGAACCCCTGGGTGGATCACATTTCCAGACCGACGATGATTTGAAAAACGAGGTTGAGCACTACCTGCGTAACTTGGCGGGAGAGTGCTATGACAAGGGTATACAAAAACTGCCACAACGCATGCAAAAGTGCATCGATCGCAATGGTGATTACGTTGAAAAATAGCTGTAAGTTCCGCATTTCCATCAATGGTTCATTGACAATAAACATGTTTTCTATATTAAGTAAAATTGGATACCTTATTTTATGGACACGCCTCATATATCTAAAAATTGCAATATGGTGTGCTATAAGATTGTAAAGGAATTCTTATGTGGTGTTTTATATAATGCGAAGTTGATACGATATGCGAAGAAGTTTTAAGACGTTTTTTTTGTTAAATTTGGTTTTAAACTGATTTAAACATTAAATTCCCAAGCGTAACATGATGATTGTTCTCCTAAGACGTACCCTCCACAAATGTTTTTCTTCTGCCCCGGAAATGATTTACATTGCCAAATAAATTACTGGAGTTCTTTTTAAAGACATTAATTTTAATTCTTGATTTAATTGACACAAACTAATATAACTGAAATGAGCTTAATCCTTCCAATGTATTCATTCTTAAGCATTCTTTTTCTATAATGATCGAACTAAAATTTTTACGTCTTTCCTCTACGAAGGTCAAACTTATAAGTTCCCACGACCTTGTAGGAAGATTGTTCTCTTAACACAATAACTTTATTAAATTAATGTATTTACACGTGTGTCTGTTCTCTTCGACGATCAAAATCATTCTGATTTATGTGCATTCTTCTATGTTCAAACTTATTCTCAAACGTTCCTTTTTCTGAGGAAGATTATTGATTGTTTCCTTTCCATGGAACCACTCGTTTCCTTTGACTACGTCATTGCTCTCAACCTGTACAACCGTTATGTAAAAAACTGAAGCTGCTGATAGTGAAGTAAACTAGGTTATTAATAATAACTAAACACTAGGAACACAACTTCACTATTTATTTATCTTATTTAAATCCTGGGACCGGTTTCAAAACAAAACATCTGCTTCATCCTCAGCCACTCAGCTTGACACTCACCCACTAACTGACTGACCTTGACCACTACGGGAGTTTGAAGAATAGCTCCTGATCTATATGTGAGTTTTTTTTTTTTTTTTTTGAAATAGAAGTCACTAAAGCTTTTCCTTCAACTTTTAAAATATGGTATAGATACGTAGATGACATTTTTGCCATAGTTCCTGAGAGATATATAGATTTGCTTTAAAAATTCTAAATTCACAGGATAAAGCTATCAAGTTCACAATAGAAATTGAAAACAATGGTTACATCCCCTTTCTAGATCTAAAGATAGTAAAAAATAACAATAAATTAAATTTTGGCACCTAGGGAAAGTCAACTCACACGGATAATTATATAAATTATAAAAGTTTTAACCCTATATCACACAAATTTATGTTTTTAATAGCTTGAATTACAAATTGATAAACATACCTCTAAACGAAGAAGAATTTAATGCGGAATATAAAAATATTGTAAACACTGCTTTAATTAACGGCTTTAATAAAGATTTTATAATCAGAAGAGCAGAAAAATTTAAATATAAAAAAATGTTAATGATGTTTTCACTCTTAAAAAAGTAAAAAAAGATTATATTTTCAAAAAAAAAAAAAATTACTTATCATCCTTGGGCAAATAAAAGGTTCCAAAAATTTTTCAAAGAAGTGGGTATAATATTAGCAGCTAATAATAATTACAGTATAAAGAATTTGCTACAGTTTTCTGAAAAAGAAATTTCAGACAGCAAAAAAATCTGGTATTTATCAAGTTAACTGTTTAGGATGCGATAAGATCTATATTGGTAGAACCAAGCGTAATTTAGAAACCAGAGCGAAAGAACATTTTAGAAATATTAAATATAGACAGAGAAATCGGCAGTGGCTGATCATTTTTGGTCATATAATCATGAAGTAAATCCAGAAGTTAAATTATTGAAGCAATTGAAAGAACCGATAGATTTAATGGTTTGGGAGAAGATATTTATTTTGAAAAATAAGGATCGCGTAATGAATTTTGATATCCCTCCAATAGATGTCATCAATAAGTTTGTGTTGTCCCCGGTAGATGGCAGTTAGATAAGGAGCTATTCTTCAAACTCCAGTAGTGGTCAAGGTCAGTCAGTCAGTCAGTTAGTGTGTGAGTGTCAAGCTGAGTGACTGAGGATGAAGCATATGTTTTGCTTTGAAACCGGTCCCAGGATTTAAATAAGTAAATAGAGAAGTTGTGTTACTACTGTACAACCGTATTATTTATTTTTTGTAATTTTACTCATTATAATACTTAAAACTTCTTTAAGTGACTTAAAATTTTAAATAACATAGTAAAACAAATAAACAATATGTATTTCCTCTTTTGAGGTTGAATTCAAAATACTGTTACAAGGGCTAGAAATATATGAAGATATTGTCTAATGAAACAAAAGTTTCATTATGCTGCCTGTTTGAGTAGTACGAACTTTGGTGCCTATCTACCTGGCCACCATTTCCCCGACCACTCTCGTTTCTTGCCCAGTGGAGAGAGAGCAGGAATATGTTACCATAACCTTAATGATCCTGAAGTAGGTAGGGGAAATATTGCAACCCACCAAAACTTCTGTTCGAGATTTCACCAGAGATACATGTTTTTAGTGACTGAGCTAAAGAAAAGCATCTTCTGAAAAAGAAACCTAGTGTGTGCCAGTATGAAAACATCATATTTGAAAACAAAACACGAATAGTTCCGAAATGTGGTATTACATTCAGTACATCTCATTAAAGTACGTAATTTGTATTAAATAAAGTCTTCGTACCGTCAGCTGTTTCCGAAAATCTTAAGTTGGAGTGCACCTTTACCAAGTATGGGCATCATGAACACGACATGCTTGAAGCTTTACAACACTTTTCTTTACATTTCCTTTGCGAGAAATTATCACTAATACAGATTTGAGTGCTGTTAAAGCATTTTGTAAGCTTGTAACAAAGTATTCCTTGCTTAATTTCCAATCATTCCTAAGCAAAACATAACCTAAATAAAAGAAATACTTTTTATTAGTTGAGAAAGCTGTTTGGATGATAAAGCATGACATAAAAATATACTTTCTCTATTTTACCTATAGTAACAGGCAGTTACCGAGGCTACGATGGTCTCAAGAGTTCAAAGATGGGCTAGATGCAAAGTGGATGAGAACGGCAAAAGACAGACATAAATGGAAGCAAGTGGTAGCAGCTCCAAAGTGAAAGAGACACAGAAAATTAATAGTCATGTCTAGATATAGCGATACAGTATTAATTAGTGATAACCAAAGAACTGGTATCTTTCAGGTATTTGCTCACTCTGTAAGAAACGGCTGGAGCTGACCACACCAGTGAGTGGGAGGTCCTTGCTCTTAAGGGATGTTATGGGCTATTTATTTATTTATTTGTTTTTTTTGGCAGTATTGTATTCAATCTGAATACCCGATGCCCAGTTTTCAACCAAAATAGAGTTCTATTCATAATAAAAAGCTTTAGAAGAAGTCCACGCGCGCCTGTGAGTATCTTAACTTAGAAACGAAAAGATAGTTAAATACCAAAATGAGTAGTGTAACAGCGGCAGCAAATACCCATCGCAAAATGACTGTGAGTGTGCGTCGCCCCATTCCAACATTTTTATTCGCCGCGAGAGAACATACTTTCTGAACGCATCTGCCAGGAGGTACGCCAATACTTTAAACTTCCTCCCCGCGACGCGGAAATCCTGCTTTTGATCCGTACTAGTGTGCTCCAAGGCGTATTCCAGCATTTTAAACCAAAGAGGCGGTGAGTCCAGATGGGCTGACTCTCCCCCATGCTCCGCCGCCTTCCATTCAACGCGATGATCTTTCTTACAGGAGTATTTAACATGTGTCTCACCCTGGGATCCACAAGAGTGGAGAGAAGCCCAGGTGATCTGGACTTTGAAGCCCGGAAAGGAACCGGTACATCCTTCCAAATAGAGATACACCAATTTCCTTTCATTCCTCTCGAAAATCCTGAAGCACCTTTCGCCATTTCTGGGTGACATTCATGTCATACCCATCAGTTTGGATTTCAGTTTGGAACACTACAACACAAGATGGAGATGGTAGACCTGGGATGGAAACCAGGAAATTGCCTTCACTGCCGCGGTTTCTATGGATGTAGAAAAGGATTTCTCAACGTCCCGGCTTGCAGATCTACTACACAAACTGATCCAACTGCAACTCCCAACTGATCCAACAAGCTTCCTAAGACACCTTAGGTAACGGGAAAAGTATCCACATTTATACTAGCAGGAGGCGGAGTCCCTGAACTCTGTGTTACTCCCAACACTTTGTGAAGCGTCCTCATGGAGGACTTCCCTACTCATTCTCACGCAAACATGGGCCATCATTTCAGAGCCCCCAACCCTATACAGAGTCATCTCCACCTCGTCCAAGGGTGGAGCCGGCATTTTGGTGAACGTCCGTTAATTCTGACAAGAGCTACGTCATTCTGCTTACGAAGTGTCACAGCCCCGCTGACTGTAACATATCTCAGAATTCATTTGGGAAATTCACTCACCTACCTAGGAAGGAAATTGGTTTAAATTTCCGCGAACACGCCAGGAAACGTTCCGTGCGAGCCAGGTGGTAACAGCCGCACTGTATGCCATTCCAAATCCTGGGATTCCCGTTTGCCTTAAGTTGCACCTTTTCCGAGTGCTCGTAACCCACCTCATTATATGCTGTGAACTATGGGACATGGTACCAGTCATGACAGCTGTTTTCTATAGTTACAACGGTTCCATAATTGTCAGGTCCATTTGTTGTGTAGGTCGCTACTTCCCGTGAGACCATTTCGGGACGGTTCATCTCTTCCATACGTGGAAGATGTAATTGGGGGCCAGAGAGCAAAATTCTACACCAAGTTACCACATCATCAAAGCGCACTGTTTAAATCTCTAGGAGTTTGTGACCCCAGAATACGCTGGTTCAGGTAACACTTGGTCTTCCGTATGACTTGCGGGCATCCGAGATAACACCGGAGTAAATTCTAACAGCAGCAAAACCTGAGCTCCATATAGTCCCCACCTAGATATGATTGAGCTCTCAATTCTTTCAGTTCCTAAATAAAATGCCGTATTTTGAACCATCCCACAAGGCTATAGTGGTTTGTGGATTCTGAAACAAATTTTAGGGGCGACAATATGTTTCCACTTCCTACATACGAACTTAAAGTCAAAGTCACTCTACCAAGCCCCCATCCCATATAATTCTCTGTGTGGTTAGCTCCTATTGAGTGTGCAAACGCAGCAACAATATACAGGCTGACAGCCTGCCAGCATCCACGGAAGGACGGACGCAGTCAGTGTTCAGTTACTAGTTGTGAGTTGATAGCGAGTACCGGAGTGTGTATTAGTCAAGGCAAGGCAGAGAATGTCGTTGGAAGGGGATCCCACCTATGGTGGTGGGGCCTTCCGAAAGACCAGGACTAGGTCCTTTACTGGTTAGATGAGGGGTTTCAAATTAGAGATGGTGGTAGACGGTGGAATTGTGTTGGGAAATATGAGGCTTAGGTATGGTGTATTGGAGTGAGATGATGACTTGGTTAGGTGTTTTGGAGATATGTGTTGTTTATGGCCGGTGTAAGAGGAGTCTGGGATGTTTGTACCGTTCCCCGGGGTCGATATCATACTCCCCGAGGCCGTGGATGAGTGCGTTGAAATTGTGAGGGAGAGAGTCATAGAACTTTTGGGATAGGGAGAGCATGTATTCTGCTAGGAGGGGGAAGGAAAGGTCACGATGGATATTTTTGTTAGGTATGTACCAGTCGGCACTGACTGCGGTACGGAGGAAGCGGTTTTGTAAGTTTTGGAGATGTTTTATATGAGTTTTAGCCACAGAGGCCCAGATTGGGCAGGCGTAGGTGAGGGTAGGACGAAGAACTTGTTTGAAGAGGAGTAATTTGTTGGAGAGCGACATAGCTGAGTTACGGTGGTATAACGGGTAGAGAAGTGCCATCTTGTGAGCAAACTTGTTGTACAGGGTACTGATGTGGGTCTTCCAGGTGAGCTTCTGGTCAGTGTGACGCCAAGATATTTGGCTTTGGTGGACCAGTGGATAGACCCACCAGCAATGCGAAGCTCTGGGACATCAGCCTTCATGCACCTTGTAAAGGCGATAGCCTGTGACTTGGTGGGGTTCACAGTGAGGCGCCAGGTATTGAACCAGGTTGTGAGGTTGTCTGCATAGATTTGAAGTCGATTTACAGCAACCTGGTGTCGTGTGGAGGCGGTGGTTATGACAGTATCGTCAGCAAACTGGTACAACGTACAGCTTTGATAGGAGTGTATTAGTCGATGAACATCGAGTGGTAAAAGCTACGAGCAGCGCATATTGATGCGTGCAAGGAACATTAAAACGACGTGTTTACTCTGCGTATTTGTAAAAAGTGGAAGTGACTTCAAGCTATCGTTCAGTTAACGAGCGTAGTTACAAATACAGTGAGTTTGGTGCAATTTCGAGCTATCATGTTTGTTACTGCAGTTTAAAATGAGCGTCTTCCGAAGATGCAAATCGAAGATTTTCAAGAAATTACCGCTCTGCCACCCAAAACAAAACTTGTTATGGTAACGTTATTTTGATATAATAAGTACCCCAAGCAGATTATGATATTTGCACGACAACATGATTTCTACAGGTATCTGGTGAAGCACTCTTGTAAATTGACTTCTGTAGAATGATAAACGTAAGGGATAAACAAATCCTTCATTTTACTACTTAATTTATGTCAAAAATGTTGTGAGGCGCGAACCACATAATGAGTGGCCAGTTGTTATTGGTCCCGCACCCTCCTGGCCATGCAAGGAACATGGAATTACAATCATTATATAGTGAGCTACCCTTTAAAAATATAATTACAGCTTCAGTTTATGTCTAATGAACGTTTAACTTGTTGAACAATAGCAGACAATGTAATCTTTTATAAGAATAGTTTTTAAAAGAGCAGAGCAAGTCATATGAATGCATCACACAGATTTTGATTTTGTAAAACTAAAACGGTTGAAAGGCGCTTTGGTCATTCCCTAAGTGAGAGTGGAATGATAACCGTGACTAACTAAGCACACAAGTTACCAAAACATCGTTTATGTACACAACATTAATGTCATTAGGGGATAATGGGCCACTAATGCGTTAGTAAACAGAAAAAAAAACACTGCATCTGTTGCATTACGAATTAGCATAGCATTATGCAAGCAAGGTGACAGAGGTTACTGCTCTTTGACCAGATGTTCTGGACCATTAACAGCAATGTCCCAGCTATTGATCTACAACAGGTGTCTTGCAAACGACCATTAAGCCATTCCCTACCCCAGTCGTGGGGTAGGCAATGACTGCTAACTTTTATTCTGTACCACTGATAGTAATTTCAGTTTAATGACTGCTTGTCATAATGCCATCAATAAGGAAGCGTGAATTTGAAAGCCTATTCAAATATTTATAACGAGATTTCACTAGAAATTGCGGCAAACCCGCATACCATTGTTAAATTAGTTGGGTTCTAATTGGAGCTATGAGTTCTGTTATCCTCTGGTGAATGGTTGTACGAAATGGATTTTTTTGGTTGTTGTCCACTCAGTCGTATTAATAATACTTGGTTTGTTGTAGAATTATTTGGTTTAATTCTTGAATCTATAGTTGTTTATCAACTTGGATCGGGGACCACCTTTCAGACTTCGAAATCTTCGCTTCTCTTCTTAACGCACATGAACATGTTCTTCCTGTCGTAGAACCAACTTGTAAGTAAAGTTTTTCTTACTTCACCATTTAGTTCGAATCTTATTCTAACCCCCTCTATAACTTTATCACGTGGCCAAACTAGCTCACCCTTCTCAAATGTTGCATCATTATTAGTTTTTCATTTAATTCCGAATTTTCGCATTGGTTTGTAAAACTCATATGACTCACTGGCGTTCCGCCCACCCTGAGTTGG